>OZ014473.1:5112017-5687017 GCA_963965965.1 Trididemnum nubilum | reverse complement strand
CTAGGCTATCGCTCTTCTGCGATAGATTTGTACTTTGATCGGTAACGATTTGATTTATTGCAATAGCTTCATTCGGTAAAGATTTAATTAATGGCTCTAGTTTTATTGAGTAAGGATTTTTCAGCTAAGATTTATCTATTTTGGCTAAAATTGACTGAATGATGGGTAAAGATTTATTTATTACAAACGTAATCGGTAAAGATTTATTGATTAATTGGTAAATTGGTAAAGATGCTTGTTTTGAAGATTTTTATCACTGGTGATATTTGTCCTTTTTGGCCTTGCTAGCCTTACTGATGAGCCCTGAGATTGGGCGAAACAGCTGTCTAAGGCATGCTATAGGAAATTATTTTGCATTGAACTATTAGAATGATCTCTTGTAGTATTGTGGTTACTTTATATTTTTTTGGAAAAAAAAAAAAAATTGTGTCATGATCTGGTTAATTTGCAATTTTTTGCCTTTCTACGCTCATGTTCATACCTGTAGTCCTAGCTATACTGACGAGGAATAAAAGACGAATGTCGATTCCGAAACAGTATGTCTTAGGCTGTTAATCAAAGGTTTGATTGTGCCTATAAGACTCTGTATACTGTCTATAGCTTACTATTAATTTTCTTAGTACATTGTTCTTAATAAATTGTCATTGTTGAGTCACTGTACATACTACTGCGAGTCACTGGTTCTAGTTTAGATCCGTCTCGGCCCTGTTGGAGACGTAGCCATTTTAGGCGAGCTACGAGGAGAGCAGAGGGTATTGATAGCGTTTCATTTCTAAAGATTGTTAGCCTAGTTTAGCTCTAGTCTGAATTTTGGCACTAGTTTTGAGCCTTTCAGCCTACTGGAGACGTAGCCATTTAAGGCGAGCTATGAGGAGAGTAGAGAGTTAGCTAGCCTATCGTTCTTCTGAGAGATGTAAGGTAAGATTTGTACTTTAGTCGGTAAAGATCTAATTTATAGCAATAGCTTCATTCGGTAATAGTTTAATTAATAGCTTTAGTTTCTTTGGGTAAAATTTTTTCGGTCAAGGTTCATTTATTTTGTTAGCTAGGCTATCGCTCTTCTGCGATAGATTTGTACTTTGATCGGTAACGATTTGATTTATTGCAATAGCTTCATTCGGTAAAGATTTAATTAATGGCTCTAGTTTTATTGAGTAAGGATTTTTCAGCTAAGATTTATCTATTTTGGCTAAAATTGACTGAATGATGGGTAAAGATTTATTTATTACAAACGTAATCGGTAAAGATTTATTGATTAATTGGTAAATTGGTAAAGATGCTTGTTTTGAAGATTTTTATCACTGGTGATATTTGTCCTTTTTGGCCTTGCTAGCCTTACTGATGAGCCCTGAGATTGGGCGAAACAGCTGTCTAAGGCATGCTATAGGAAATTATTTTGCATTGAACTATTAGAATTATCTCTTGTAGTATTGTGGTTACTTTATATTTTTTTGGAAAAAAAAAAAAAATTGTGTCATGATCTGGTTAATTTGCAATTTTTTGCCTTTCTACGCTCATGTTCATACCTGTAGTCCTAGCTATACTGACGAGGAATAAAAGACGAATGTCGATTCCGAAACAGTATGTCTTAGGCTGTTAATCAAAGGTTTGATTGTGCCTATAAGACTCTGTATACTGTCTATAGCTTATTATTAATTTTCTTAGTACATTGTTCTTAATAAATTGTCATTGTTGAGTCACTGTACATATTACTGCGAGTCACTGGTTCTAGTTTAGATCCGTCTCGGCCCTGTTGGAGACGTAGCCATTTTAGGCGAGCTACGAGGAGAGCAGAGGGTATTGATAGCGTTTCATTTCTAAAGATTGTTAGCCTAGTTTAGCTCTAGTCTGAATTTTGGCACTAGTTTTGAGCCTTTCAGCCTACTGGAGACGTAGCCATTTAAGGCGAGCTATGAGGAGAGTAGAGAGTTAGCTAGCCTATCGTTCTTCTGAGAGATGTAAGGTAAGATTTGTACTTTAGTCGGTAAAGATCTAATTTATAGCAATAGCTTCATTCGGTAATAGTTTAATTAATAGCTTTAGTTTCTTTGGGTAAAATTTTTTCGGTCAAGGTTCATTTATTTTGTTAGCTAGGCTATCGCTCTTCTGCGATAGATTTGTACTTTGATCGGTAACGATTTGATTTATTGCAATAGCTTCATTCGGTAAAGATTTAATTAATGGCTCTAGTTTTATTGAGTAAGGATTTTTCAGCTAAGATTTATCTATTTTGGCTAAAATTGACTGAATGATGGGTAAAGATTTATTTATTACAAACGTAATCGGTAAAGATTTATTGATTAATTGGTAAATTGGTAAAGATGCTTGTTTTGAAGATTTTTATCACTGGTGATATTTGTCCTTTTTGGCCTTGCTAGCCTTACTGATGAGCCCTGAGATTGGGCGAAACAGCTGTCTAAGGCATGCTATAGGAAATTATTTTGCATTGAACTATTAGAATTATCTCTTGTAGTATTGTGGTTACTTTATATTTTTTTGGAAAAAAAAAAAAAATTGTGTCATGATCTGGTTAATTTGCAATTTTTTGCCTTTCTACGCTCATGTTCATACCTGTAGTCCTAGCTATACTGACGAGGAATAAAAGACGAATGTCGATTCCGAAACAGTATGTCTTAGGCTGTTAATCAAAGGTTTGATTGTGCCTATAAGACTCTGTATACTGTCTATAGCTTATTATTAATTTTCTTAGTACATTGTTCTTAATAAATTGTCATTGTTGAGTCACTGTACATACTACTGCGAGTCACTGGTTCTAGTTTAGATCCGTCTCGGCCCTGTTGGAGACGTAGCCATTTTAGGCGAGCTACGAGGAGAGCAGAGGGTATTGATAGCGTTTCATTTCTAAAGATTGTTAGCCTAGTTTAGCTCTAGTCTGAATTTTGGCACTAGTTTTGAGCCTTTCAGCCTACTGGAGACGTAGCCATTTAAGGCGAGCTATGAGGAGAGTAGAGAGTTAGCTAGCCTATCGTTCTTCTGAGAGATGTAAGGTAAGATTTGTACTTTAGTCGGTAAAGATCTAATTTATAGCAATAGCTTCATTCGGTAATAGTTTAATTAATAGCTTTAGTTTCTTTGGGTAAAATTTTTTCGGTCAAGGTTCATTTATTTTGTTAGCTAGGCTATCGCTCTTCTGCGATAGATTTGTACTTTGATCGGTAACGATTTGATTTATTGCAATAGCTTCATTCGGTAAAGATTTAATTAATGGCTCTAGTTTTATTGAGTAAGGATTTTTCAGCTAAGATTTATCTATTTTGGCTAAAATTGACTGAATGATGGGTAAAGATTTATTTATTACAAACGTAATCGGTAAAGATTTATTGATTAATTGGTAAATTGGTAAAGATGCTTGTTTTGAAGATTTTTATCACTGGTGATATTTGTCCTTTTTGGCCTTGCTAGCCTTACTGATGAGCCCTGAGATTGGGCGAAACAGCTGTCTAAGGCATGCTATAGGAAATTATTTTGCATTGAACTATTAGAATTATCTCTTGTAGTATTGTGGTTACTTTATATTTTTTTGGAAAAAAAAAAAAAAAAATTGTGTCATGATCTGGTTAATTTGCAATTTTTTGCCTTTCTACGCTCATGTTCATACCTGTAGTCCTAGCTATACTGACGAGGAATAAAAGACGAATGTCGATTCCGAAACAGTATGTCTTAGGCTGTTAATCAAAGGTTTGATTGTGCCTATAAGACTCTGTATACTGTCTATAGCTTATTATTAATTTTCTTAGTACATTGTTCTTAAAAAATTAAAATCATTTTCAATCTTGGCAGCGTTTTGGTTTGATTGAAACATTGAGACGTCTTTTCGGTCCTTTGAGTTTCTCGTCAAATGTCTGGGGAAGTTTCTTGCAGCCAGCAAGTTGTATTCATTCAAAAGGACCAATCTACCTGTCTCGTGAGGTAGAGAGTTAAACAGATCAGTCTGTTGTTTTTTGTTCTACAGTTTGGTTCTCAAATTGAAACGTAATCATCAATAAAGTGGTCGAGCGGTAACGCATTGTCCCTGAAACAGATATTTCGAGGTTCAAATCTTGGCCGGTCAAAACGAACGTTGATGCTTACGGCTAGCCATCGCTCCGAAATTTCTTTCTAAGAAGCGGTATTGCCCGCGGGGGCAATGACCAGGAGACGGGTCTGGTCATCTTGGTACATGCTTCATTAGAATACAACGATCTAGTATAATGAAGATTTGATTTTTTGAATTAAACCAAATCTTCACTATAATCGATATATCAAAATCTAATCTGGTCAGAAATCTTTAGGGTATATTTCCTATTTAACTAAGATTGTACTGTAGTATAACTTAAACAGTACACTAATTGCTTCAGCTGAATTTCTTGTTCAGTGGGGTGGTTAGCTCACGCGACACCTTTCAAAGCTAATTTGGTGACGGTAACCGAAAAACAGTTACAAACATAAGCAAAAGTTCAAACACAATATGCAAAACATCATACACAATAACCAGCAGGTCAACTATAAAGCAAAAGTAGTCAAAGTCATGAGTCATGATTACACAAATTAGCACAAGAATTAGACAAATTCACATTATCCAAACTTAGAAAAGCTAACGAATTAAGTCAAAGATATAGCTTAGCACTGGTGTCTTAAGTAACTTAAAACAATAAACGATAATTGACTTATACCTGCTTTATAACCCGACTGCGGTCAAAGCAAACTCTGGTCCAAGGAATTAATTATCACGGAAGGCAGAAATGTAGCAGGCAATCTAAAACATGCAAACTAAGGTCTAGAACTGGGTTATTGCAATACAGTCATAAAGTTGCAGAATTACTTCCAGTTGCGGTAAAATAACAGTTTGCAATTAACCAGCAGGTAGTAAATCATTACTGAAATACAGTCAACTTAAAATTCTGTAGTTTGGACAGCTGCATCACTAGACAAGGCACCATAAGGCAAGAAATGCATTTTAATTCAATGACAACTATTTAGGCTACCCATTCTTAATCAGCATAAATACAATTATCACAATTTATCTTACCAATTGTTGCTGGTCTTATGTCAGAAACAGAAGAAACTAAAGATGAGCTTGACACTTTGACAGGTTCCCAAAAGACATCTGCAAACGGTACAGATAAGTAGTGCTCTACCAAAGTATCACTAACACACAACTTAGTACACAATATAAATAGTGTCATTAAAGGCATGTAGCACTATACTGCAGCAGCCCATGTGTCAATTATGGTAAAGACCACTACCATATCTACAAAAGATAAACTACAGCTCCAGGATTTCAGCTACAAATAATCAGCATCAAACAAGTCAAGCAAAGGTAAGACAAGTATTATGTCCCATTAAGTAACTCTGGTTATTAACAAACATTTCACAACATTAAGTGGCATCAGCTAGCAGTAACATCAAAAACAGTCTTTTATACGTCATAGGCTATTTGGCTATCACCATTACTGTACAATGTACATGGCCTACCAGTACGATAATTTACCAGGCTAACACACACTAACTAGGATTGTAAGGCAACAATTACGTACTCAAATTTAAGGTTGTCTTTCAATTGAACTGAAGAACCAATAATCCAAATTCAACAACAGCAAACATCAGTTGTCTTTCTTTTACAAAAAGAACACGTTTTCATACGCTCTTCGCTAACTAATAGCAACAAGGTTGCTGCATTAAAAAGCACAAACACAGGTAAGCGTATACCGCAACAATAGCTTCCAATGCAATAATATATGCTATTGGTTTGGCTACTGTTCTTGGTTAGTTTAGAGTTCTAGGTTTAGTTTCATAAGCTATAAATTAGTGCAGGTTAGTACGCGCAGTAGAACAGCTCATAAACAAAAAAAAAAGGACAGTATAGCAAAGAATAATTGTTTTCTTTATTCAATCTTGCTCTAAATGAAGCACGTTTTGGCAAAAGTTGATAAGTCGCATTGCGCCGTTTTGAGATAAAGGCGTTTAAAGTTTTAAACTGTCATTTGGCTCTGTTGCCAAGTGCATCGTAACAAGCTATATATTGCCAAAAAATAATTGAAAATAAACCTAAGTTTTTTCTCAGGTAGAACATTTTTAGTAAATAACTTTGAAAATACGAAGAACTCATTTTTTGAAAAATATCACTTTTCAACTTTTGCCAAAACATGCTTCAAATGTTTAATTGTTCGCATCAATGCAACTCACTTATGCGATGTCACTAAATACTTCAAAAGGTAAGAGTTGTTAGTGCGTTACTTTCAAATCAAAAAAATGAAAAAAATAATGAATAAATACCACAAAAAAAAAATTTTACAAAGCAAATTCAAGCAAACTCAATTTCTGTGCTATCCACAGCTTAATTGTAAATCATTAAAAAGTGTTGACATCTTAACCCTATTTTACACGAGGGAGTTCCTTTTTTGCCTCCCCTCTTTGTTTTTTTGTCAATTTTTATTGTTATAAATCTTTGTTTTATGTCTATTTTTTTGTTATAAATCCCTTCAAAAGCAAGCTTTTTTTTTCAAACCAACTTCAATTTGAGTCAAATTACATTAAAATTAACTCCTAAAAAGGAGAATTGTTAAGGTAAGGGGATACTTCCTAGTTTTAAGTTTTCTCGAAGTTATTTTCCGAAATCTAAGAATTTTTTGGCCCATATTAATAACTTAAATTGCATCATCATTAGTCGTTTTTGCTTCGTAGCTACAGTACTTTTACGTGGGCATTTTATGATTTGGCATCAAAAAACAAACCGATAGGTACAACATTTGGATTGCCTATGACGTCATCGCGAAAATGACCTCCTTTTTCGAAAATGTGGCTGTGACTTCACAATAATGACGTTATCAACTCAAAGCCATTTTCTAAAGACTCTTGGTGAACATTAACTTTCATGCCTACTTTGGTGTTTTCATGACTTTGATTTGGAGTTAAAAACGGGGAAAAGTTTTGCCTTCCCCCGAGTAAAATGTGTTGGTCAAATACCCTGTGTAAAATAAGGTCAACACTATTTTACACGGGGGTAAAGTTTTTCTATTCCTGTTTTTTTTTTTTTTTTTGATGATTCCCTTCAAAAATAAACTTCAAATCAAAACAGCTTTAAGTAAAATTTATGCACAACTAAGTCTTGAAAATTTAATGTTGCTGAGGTAAGAGAAAATCTTTAATAGTGAAGTTTGCCGAAGTTTCTTTCAGAAATCTGAGCACTTTTAGATCACATTTAATTTAAATGAAGTCATAAGACGCTTTTGCGGCGTAACCTCTTCGACATAAACATTTTATGATTTAATTAAAAAAACAAAAAACAATGTGCAAAAATTGAGCCGCTCATGGCGCCTGTGATAAAATGCCATTCTTTTTCCAAAGTGGGTTCACCACTACAACCGACCATGCGACAATTAAATAGGTGTATTTATGCCATCATTTACACTTTTTAAACTCTATAAAAAAAGCAAAACATCAAATAACTAACCCCAAATCAAACCCTAACAAACCTAATTTTGACACAATGGCTGGAAGTCATAGTGTCCCTTTAATTCCTGAACGTCAAGCAGGGAAGCTGTAAATACATTTTTTTATAGTATTTGGTTTGACCCGACCAGGAATTGAACCTAAGTCTATCGTTTCAGCAGCAGGCTCTCTATTCACTCGACCACTGATCGGTGTTTAATGCTACGAAATCAATTTACTAAATTTTGTAATAGATCGATTTATTTTCGTAAAAGATACTGCTATATCAAGCAGTCGAATTCGCAGTTATCAAAGTCCGTGGTTGATTTAAATGGCATTTTGTTGAAAAAGCAATGTTTCTACAGTTTTTTTCATCTTTTTGATGATTTAAAAGAATCAAACAAAAAGGTAACTGATGACATTAACAGATCTTAACTAGAGCTAGAGAATGTTCGAACCAATTAAACAAACTTTCCAAAAAAAAAAAGAAATAGGAATACCTTCATTTCAATTAATCTTATGCATCTAGTAAAATTAACTACGCACGCATCTGTCTGAAATATAAGAATTTAAAAGATGCTCTTACAGGTGGTGGATCTGTTTAAATCCTAAAATTTTTTGGTGGTTCCGTGTTCAGCACTTTCTGAAAATCAAAAATATCTTTTTTTTTCTCAAATTTTTGATTTTTATCTCAAATTGCGAATAAACTCGCATTAAAATCAACCTGTTGACCTCAACCGCGTAACCTCGTCGCGATCTCAATGACTGCACCTTGATTTAATTTTGCTGTCATGCAACAAGCAAATAATTTTTCGGCTTGCATGGGCTTCGATGTTTGAAAACTAGGATTTTCTGACGAACTGCATTATAATTTAATACTGTATAAGTACTATTATCTTGATGAATAGAGAAATACAGTACTGTAAATGTGTCTTTACCGTAATTGTTGTTACGGTTGTCAAATGGTAAATTTGCTTACTTCCACAGTAAATTGCGTTTTACTGTTTAATTTGATAACTACTTAACTTTATCTAAGTGTGTATTGCACATGCACTCTCTCTCTAAAAGATTCTAGTCTTACAACCAATTAACAATTCTATTATTCAAATCTCAACGAACTCAAAGATCAATCAAATAGATTGGAGCTAAATTATAGAACTTTAATTCAGAGTAGATGAGAAACTATTCTTTTGCTAAGTTCAAAAAAGGGTATGAAATCTTTTTACTGTTCTGTGCTGAGTGAAATTTTTCGCTTCTTGTCTAATATAGCTTCAAGTAGATTTTCACAAGACAATGTTACTGCCTTTGCTTTGGTGTGCCCTTTACGAGTTGCTGCTGTTCCAGTATTTTTTGCTGCTTTTTTTGTGACTTTTATGGTATATTAATATTACTGTTTGCTTTCAACTACGAGACTGTACATTCAGTGACTATATATATGACTTACATGTCATTAACGTGACGGATAGGGTGGTTGCCGACTCGAAAACCAAGCGGACCCTTCTCAGCCATCCTGCTGCACCAATTGCAGATTGACTTTTCTTTTCAGTTGTTTATTTGTGTGTATTAACGATTGCGACAAATAAAATACTTGAAACCTGGAATCTTAATTCTGTGTTTGTGACTTCAAATCCGTGGCGGAAACATAACTGATACGTCAAACCCTCCCTGACATTGTTATTTTCATAAACAAGTTAAGGTTCAAAAACTGCAAAGGCTTGATACACTTCAAAATTAGTTTTTGTCTTCTTTAGATTTAAAACATGTAAGGCAATAATATTGTGAGATAAAGGAAATTGATTTTAAGTGACCAAAGTAGTGCATTTAAACGTTGATCATATTTTTATGCTTCTATCAAAAATGAATTCATAATAAATTTTTATCATCATTATTAAAGTCAATTTTTCTGGTAACCTTCTTTGAGTTCGGGTTTCACCCGACGTTGTTTAGGTTCTCACCCTGTCAATTCTTAAACAACAGAGGCTGATTTAGAAGCGTTGCGATGTGTTCATCGACATTTTTTAACCATGTGTGAATTGAGATCCCCAGTTAAGCTTGCCTGACTGGTTGCTTTGAAATTCGTACAGGCAAATTCTGGTTCTGATAATCGCTATGTCAGTTACGATCGGCAAGTACTCTAATTGCGGTACAATTTGCTCAACCGTTCATTGAGCAACAGGTTTGCTTGTTGGTTTGAAGATCAATTCATTAGCGCTGATTTAGTCCATGACGAGGGATGTCTGATTGTTTTCATTGATGCATTTTATTGATAAGTTGATGTATATAATAGTATCATTGTATACAATTAAAATACCTGAAAACAAAAGCTTTATTTTTACGAGGATGTGATGATTTGAAACAAATTCCGCTGAATAGTTGTCGTAGCAACTGCAATTCTTTGTTGCATATAAATGGCGTCATTTTCACGTATAATTAATAACATTGATGACTGGCGACATAAAGTTAACAATTTTCCGGCAACAGAATCCATGGATTTTTTGTTTAATATTTTTTGTTTAATATTAATTTTAAAAATGCGTTATTTGCGTTGCGCACTATGTCCTTTTTTTCAGCTCTTGCGCAATTTGCGTTTGCGAATCGGTAAATTTAACATTTGTTGCGCTTTCATTGCGAATTTTTTCCCAAAAGGCGCAATCACAAAATAGTTTTTAAATGTTGATCTGCATGTCTCTGTCAAAAAAAAAAAAAAAATTTGATTTTATAGATTTAAAGCATGTTTACGTGATAGCTGATGCTTGCTGAATGTTGAACGAAAGATTTTTTTGGGTTTTGTTTTGTTTTCTTCTGCGCTATTTACTTTTAAACCGCTAAAAGCGCTGTATTTAAAGTTTGAGCGATTGAAGATATCAAGGAGGACTAGTGTGTGACAGAAATCAAGGGTGCCAGATTAGGGGATCCCCCTCAAATCTGGTCCTCCAAAATTTTGAACTTTTAAACCGTTAAAGCTAGATGGATCAAATTTTTGGAATGCGTATAAACGGTTCAAAAATAAACTAAACACAACGAAAACTGGGGGTGCCACAATAGGGGTTACCCTCAAACGGGCCCTCCAAAATTCAAACTTTTTACCCTTTTTAGCTAGACATGAGAAATTTTTTAAGTAAGTAAATATAATAGAAAGATAAAATTTGACAAAATTGGGGGTAATAATAAGTCAATTAAGATGTTTTTTGAAGTTTGAAAATTGGGGGTGCCAAAATGGGGGTCCCCAAACCAGGCCGCATAAGTTCCAACTTTTTAACCACTTACGCTAGACACATAAAATTTTTAGGGTAGGCGAATATGAAAAAAAGTTTATCCAAACGAGGCTCTCCAAAATTTAATTTTTTTAACCTTTTAACCTGGATACATGAAATGGTGGTCCACAAAATTTCAACTTTCCTATTTAAAGCAACCTTTGCATTCCTGCACCATCAGGTGCTTCTCCAGTGCAGGCTTGACTGTGAGCGAATTAAGAATGCAACTAAGTGGTGAACATTTAGAAGCATCCAATGTCATACACTGCAATAAAGCGCTGCTTTAATTAACCAAATCGTAGAAAAAATTTTTTCTGAATATTGATGGTGGTTGACTGGTTGTTCACTTTTTCAGCAAATTAAGTTAATTTAAGCCAGGTTAGAATTCGGTATTCTGGATTCGGTTTTAGCTATTCGGAATGATTCTGGAATAGCCTGCTCTTCTGAAATGCCAATCCCTAGTGGCAATACTTCTGCTTTAGATAAATTATATGCTGTATAGTGTATACTGCTGAAAGACAAAGAGAGTAATGTATTAACATTATTGTTTAGTTTAAGCTAACTTACTTAATAAGTACGAAATACCTTTTGTTTTTTTGTACTGAAATTAGTAGCCGAAAACTTGGCCGCTATAGTTCGAAAAAAGATTAGATGAATGGGTCGGAAAAGCAAACGACAAAATCACCAAAGATTGCTTTCCTGCCTACAAGAGAAATGCGTGGTTGCAAACATTCAAAAGATTCAACACCGCTATCCTTAGTTCGGCCGCCGTCGAGAGATTATTTTCTGTTGGTTCTGATATTTTGCGATCGAAACAATCGTCTACTGACGAAAAAAAATTTTGAAAAGTTTGTTTTGCTGCGTGAGAATGAAAATAGTTTTTAAAAAAAAGTCGATTTTTCTCCATGAATAACGCATTATTTCTGAATGTGAGTGAGGGTGCTTTTTTTCCTTTGGTGTTTATTTATTTTTATTGTTGTTTATTTTTATTATTCTTTTGTTTTAGTGTTTAATTGCTTTTTTTAACAATAAAAATAATTCTTTATTTGCTCATGGATGTGTGCCTTTAGTTATAAAAGCTAAAAAGAATTTGCAGTTGGTTTATTCCAGTGCAACTTAGCTGAAGATGGTACCATGTTTGTACTTTCATATTTTTGTACTTAACACCATCGTCTACAGCACCCTTTTTAAACTTCGATTATGCAAAAATTTGTACTTAAAAACTTTTTTAAATAGCGAAGTTTGTGTGCGCTTCTCAAGCAATCAATTTGTAGTTGCGCTGGGCTATTTTCAAGTTTTGGTTGCGGAATTTATGTTTGCGCTTTAAAGCGTTTAGAATTTTGGTTGCAGAATTTGCAATAATGTGCTTTAAGTTTTTAAGATTTTGGTTGCGAAATTCGCACTTGCGCTTTAAGCTTAAAAACTTTTGGTTGCGGAATTTGCGCTTGCGCTTCAAGGGTAAAAAATTTTGGTTGCGGAATTTGCGCTTACGCTTTACGATGTGTTTTTAAGCGCCCAGCTCTGGAGAAAAATAATCGAATTAATTCCATATTTTATTTTATTTCTCATTTGTATACAAAAACATGAGTACTCGAAACAAAATCAAGACATAAATCGGTATTATAGTTTGTTCCGAGATATGATCACATAATTAGGACCAATGATAAACAATGCCTTAAAACTAAGTCCAAAATGTTTTAAGGCAAAGAATATTGCCAGAACAACTAACCAAATTTGATTGATTGGTTGATTGATATTTGGTTGTGTTGCAATTGAATGGCTTTCACGCTGTCAGCTCAACATCCAAGGCAATTTTATTTTATTTACAGTATTTATTTATTTTTTGATTTTCTATTTAATTGAGTGAATTTTAAAGTAAAAAAACACAACACATGACAAAAATAAAAATAATTTCAAAATTACGTTGCAAAATAAAATCAGGTGATCAATAATACTGTACAAAACATCATTACTTAAAATGCAAAAAACTATATTTGAAACATGGTCATTTTCGAAAATGAAAATTCAGATTATTCGTATATCTTTTTGTTATATTTTCAGAATTTTGAACCAGATTAGTTACATAATAACAGTAACATGTCCTGTTTTGAATTCAAAAATTTACATTTGTTTTTTAGTTACAGTAACAGTATTAAGAAATTTGTTATGGTACTTTACATCACCTAGTGGTAGAAAATTAACAATATGAGTTAATTTTATCCGACAGATGGTATGAATCATTTCTTGCTCTGAGCGCTACTTATGAGGGCAAACAGTTTACTGTAATGTGTTGACGTCTAACAACCTTCGGTAAAGCAACGCACTACCCTGCTTTTTTGTTTTTCTCTACATTTGTTTTTCTCTACTTGCTTCTCTAGGTTTGTTTTTCTCAACTCCTTCTAATGTAATAGTATAAACGTATTGTAGTATAAACAAATGTATATACAATAAATTGCAATCAATTTTTCTCAAAAAGAAAAAACAAAAAACAATCAAATTTATAAACTATTTTCGTAGCTGTTTTACAAAAAAGATTTTAAACTTTGAAGTTTTCGTACACTGGGGATTCTTGAGCAAGGTTGACGTATTCAACTTGGTCATCGTCTTCTTCGCTGACGTCGTTGTTTCCAGAGCTGTCAGGATGTGAAAGTACATTAATGTTCACGTATTCATCACAGCTAGAGCTACTATTTATTTGAGGATCATCAGGAGAAGCAGCAATGCAATCAGTTTGGGAATCTTTTTCTTCAATTACCAGCAGGCTACTTGAAGTATTTGATGCTTTAGCAGACGATTGAGTTTGACTCTCCTCGGAAGGTTGGTTGCCATCATTGATACTCTTCTCTTCTTTAGAACTTGCAGCAGTAATATGGTCGGTTGAAAGAGGTCCAGCCTGAACGGGTTGGGCTACAGAAGGTTCTATGTGATAGTGTACCGAAGGAGAAGAGGGCACCACTGAGGCAACTTTATTAATGGGCTGATCGATCGAGAGTTTGCTCCATTTTCTGGACCTTAAAAAATTTAAGTCTATACATCCTTGCAATTATCGTATTTTCTCTTTAATGATATGAAATGCTGTTTGAAGTTTTCATTTGCTGTAGGTTAATGTTATTATCTATGGGGGAGCAACGTAAATCGAACCCAGACCAAAGGAATCCCAGGCGACAATTTTGTGGATATGAGTCATGGAATGTGGAACAATCATCGCTTTCACAAAACCATTCACAAATATAAATTTTTAAAATCAGCTGTATTAAAACCTAATTCAATATAAAATGATAAGTGGATTTTGAATTCAACGGATTCAAAAAAGTGCTGCACAGCGTAGGCCAGAGCAAATATCATAACACAGTACACATCAAAAATTGCCCGACAATATCCAAACTCAGATTCCCACGTGGTTTTGGGTGGAAAGAGTGGAAACACTGGCAAATTAAGGCAATAGCGACGGGCTGATGAAGATAGGCGAGGTTAAAAAGAGCAGAAATTAGCAAACAGGCAATAGCGCTAGCGAAGGCACAAAGATTCTAAGTAAAATCTATCTTTTTAATTTTTCGATTTTTCGAAAAAATCTATCTTTTTAATTTTTCGACTACTGACTCAAAAGCCATCAGGAGGCTGCCAGCTCATATGTAAGCCTGTGGTAATAGGCCAAAATCGTGATGGAATGTCTATGCGAGTATAGGGTACAGTGGATAAAACGCGCTGCTGTGTCGCGGCCATAAAATAGAAAGAATGCTGGTCCTAGTCTAGCCAACTTAGGACTTCGCAGAGGTGGGCACTGTACTTTTTGAAAGTACCGCAGTAAAGGTACCCGTACTTGCTTAAAAAATATCGTCGGTGCCGGTACCGCACTATTTTTGAAAAGTACCGCGGTACCGGTACTCCGTACGGTATTTTTTGATGATTCAACTTAATTTACTTAGAATCTTTGAAAAACTTTTGTTTTAAAAAATTGTATTTTTTAGTGAAAATGAAAAAACACGACAAACATGATTACGAGCAACCATTTACTTCGAGAAAAATCAGCATCTCAAAATGATCGTCAATTTGTTACTTAATCCAACTCTTTGAGGTTTTTAACCAATTTTACTCGTGGGAGGCATTTTTGCCTCTTCTCGGTTTTTTCATGATAAATTCCTTGAAAAAAAAGATTTTTTAAAATCAACTTGGCTTTTAAGTAAAATTTCTTCGCAAATAATTCCTAAACATTTCAAGTTGCTAAGGTAATGGAAAGTTTTCCAATTTTAAGGTTTTCCGAAGTTACCCAACGAAATCTGAGCAGTTTTTGGCCAGTATTTAACCTAATGACGTCAAAAGATGTTTTTGAAGTGTAACCGACTTGGCTTCGACATTTTATGATTCAGTATAAAAAAGAAAACCTACGCATAAATATTGAACCTACTGTGACGTCATCGCAAAAATGACGTCATTTTTTCTAAAATATTGCTGTGACGTCACTATGAAGACTTCATGAATTCAAAACCAGTTTTTCTAAAACATTTTGGAGAACACCAATTGGCTTGCCAAATTTGGTGTTCCAATAACGTATGTTTTAGGGGAAGCATTTTTGCCACCACGGTGTAAATCATCGTTGCTCAAATAACCCGTGAAAAAAGGTCTAACATGTCTTTCCCTAAAGAGAACACTCGTTCGACCGCTGCACTTCAAGGCAGTGCAGTGTTAAATTTATATCAAATCAAGACATGTTTCAGAAAATCATTTTGAAAATTAGAAAACTAGTGGATGAACTAATTTGCCGTTGAGGCTATTAAGCACTGCCTCCGCAAGTGTTATTGCTTGTTTTGCTAAAAAAATTAAAAAGTCTTTCCAAGTGTTAACTTTCATTCATATTGCTGTTTTCATCAGAAGCACCTTGCGCTTCTAACTTCTTTGTAACAACTTAACTATCTTGGCTTTGACCTTGACTGCATTTCTTGACAAGGAAAGGAGTTTCATCAATTTCTTCTTTAATCGTCATCATAGATATTACGGAACTGCGGATGCAACAATGTTGCAATTACATACTCGTTGTTGGCAAGCACACTTTGAACCTTACTTTGGAAAGAACCGCAAAGTTGTATATTTTGCAGTTGAAAATGTATTAGCTCCGCTTCTAAGAGAGAAAGGGAGAGATAGCTTGATTTTTAATTGATACGCGATAACAAAAAACTGAACGTATCGAATACTTTTTTTGAAAAGCACCGTACTTCAGAACCATTTTTGGAAAAGTATTGTAGGTACGGGTATCGGTACTAAAAAGTACCAGGTTACACTACTGCAGTACTTTTGTACTCGGTACGGCCCACCTCTGGAACTTCGTGTCTATCAGCTTGTGAAAATCCCCGTGCACCTGCCGTTCCAGATGGCTTCTGGATAGGTTTCTGCATTTATATTGGGGAGCTACGCCGAGACCAGTGTTCACGAGGTTCATTCAGTGATAACTAAAAACTAAACCATATAAAGTTGCTTGCCCAATGCGTAAGTCGCTCAAAGAAACATAACATTTGGCGGAACTCGAAGCTGAAAAGTCTTCGAAAAGAGGCTCACCGAGTTTGGAGAAAAGCCACTAAAACAAAACAAGAAGAAGATTGGGAGGCTCAAAAGCTCGCTCTAACTTAATTCAAAAATGCTGTCAGAGGAGCAAAGC
This sequence comes from Trididemnum nubilum, assembly GCA_963965965.1. Lineage (NCBI taxonomy): Eukaryota > Metazoa > Chordata > Ascidiacea > Aplousobranchia > Didemnidae > Trididemnum > Trididemnum nubilum. The sequence goes on along the minus strand of OZ014473.1, from coordinate 5,670,682 downwards.
GCGATTTGTGGCATAGCTTTGTAGAGTGCATGAGTAAGCAAGCACCATCGGCTCGGCTGATAAGAATATTTGAAGCAATGAAACGGTGAGAGTTATCAACGTAATTAAATACAAAGGAGAATTCACGAAGATTTCATCAGATGCTATAGACCATCTGCTGGATATCTTGTCATCGCTTTGCCAGCAGACAGATAATCACACAACCAAGTCTGATTTAGTGGACAATCCTTTCATAAGACTTGAAGACACTGAAATAATTGCACAAATATGTTTACTCTAGCGTATGGAAGCAGCTGTTAACAAATTTTAACCATTCAAAGCCCTAGGGCCAGAGGAGTACAATTCTTGCCAGGCGTGTTGCCAGAAATTTGCAATGGGGGGCTGATTTGGGGGTCTGAGATTGGAGCCCTCAAAGGCCAAAAAGTTTGCATTTTTTTAGAAAAATAACTTATCTTAAGACTATTTTGATAAAAAGATAATGCTTTAAAACGTGATTTAGAAATTGGCAGTGCAAGCATGATTAAACTGGTTGCATAAATGGGCTATTTGGGAGGTGGCTAAAGGTAAAATTTTAGTTCTCATATTTAGATGCTGGAAAATTATAAAATCGTATAGTCCAATAAAACTCACGTGGAGTAATCTATTTTGTCGACAGTTTATAGAGAAAAATAATTGGGGGGGCTAATGAAAAGAGATTTGGAAAGAATGTTTCGTAATTAACTAATGCTGAATAGCCCCCCTCCCCTATTTCGAAGTTTATAGTATGTTTGTTGATGACACCTATGCTTAGCATTTTTACACTAGCGATTGAATTTGATCGCTTATTTTTGGCCATTTTTCAAAGTTTTTGTGTATTTTTGAGTGTTATTTTTGACAAATTAGCCCCCCTCCCTGAATATATGCTTCAAAAGATGCTTTAAATCACTATTTGAATCCATTCCAGAGCATAAAATAGTCTCAAAAGTGCAAAAACGTTAAATTTTTCTTATTCTGCATTTTGGTCGACATGCCAATGGGATGGCTATAGCCCCACCTTGGCTACGCTACTGATTTTTGCTGCTACAGAAAGATCAGAATCAACTGAAAGGATAATATTACCATGGTATTTTTCAAGCATGTCTGAGACACAGCTACGTGCCAATGGCATGGAAGAAGGCACAGGTGTATTCCTCTCTAAACCAGAAAGAGAAAGCTATTTTGAAGCTAAATCCTTCCGCATTGTCACTTTCCAACCTCTTTCTAACTGAAGTGGCTGGAAATTCTAATTCTGTATCATATTAATGAAAATAATGACGTGCTGGTAAAGCTTTTTGCATTACCATATGGATTTCGTGCTGGTGTTTCTAAAAACTGCTTTGCATGAGTTTGTTCGTTGTATAGAGCATTGTCTTTTTATTAAAAAGCCGGCTTTGGGTATTTTTCTGTATATCGTCGGGACCTTCGACAACATCCCTTCCGTGTCATTGTGCGGCTCTGCATGGGCTAGAAATGTCTTAGATTCTTATCTCATGGATCGAGAATTTGTTAAGACATCGCGCAGTTCAAGTAGAATTGTAAGGTAATAAAGTTAAAAAGGAAGTGGTGAAGGGAAGCCCACAAGGTGGTATCCCGTCTCCTTTTCTGTGGCACTGTGTCTTAAACAGCCTTTCGTTAGAGTTGCGTAGCTGGGGTTTTTATCTTCAAACCTATGCCGATCATCTGGCAGTGCTGTTACTGGTGCTGATATGATTTGGATCAGAGTTATGACCCAGAAAGCAACAACAAACGGAATCCAAATTTGGGGTCCTTGCCAATGAATGATTCAAAGCTCAAACTATCCACGGAAGCAAAGCTATTAGGAGTTACTCTCGACTGCAAGTTATTGTGAAAACCATATATTACCCGAATTACCCGAAATGCAACTACAGCATTAGTGCCTTGTAGACAAATTGTTAGTAAAACATGAGTAATAAAGCTGTTTATGATGAATTGATTATACACTGCCATGATACGTCCCATCATGTTGTATGCATGTGTGTCCTGGGTTGGCAGTCTCAGCAAATAGTATCTACACCAGCGAAGAAACTCACAAAGGTGCAGAGACTTGCTGGCTTAATGACTTCATCAGCTTTTCCTTACACCCCTACTGGTTAAAATATTACTCAACATAACTCTTATCGAGGAATTCCTGTTAGCTGAGGCAGTGCAAGGGTTATACAAAATCACTGTTTTTGGAATCTGGCAAGTCAAACCCGTTGGTTCTTTGGGGAAAACGAAAAGTCATTATCATATTTGCAATAAGGCAAGAATATTTTTACCTCTGCTGCAAATGCCATCTGACCAAATAAAGAAAAAAAGGTATTTGAAAGAAATTTTAAATTCCAAATTATGGATAAAAAGAATGCAATCAGATCCAAAGCATTCAAAAATCAGAACGCCTCAGGGTTTATACTGCTGGCTTGAAACTAAATGGGAGAGGTGGTGCGGGTTTTTATGCAGAATACCCAAACAACTCTGCAAAACAAAAATTTTCCATCTTGAAATACACAGCACTGCGTTCCAAGCAGAATTCCTAGCAATTTCAGAAGTGGTAATGTACCTGATTTTGGAAAAAAGTGCTCAATTAAAACTTTGCTGTGCTGGTAGATTGTCAGGCAGCTATCAAAGCACTCAAAAGATGCACTGCAACATCAAAACAGTGCTCAGCTGCATTCGAAACCTATACCAGCTATGTAAACAAAATCATGTCAGTTTTGCCTGGTTTCCTGGAAATGCAGGGTATATGGTAAGGAAGTGGCAAACTTTGCTGCCAAATCAGGATTTAAATCAAAAATTCATAGCCCTGAACCCTTTATTACAGTCCTGTATACCAGTTGTGTTTGGACGGTGAAGGACTGGTCCACAGATAGATGGAAATCTTTGTGGAATAACAAAAAAACTGCTTGAGGATGTAGGAGTCTTGAAGTTCGACGTCTGTACAACTAAGAATATGTCTCTTTAATCTTAACTGTCCTCGATTAAATAGGGTACTGCAAGTTTTAACTGAACATGGCAATCTACAGCAATATAAAAAAAAAAGACTATACGTAGCGCTGAGTCTTCTCTATGTCTAAAGTGCAGCCTAGAGGATGAAACATCAAATCATCATGTAGGCAACTGCAAGTTTTACCGAGATATTAGTGTTAAATATTTTGGATTTACCAAGTCAACAATTCGCAATGTGGTATCAAAACACAATATAAACCAACTAGCCTGTACTTGAAGAAAGCTAGAAGGTTGCTGAGTTAGACCAGTAACTAAACAATATTCAACAAAGCAGCGACGTTTGCAATGGGCCCAATAAGGCTTAGGTAATGTGTGAATGGACTTTACCTAAGGTACCAGAATCGCCTACACCGCTGCATATTAATAAGAACAACACATCAAAAATTTAAAATTTAAAACCCTACGGTCTCCCGCAATCGGGATTATCAGGAACGTCCTATTCAACAAGAATTTTGACGAGTACTGTATTATGATGTTCAATTTAATAGCTGATTTTGAAATTTTCATTAATTTTTAATTTACAGTTGATCAACATAAGTTGATAATTCTAAACAGACTCGGTTTATCAGGATCAGTTTTTTATACAATTTATTGAAAATATTTCTGACTGATTTTGTGAAAGCGCTGATCGTTGTTTTAAGTATTGCAAGGTAACTTTCTAAATACGATTGATAAAGTTTCTGCTGCAAATTAAACTGATGACATTATTAAAGTTTGATGACAACCTTTCATATTGTAACCTCATTTACCTAAAATGTGGTCTCATAGCTCCACAGTACTTCACTAGGGTTAGCAACCGAAAAGTTGCTAGATCTAGCCTCAATTTTGATTCTGGCAAAGCGTCGTTGTGTCTTTGAAGTAAATACTTCACGCTTATTGGCTGTAGAGACATAACAGCTGTCCAATTGCGTTTGAGTCTGAGGATTCACTTGCAAACATAACTCAATGAGACGTACTTTGTCTACGTTGCAGTGGTTGCTAAGACGGACGCTAAGATCCTGGTTCATGCACATGAATTAATAAATTTCATCTCAAAGTACTGCAATTTCTTCATATCAAATTAACTATGCTCTACTCTCCATGTAACGGTTGAATATTATTATTGTTATGATGTAAAATTTGAAGCTTGCAAAAGTGCCAACCAAAATCATCAATATCAATTGATGAAAGGTAACGTTTGATTTTGACGAGTTTGAAAGTTTGCGATTAAACATTCAAATTGAGCATAGTGATCTGATTGCTTTGAAGAAGTTGATCTCGATTCAGACCCCTAGTAAACCAAACCACTGGTTTGACACTAGAGTGTGTCAAAACAAACTTTTTTTTGATTTTTGAAAGTCTAAAGTATTTAAAGGGTGCTTTTTGGAATAAAACTACCTCAAAAAAAGTTTCACTAAATTTTATTAATATTTAATGGGTGCTCAACCCCAACAATTTTGACGTTCGCCCCCCCCCCCCCCGCTTCTCTTAAAAATAAAAAAATGCTAAATCTGGTGAATCAATTGAGCTAGAGACTTTATTCAACGACCAAAAGATGCAGAAATGATAGTTTCCTCTCTACGTATGTTTAATAAATTTTGTTACCGTATCTAGTCAAATGTTTGAGTTATATAGAAAAAAAAATTTTTTTTTAATCAAAAATGATACCATAATCCTAACGTTACCATACTTAAAAGGCTTTACATAACATGCTTCAGAAAAATTGATGTTTCAGAAATAAATTTAGCGCATTAAAACTAATCTTGCAATACACCATCAAACATTTTAATGGTTAAGTACGTCGTGTGTATGCACTATAGGCAAACAAAGAAAAGTTTATAAAGTTTCTGATTATGGTATATTTTAATGTCGCAACATTTTTCATTCAAAGTGGATTTCGCAATGTAATGTCATGTAATAAGTTTGTTTTCAGGAGTATAGCCCATCAATGTCCAGAAAAAAAATGTTTTAATTTTGGAAGTTTTTTATATAATGTACAATGGGTATCAAGTCCTGAATCATTAAGCGTTGAAACAATTTTTGCATCATTTGAACTTGACGAGATATAACCCGTGCAATATATGTTCCACTGGGCATTAACGTGTACACATTTTGCTTTAGTGAGTCAATAGTCTGCATTCTAATTGCACCAACGACTCTATTTACGCAGTCACATTACACTAATTTGATTTTTTGTTTACATTTATTTAATCCCTTTGCAAAACAAACAACACAGTACTGTCTTACGTACGAAATGGTGTTACGCACAGATACAGTGATGCAAAATAGTACAAAACATAGAGTTGTTCACAGGTTTTTTGAAAAATGAGCATTGCGATATTGTTCGCTTTCGTATAGCTTATACTTTCATGAAAGGACAAATTACGCCCTAAAAATAAACCAACATCGCATTTAGAGCACTGGCAAGAAACGCGTTTAATGCAATTAAACCCTGCTCATCTTCTCCGCTATTTTGCGAGAGTCTCAATTAAACGCTGATCAATTAACCATTGCACTGCAGTTCATCCACTACATGCTTTCTTCCGCCGCTATGACAACATTTGGTCATGCTTTGATCTTGGTGATCAGATCCTCCCATATACTTGTTATAATCGTGAAATATATAAAGTATATACTGGATTTCGTAACAGAAGTAAATTGCCATGTTTCCAGTTTAGTTATTTATAAATTTGCTCCGCATCGATACTTTTATTGTTTCGGTAAGTTTGACAAATTTTTAGTTGCCGCTTATCTGAAAGCAAAGCTTCAGCTGGTGCATTGAGTTGACTTCCGGGAAAATTGTCAATTAGACATCCATCATTTTCATTAGCAGAGTCTTCATCTGAAGCACAAGCATGATTCGACTTCATAAAAATTACTGCTGATGCGTCTTCATCTTCCAGAATAGATACTATTTCATGGCACGTATATCGAAGAAAGAACAGAAAAATGTACTCGTATCTGCCCACTGGTACACATATGTTCCAGTAAATTTAAAGGCAAATATCGGAAGTGCAGAAAAAATAAATATCAAATTTTGGCATTGGTTAGCATTTGATATTAGTCTTTAACAATATTCAAATACAAAAAATGCAAAATGTTATTCTAAGTTTGAAATAATAACCAAACACTAAAATGTACCTTTCTGTAGCGGCCATTTTCCCAGAAAAATTTGCTTCTACTCTATCTGCCTGACTGATTTCACACTACTAGTTGCAACTACCGAATAAAACCATAAAAACATCTTCAATGCAGTCACAGACATTCCAAAAACTCAATAGAATAGTTTTTAAAATGTTAGATGGGCTAATTAAAACCAATTTAATTCGACCGTTCGCAATGGAACATATATCTTCCACTGGGCTGATTCGGGATAGATTTCCGCTTGTCTGAAATTTTTCTTCGCAGCATGGGTACCACCTGGTATAAATGAAATCTTTCATTTGGGTTTGTGGGTAATTTATTGTGATAGGTTTTAGCCAGCAATAAGGCTCTTTCTACAGAATCATTAACAACTGCATTTTACTCAGAGCTTTCTTTAAAAAGTTGTGATTGGAATCGTTTAAAAGTTGGTGCTGTTTCCATTTTTGCGGGAATCAGAAACGAATTTGGTTCAAATAGGTTTTTTATTTTTGTGCATTTTTTGAGTTCTGGTATCACCATTTTGCCTAATTTTTCAAGAGCAAGACTGAATTTCGGTTTGTATCGCAAAATTTCCTTTTTACATTGATCTTTTTTGTTGACAGTCAACTGCTTTGAAAAAAAAGCCAAAAATGCCATTTTTTCGCTGAGGCAACACAAATGTGCTTCAAGACGATTCAAACTGCTGTTATAAAACCATCAAAAAGCGAAGGAAGTTTCGATTTGCCTGCACGCTTCTGAGTTCGTGGAAAAAACCGAGATGATTGACTGTAGCTTCAAAAGAAAGTGGACACGAAATCCAAGGTTTGACATAGAATATTGTGAGGAACAGAGCTAAATATCTATGCTGTTCAATCTCGAAGTTACTTTGAAATATCCCAAGTTACAAAGTTGGGCCGAGTGCAGAGCAATTTTTTGTTTGCAGATTGATTATTTTAGCCATCCATCATGAGTTGCTAATGCAACCAATGGTCCTGATAGGAGGTGTCGACACAATGCTTGAATATGAATTCAACAATAACAGGCCAAGTTGAATCAGCTTCCAGTTGTCATATTTTACGATCAAGTTATTGGTTTTGTCGTTAATATTGTTGAATTTTGTTTTGATAAAATAAAAGTTTGTTTTGACACACTCTAGTGTCAAACCAGTGGTTTGGTTTACTAGGGGTCTGAATCGAGATCAACTTCTTCAAAGCAATCAGATCACTATGCTCAATTTGAATGTTTAATCGCAAACTTTCAAACTCGTCAAAATCAAACGTTACCTTTCATCAATTGATATTGATGATTTTGGTTGGCACTTTTGCAAGCTTCAAATTTTACATCATAACAATAATAATATTCAACCGTTACATGGAGAGTAGAGCATAGTTAATTTGATATGAAGAAATTGCAGTACTTTGAGATGAAATTTATTAATTCATGTGCATGAACCAGGATCTTAGCGTCCGTCTTAGCAACCACTGCAACGTAGACAAAGTACGTCTCTAACTCAACTGGTTCACCAGATATAGCATTTTTTTGATTTCGGGGGCGAGGGGGAGGGGGTGGGGACCATGTCAAAAATGTTGGGGTTGAGCACTCATTAAATATTAATAAAATTTAATAAATTTTTTTTTGATTTTTTTTTGATAAATTTTTTTTCATTTCAGAAATAAAGTAGTTTTATTCCAATAGGCACCCTTTAAATACCTGAGACTTTAAACAATCAAAAAAAAATTTTTGACACACTCTATTGGACACCTTTCCTTTACTCAGCTATTTAGTTGGTTTGCAGAGTTACAAAAAACCTGCAGAAGTAGTTTTCAAGTACCGTTTTTGGTGGCAAACACAAATTAAAATCAGCAGTAGAATGATGAGAAATCCTGCTCCAGTTGGAACAGCGATGGTTAAGATAAAGTACAGTTGAATCGAATCTGCCTCATCAGATGGCTGTGGAACAACGTTATCCTCTTGCTCGGCGCTGGAGCAGTTTTCAGTGATTTCAATGGCCTCACTATTACACGAAGAAGAAATTGACTGAATCTGTCGTATACGTGATAAATTAAAAAGCATATTTTCCTATTATGAAAAGCAACAGCGAAATAATCATTTTGTTGCATCTTTACTCTTACTAAGACTTAACTGTTTTCAAAGTACTTCATCTTATTTTTATTACTTTATTTTATAAAATTACGAGAATTTACTCAGATTGGATTTATCTAAGGAATCAACAGCGTTACGAATGTGCGAGGTTAAACTTAAACCAGGCCATTAAAGTTATGAAAAAAAAAACGCTTTAACGTTTTTGACCAACGTACTTATGCAGGCAAAAACGAACCAACAGTTACTTCAGACTAGGAAACCAGGAAATCTCACTGTTTTAATTAGCAGCACTTTTACCAGTAGCCATATTACAGCATATTATTAAGAAAATCAAAAACTAAATTAAAGTCATAAGCTTTTACATCAAATCAGTCACTGCAATTTCAAACGATTTATTATCCAGCAAAAGACATAATACTGTATACTTACCGAAAATGAAACTATTGGTCCGATAAAAGCAAGAGGGAGGGAGGAAAAATTAACAACATTCTTGCCGTCATTATATGAAAAATGTTGATTGGTGTTTACTGGATTTTCAAAGCTTATGTTAACAGTCTCGTTAGAAAATTTCGCGGCAACCTAAACCGATGCGTAAGCAACATAATAAATCTACAAGAAGGCATTTCGAATTGGGTTTGGTTAAAAAAGATTTATTGCTACATCAATTCCTTGTTTAATGAAAACTATGATTTTACACAATAATTCATTCATTTATTCATATAAGAGTACTAGAGTAATTGTGTATTTTTGATCTGTCTAAACCTGAAAACCCAAAATGTATAATAATCTGACAACTAACCAATAAGTTTAAGGGCCAATTTTTTACCTCAGTGCTGCGTGATTTCACAACACGTGTTTTTCCATTGTACATTACTGATTGCCATAACAATGGAAATGTTAGCATCAAAACAAGACGTGCATCCATATGTTCATTGCAACGCTGGTTTTTGCAGGATCTTAACATTTTTGCAGTATGCTTACAGTATTGTTGCTATTAACGTAATATATACGGCCTGGAAATAGAGTCAGTGACTAAAAAAAGGTCGCACCTGCATAAGTCAAAATCTCTGCTAAAGTCACAAGCTTGATTAAAACAATAAGTTACTAACAGCTTTTAATACTCAATTGTTTTGAGACAATCAAGATCAAGAAAAAAAGAAACAAACAAGAGTTGAAAACAACATACGAACGCCATTATAAAATCTTACAAGATAACGGTTCGGTTTGGGATCACTACTCCACATCAGTGTGCAGGAAGGTGTCTTTCCTGGTACTTCTAGCACACGAGCATCTTTAACTCTTTGTGGAATCAAGGTGCCAGTGCGTTTTACTGCAGAAGCAGTAACGTTAATGTCTTCACAGTCAGCATAAGCGAACTTTGCCTGAAAAATGAAGCAGATACTGCAAAGTTAATACAAGAAATAATCAAATTTAATCGCTATTAAAAGGAAGCAAGAAGCGCATAACTGTTACGCTATACTATATAACTTTTTGTTCTTTTATGTACCACGAGCTACAATGCAATGCTGATAAAGACCAATTTAAAACCTCAAACACCGAGTATACACTGTAAATCATTCCATTCTATGCAAGTAACTGATACAATTATCTTGAAACCAAAAAATAATCCAAGAAAAATTGTGGTTTTGTAACAAAGTTTTTATCACAAATTTTATAAGTATTTATGGCAGGTAAATTTTTAACATATACCTTTCGAACAAAATTTTTCGCAAATACATTTGAGTTTTTGTGCACTATTTTGTCGATTAAGATCAAAAGTTTGAATCAAACATAACATTGAAATTACTTTTTGGTCTTGTTTAAAAGCAATGCTGTACGGATATATTTGCTTTTAACAGCGACATGAATTTTTTACATTTTTTACATCTGACATGAACAACTAAATTAGCCAAGAGTCATGCGCTTTTGCGGTCCGGTCAGCTGGTCGCGATGGTCAGAGTGATGAAAAAAATTGCTAGTAAGTAAAACTAGAAAAAAAGAGCTGTGTTTTAACGAGTTAGCATAGTAGCAGAGAGACTACACACAATAAGTACGCAATTCATAAGCGCTAAACGCTTTAAATTGGTTTTATTTTGAAATACGTTCAATTTTTGTTGTCTTTGATTGTTCAACTATATACAGTAACGTGGCCAAATGAGTAAAGACAATGTTTTTACCACAACCCTAAAAGCATAACCTTGGTTCAACCAGCACTCTGGTCACGTTGCTTTGCCCTTGAATAAGACGCTTTACAATGATTATCTCTGCTTGTTGGCTTCGAACAACCAGCAAATTTTCACGGGAAAAAAACAAAACTCAATCGGAAAGCTTGGAATACAGTCAACTCCTGAGCGGGTTAGCCTTCATCCAAAATAAAAGCGCCACGGTCGTTTCCTTGTTAGTGGAAGGCAAATCTAGATCAATCAATCAATGTACTGCTGTACTTGAATTTATCCAAAATAGTCAGAACATCCATATTTTCTAATTCAATGATACTTTTACCAATAAAAATTGAGTTTCATTATTGGTAATAAAATTCAGCGAAAAATTGCGAAAATGTGTTACCTGAACTGTAAAAGAAGTTTCTTCTTCAAGATCCCTAAAAACTGCTTCGGAATCATTCGCAAACAAAGTTTTTGTTTGATTTAGTGAAGATCCATTTATTGCAATCTGCAAAATTTTGAAAACTTGAGTAAATATTTAATCAAATTTTATTTCATTTCTAACGTTTCGTAGTTTATGAAGCTCAACCCTAAGACTTTACATAGCCCAAGCTCAAACACTTCAATTTTTGATGTTTGCACATTTAGTTACTGTGTAGCCCGTTTGAAAACCATGGAAATATCATTTTAATATTCATTTACTGATTAGAATAAACACAGTAAAAAAAAACATAGTAAAATGAGTTTATATATATTTTTAAGTTCGCTTTGAAATAATTTATTACAGCACTATTAATAAAAATTTGCTCAACTTTATCAATTTGCTGATATTTACTATATTTTCGCATAGTGTAAGATCAAACAATCCATTTACTTCAAAATCAATCCTTGTCTGATTTAGTCCATTTCCAGCTTCATTCCATGGATCATTCCAAGTCGCTCGTAGAGATGACTCATTGCTGCAAGATTGTGATGTCACGTTCAACTTGACTGCAGAAGATTAAATAAAGTACTTTTATAGATTTTTCATATGTTGTTGTTTTGCAATTTTCAACAAAAACAGTCATTATTAAAATAGAGGTAAACAGTAAGGGAACATTAATTTAGTTTAAAGACATCTTTTTGAAGTTAGCTGGTCAAGTTGTTAAACCACTTGTATGTGAATGAAAGGACTTGTTTCGATTGGCGTGCCCAAAATTGGGCTAAATGTCAACAATAGCGTTTCTTGGCAAAAAATATGTTTGAAAATTTTCTGTCCAGACAGAGTTAAGCCACATCAAAATTTGTTAAATGCAAGTAAATCAGCTATACGTGGATTCAACTGATCCTATGATAAATTTAGGTCGATTAAAGATTGTGTTTATGCAGTGGTTACAAAGTATAAATCATGCCCTTTCACGTCATGACTTCTTCCTGGAATGTGACGTCATTAAGTAGAACATAATATCAAAAAACTAGTACAGTAAAAGGAAGTTAAAAATTAAAAAACATTACAAGCACATTCACCAACGCTAAAATTGATAGTTGACTTATGTGGATTTTTTATACCTTTGACCTTTTTAGTTGTTCTTTTTGTGCGTATGTTTTCACTTTTTAGTCTAAATTGATTATATACATAACTGCTCTATACAAACTACCACTCAAGATTTCAGTTGGACTTAATAACATTGCCAATTCCAGCTATATCATCACATGACTACTCCGATTTGAGTGACAACTTCCTTTTTATTCAACTTAGAGTTGCAGGAAATAAGTAGCCTAGAGCAATGGCAAAAGGAAATTTTTTTCTTGATTGATTTACAACTTTCTTCCTCTCACTACGAAGTAACAGTGTCGCATTTATCTTGGAAAAATGTGCGGCCATTTACTATATAAAAAAATTTTCAGTTCCAAGGCTTCCACTTAGATTATTGACTTCTTATGATTTAAGAGGATGTTTTTCGGTAGCAAATAGGCAGAGGCAATTTGTCGTGATACGCGTAATCCAAAGACACAAAAAAACCTGACCAGGGTAATAATTGAACCCAGATCACACAACTTGTTTGAAATTAAATGCAGTTTAAATTCAAATTGCATATTGTCTTAAGAAACACAGAAACTCAACTACCTTAAAAATAATGGCAACATTGTTACTTTAGTCAGAACTAACATTCAACTTCGCAAAAGAAATGAGTTTCCTCAGAACAATTCAAGATCTGCGGTACCATGTCAAATGAGCTAATATTGCTTCTGTAATTCCAAACCAGTTGCTGGCAGAATGTCTTGTTGGCTGCAGGAAAATCCTTATAATCTACTTTGGTTCGATTAAACCATGTCCATTCATCCTGGTCCTTAGCCGACTGAGCTCCGCTGTACACCGTGATGTTGTCTAAATTATTGTACAAAGTCAATCGAATTATCTTACCATTTTATTACGAAAAGCTTATTTGACAAAAACATTTAGTCTAAATTCTTACCATTTTTATTTTAAAAAGAATACGTCAGAAAAATATATAGTCTAAATTCTTTGCTTAGCCTAATTTAAATATGACATCAAACTTAACTCTGTAATATTGTAAACTTAACTTGAAGCCTGATTCATAACTCTCAAACATTTGAGCAAAAATAGCATGCGATTAAAAAGCTTTTTATGTCTAAAGTTTTTTCGCCAAATATTAATCCTGTTTCAACAAAACGAAATAATTACTGCGCACATTGAAAAAGTGCCGTGAATATGCAATCATAGCGAATTTAATGGTCGTTTATTGAATAAAAAAGGTCAAAATTTAGTCCATTTTGAGGAAAGCTGGTAGCTGATGGAATCTTATTTTACTTAGTTATATAATTTGACAACATTGTTTTACAAGTTTTTGAATTAGTTTTTGAGGTTTAAATTTTTGAAATACGCACTCTAACAAGGTTAAAAGGTGATAATTATTGTTATGTCTTGGCTAGATGAAGTAAATCAAGCGCAGAAATGTCTAAAAAATGTAAAGTTAAGAAGTTGCAAACATTTATAGTTGTTCATTTCATCTACCGTAAAACCTCTATTTGAGCGGCACCTCTAATATAAAGCCACTATTGGGGAAAGGTTGAAAAATAGAGCACCCCTTCTAATTGAACACCACCTCTAATAGAACACCACTTTGAAAATCAAAATGCTAATTAGTAATCAAAGGTTTTCTACATCACAAAATAATAAATTTCTAATATTAATTTACGTTGATGCGGAAGGTGTTGAAAATGACTAGGACGGTTACAGTATTGACATGTCATGTGATTTTCAGCAGCCATTTTTACATTATTACCAGTAATCACTTTGTATTCGTTTATTTTGATGATTATCTGTAAGATGTTTTATTTCTTTTCCGATTAAGATCTTTTTTCTTCTTCTTTAAATGTTAAATGTTAACTGTGTAACTTCTTTAGATGTTTAATACTTTTTCTTTTCTTTAATTAAATTTATCTTCCCAAAATTCTTGAACAGCTAGTCGAAAAACAGAGGACGACTTTCTAATTTAACACCACCTCAAATAACTCATGACGTCACTAAGGGGGAAGGGTAGAAACACAGAACAACATGGCGCTCAAGCATAGCTTTTAGCGAAACTATTAATATATCTATTTCACTTATTTCCGGATACTGCACCTGATTCTGATGTAGCATTTTGGAATTTTTCAAGGTAATTTCTCAAGAATTTCTCAAGGTAGTGTTGAAATAGCATTGTCTTTGAGTCATTGATTGCAGGTATCTGAGCCACTACTCCACCATAATTTGCACACGTGGTTTGAGCAATACTTGGGCTTGATCGATTGTATGAAAGGCTATAGAAATATTTTTCTTTTCCGAAAAAATTTGGAGGACATTCTAATAGAGGAAAAATAAGCAAAAATAGAAACAAGTTTTCAAAAAATAGAAGCAAATTGCAATTAGTCAACAATCTAAGACAACGTGCAAAGCAGAAACACATCACGTTTTTTGATTTGTTCGTTTTGCTGGAACAATTTTAATACCTTAGAATTTTACATCTCAAAAGTAATGTATTAAACAAACGAACATCATTACATTAAAAACAATGCAATCAAAAAGTGCAAAAAGAACAGTAAAATGCTAAACTTTTAAAACTAACCTGGTTGACAATATGCAAACAAAATCACATTCAGGCAAATCAAAAAAAGGTAAAATTGCATTGTTTTGTTCTTCAAGCATAGAAACTTTACTTTCAAAGTTTATTTTTCAAATGTCATTCATTCGTGCCAGTAGAAAGTCTTCTAAAATACAATTATCACGTTGTGTTAAAACACAATAATCACGTATCTAAAATACAATAATCACGTATTAAATGGAAAGTTTTTGTCAATAACAATGCATTGTAACATTTAACAGTCATAAAAGACAATAGAGAATAAAAAGTTTTTAGAAAGAATTGCTTCAGAGCTTGCGGTTTATGATGAGCCCATTTTTGTTTTCATAAAGCGCCGTGGCAACAGCTGATCAGTTGTAGTAGTGCATCGAGTTTTTGATCAAATGGTTGCTGGCTAATGGTTCGATTCCCAAACTAGCAATGCGTCGTTTTGTCTTGGAAAAGATACTTACTGTAAAGCTTATTCCACATTGAGCCAAGCAGTCAACCGTCGTGGTGGCTCGGCGTGACAAAAAAGAGTTGCAACCTTAACCTAAAAAGGATTTTTAGCGTTAGACAGGTGGATCTGCAGTACTGTGCTAGGTTCATACGCAATCACCAAGAATAATAAATGGTATCTTTGCAGATGCATGACGTAACACCGACGGAATGAAAATAAACGCGACCAAAACTAAGGTACTTTATCTTTCAAGAAACACTAATCAGTCCGTGTTGCAATTGAATGGAGCAACACTCAAGCAAAGTTCACGTATCTTGGGGTTGCATTCACGAGTAAAGGAAGAAAGACGAAAAACTGGTTACTCCAATTGGCACCAAATTGCACTGTTTGGTTGTTATGAAACGAGAATTGTCGAAAAACGCAAAGCTATTAATTTTTAAAACAGCGTTTATCCCCATTCTCATCTATGGTCATCGATCTTACGTAAGGACCAAAAGAGTGCACCCATTACAAGTGCAGCGTTCTAAATGAGTTTTTTACGAATAATCGAAGGAGTTATAGAAACGTTACTTCTCAAAATTGAAAGATCTCAGCTTCGATGGTTTGGCCATGTAAGGAGAATGCCTCAGGAAAAACTCCCCAACAAGCTTCACTTGCCAAAGAAAATGGGAAAAGATCAGTTGGGCGACCTAGAACTTCTGTAGATGGACCAAATACTGTACATTGAGGATCTTGGATGGAATTGCTTGGGACGTCATTTAGTGAAATGATGGAGGTGATGGAAGACCGTGAAATGTGGCAACTTAATTTCAAGTTGCAGCCAGCACAACCCTCTCTGAAAAGCGAGCAATAAACAAACAAGACAAAATAAATAAAAAAGCCGGTTAATTTATTACATCGCCAAATTGCTACAAATGCCGTAAGACGCATTTTAATTTTTTTTCTCATTTGGTGATGTAAACAAAATAAAAATACAATAGTTTGACTTTCCAAAATCTCTCTGAAATAAATGTGAAATGAAAATGAAGCTGTCCTAATTCACTAATGGCTAGTTCTGTTTTCTCATGCACTATTTCTCGCTCTTTCTCATGCACTTTTCAAATCTTTACTATCGCTTTGAAAACTTTTCTCATTTTTCAAAGCGATAGTAAAGATTAAGCTTCTCTGGTCCACAGCATTTTTAATCTTGCTTGAATAGTGTTTAAAAAGATATCAGGCCAATAATATTGTAGTAAATAAACAATCGCGTTCGTGGTCATATCTGAAGCTTCTTACCGTTTGTTTTTATAAAAACTATTTGCACTTCTGGGCTAAATTTCTCATAAAGCAAAGGGAGTAAGCTGAGTGAATGTTTTACCAAAATTTTTAAGTGAAACAGAATAAAACGAAAATTAGAAATAAATCATTAGCTCAAAAGGATTAAGAACAACAATTGGGTTAGGTTAGGTTAGGTTTGAGGTTAGGGTTAGGATTGGGATTAGTTTTAGGGTAAAGGGTTGAGTTTGAATTCGATTTGGGTCAGAGTTGCTAAAAAAGCAAATAAAATTTTTGGTAAAATGCTGCAATATCTTTTTACTTAAACTCTTAAAACTCTTAAATACTTTGGACAATAATCATGTGTGGGTAACTGCATGACAGGTACTTTGCACCCATTATATTATGAAGCAAGAGCTACATTTAATTGCTCAGAAGTATAACAACTCGGGTGCTTTTTTGTAGTTATAGGTCACCTGGTAAATTGAGAACAATTCAGCAAGATTTCGGTTTCACCATACGTCATAAAAACCCATTGTGATTGATGGGTTTAATTCTTTGTTTGTATAAAAAAGCGGATGTAGTGATCAATAGGATATGATCTGTATCACACTTTATTTTGTCACTGATGAGCACTTATACGAACAAACAATGCACTTTCTTTCAACCCTCTTTGCCCACCCTCTTAGTTATAGCTCCTAAACTAAAAAAAAGTTTTGCTTTGGTGCACCCTGACTTTGAATCAAATTTAATAACTCACAGTTTCAAAATGTTTCGGGTCAGCCGGACAACCAGAAGTGACGTCATTTTTGCCTTTGTCAGAGGCACCTAAGGAGTTCCGTGTAGTTTTGAGCACAATACATCCTTATTAGTGCTCGTATTTTATTTATTGTACTACGTATTCATTATCGAATCTAATCTTTAGCTGGAATAAAATATTTTATTTACTGATAAATGCGTTGCATCACTATTACGTCATTGATGACGTCATAATTAAAAAATATTGCTTTTTCTGCTGTTTCTCAAAATAAATTGCGTTTGCATAAAAAACTACTCATTTTCATCAGCTGTTGAATGATATAATAAAAATATTACTGCAGTATTCTAAAATTTGTGAATTTTACAATATCTCAGTTACAAAAAAATACAAATATTAATCAGCACAATATACTACAGATGACGTCATCAAGCATGTGACGTCATCGTCTGCAGTGACTTTATCAGAGATGTCTTTGAAATAACAAAAGTTCAAACTGAAAATAATATTTCGCAACATTTAGACAAATTTGCATACTGCAATAAGAATTTACTGGTTTTAAAGACGTCATCACCATTTTTAAAAATAGCCTCAAAATATTTACTTTTGAAAACTTCTTAAAAAATAGCCTCAACAAGCAACAAATCTTACTTCTATCACTTACAAAACAGTTTTTAAATAGGGGGGCAAATTTGCCCCCCCCCCCCGCACAAATAGGGTGTAAAGTAGCCCGGTAGATATAGGGTTAAGAGGAACACACGGTGTAATCTCAAGACTTTGATGAAAAATTATCTGAAAAACAATTACAAACAGTCAATTTTTTTCATGATGTTTTGCAATGGTGCTGATAAAAAATTCAACACCATTTTGTCATAGGCAGTGGTTATTGGGTCACGAAAGCTTGTATCACAAATATTATTACCAGTAGCGTAGCCAGGGGGGGAGTGGGGCTACAGACTCCCCCCCACTTGGCATGCAGAATATGGAAATAGCACATTTTAAGAATTTTTGAGACTATTTTCATGCACTTTAATAAAAAATCGTCGCCCCGCTGATTACATTTGGCATGCAGAATATGTTCTATTTTTTTTTGGAATTCAAAAACATTCGGAGTTATCACCTACTGAATCTACAGTCTTTATTGGAGATTTTAACGCGCATGTTGGAATAGACACAGATACGTGCAAGAGTGTGATCGGAAAACATGTAGTCACTGGACTGAATGAGAACGAAAGGTCATTATTGCAGCTCTGTTGTAACAACGGACTCCGCATCAAGAATACCTTTTTCCAGCAAAAAGAGGTAAAGAAGTATACATGGTATCGGCCTAGTAAGGATCAAAAATCTTTGATAGATTTTTGCATAGTTTCGTCAGATTTGTTTTGTGATGTGCTGAATGTTGGAGTGAAGTGTTGAATTATCAACTGATCACCATCTGGTTGTATGTTTCTTGCGACTTTCGAAACTTTGGCCAAACAGGAAATCCAACAGGTCGTCTGTGACATATCGGATTAAATGGGAGGCTTTGGAGGACAAAGAAGTAAGGAAACAGTTTGCATCCAGTATATTATTTAGGTTCAGACAACTTCCTGATGTATCCGAGTACATTGAGAAGGAATGACTGATGTTCAAATCAGCAATCATTTCATCAGCTGCTAAAAGTTGTGGGCGAAAACGAGTTTGAGTAGTGGGCGATAGTGAGAAAAGAACACCTTGGTGGAACCAAGAGGTTGAAGAAGCTATTCGAACAATGAAAGATACGATCAAGGCATTGTTCCAGGACAGAACGTTATCTGATTTGCAATCTTGGTACACTGAGACGCTACAAGCGGCAACTTCGGCAGTAAAGAAATCCAAGGAGAAGTCACGGGAAGAGTTTGGTCGTCGGTTGGATTCCAACTATTTTTCGGCAAACAAAGTATTTTGGCTGACCATCCGCCGTTTACGTGGCAAAAGATCGAGTGTCACGTACTCCATGAAGGGTTCTGCAGATAACATTCTAGCAGATGAGAATGAAATCGTTTCACGATGGAGAGAATACTTCGATGATGTTTTGAATTCTGTAAAGGCATCGACTCGTGACACACACGAAGTGACAGATTTAGAGGAAGAGGAAGTTTTCACTTCAGCAGAAGCGGCAACGACAATTAAAGGGATGAAATCTGAAAAAGCTGCTGGTGAAGATGAAATCAGACTCGAGTTGTTGAAAGCGCTGACTGGAGAAGGAATTCTCTGGTTAACGCGAGTGTGTCAACTTGCGTGGAAGTTTAACAAAACTCCCAGAAATTGGCAAACAGGCGTGATTATTCCGATATTCAAGAAAGAAGATCGCAAGCAATGCACAAACTCCAGAGGGATATCTCTATTCAGTTTGCCAGGGAAAGTATATGCCAAATGCCTTAAAAGGAAATGCCGATAAATATTGGAAACAAAACTGGAAGATGGTCACTGCGGTTTTTGTCCGGGTCGCAGCACCACGGACCAAATCTTCACTCTGAAGCGAATCTTCGAGAAATCGTGGGAGTATGGCAAAGATCTCTTTGCATGCTTTCTCGATCTTGGAAAAGAATATGACCGAGTTCTTCGGAATTAACTTTGGATGGTTTTGCAGGAGCATGGAGTTAATGGTCAATTGTTGCGCTCCATTAAGTCATTTTACTGCAGACCGGAGGTTTGTGTTCGGGTAAATGGCAAGCAATTAAAGCCGTTCCATGAGGGCGTTGGACTCTGACAAGGATGCCTTTTGTCACCTCTCCTTTTCATTGTTTACATGAATTGTATCGACAAATGCAGCCAAGTTGATGAGTGTGCCGCGATTGCAAATTGAAAAAATCAGTCGTCTGCTATTCGCTGATGATTTAGTTCCGCTTTCTTCTACAGAATCTGGCCTCCAGCGCGCATTAAATAGCTTTGCAGATGCATGCAACAACGCCGGAATAAAAATAAGTACGGCCAAAACTGAGGTACTTCATCTTTCAAGAAACCCTGGTCAGTGCGTATTACAAGTGAATGGAGCGACACTGAAGCAGCTAGAGAAGTTAAAGTATCTTAATTGCATTTAGTGTGTTGCATTTACGAGTTAAAGTTGCATTTACGAGTGACGAAATGTAAGACGAAGAACTGGATACCCGAATTAGCAAGGCTAGTGCAGTAATGCGAGCTTTGCACTACTCGGTTTTCATGAAACGAGAATTATCGAAAAAGGCAAAGCTCTCAAGTTTCAAAACAGTTTTTGTCCCCGTTTTCACTTATGGTCATGAATCTTGGGTAAGGACCGAAAAAATGTGATCACAAGGGCAAGCGTCATAAATAAACTTTTTATGAAAAATTGAAGGAATTACATTGTTTAACAAGGGGCGTAGCTCTGAGATTCGAAAATCTCTTAACATTGAGCCGTTATTTCTCCGAATTGAAAGATCTCAGCCTAAATGGTTTGGCCGTGTAAGCAGAATGCCTCAGGGAAGACTCTCAAACAAGCTTTACTTGCCAAAGCATATGGGAGAAGACCAGTTGGACGATCTGGAACTAGATGAATCGATTACATTGAGGATCTTGGATGAAATCGCTTGGATTTTACTTTGATGGAAGACGTGAAGTGTGGCGACTCAATTTTGAGCTGCTGCCCCCGCAACTCTCACGGAAAAGCGGGTAATGAAGAAAAAAGAAGCAAAGCATTCGGACACAAAAGCCATTCCAATTTCATGTAAAGAATTTTTTTTTCTTTTTTTGCTCTTCACTTGATTTCAGACACAAAAACGGTTCCAATTTCAGAGGGAGACCTTGTTGTTTGCCCTAGATTCCCCGAAACAGCCCCAGCCCCCCATTGCAGGTTTCTGGCTACGCGCCCGATTGTTACCGTATGAAAGTTTTCATAACAATCATGACATCTTTTGTGACAAAATTGAGTTGATTTTTTTAATGAATACTATTGCAAAATCTTATGTGAAAAGGTTGTACGGGCTATTTGACCAACGCATTTTACACTGTGGGGGATAATCTAGCCCCTATGCAACTCCAAAATCAAAATTCATTAGAAGACTAAATTTGGCGTGCGGGTTGGTGATCACAGAAAGGTTTTAGAAAAGTTGGGTTTTGAGTTGATGGCGTCATCTTTGTGACGTCACAACTATATTTTTGAAAATTTAGTCATTTTTGCAATGGCATAACAGGCTGTTCAAATTTTGTGCATAATTTTTTTTTGATACTAAATGATAAAATGCTTAAGTCAAAGCAGTTACGTCACAAAAACGTCTTACAATGGCATTTAAGTAAAACATATTGGCCAAAAATTTCTCAAATTCAAAAAGAGACTTTGAGAAACCTCCAAAATGGGAAACTTTCCGTCACCTCATCTCCTTCAAATTTTCAAAAGTTAGTTATGATAAACTTTAAATCAAATTCAAGTTAATCCTAATTACAAAATATTTTTTAAAGGGATTTATCACGGACCCCCCACCTCCAAGTTCCATGTGAGGGACGATTAAAAAGGAGCAAAGTTTTTTAAAGAGAGAAGAATAACTCGATGATTGTTTTGGCAATTTTCTTATTCTTGCAATGCACCCGCAGGCACAATATAAAGTAGTAAATTGCAAAAAAATAGATCGCTGTAAACCGCAAATATATGCGATAAATTTTTTGCGAAGTTTTGAAGTCTTAAATCTAATTTCCAGTCACGGTAAAATTTTTTAAAGAACAATAGACCAGTAGGTCGAGTGGTAATGCATTTGTCTCTGGGGCGGGAGAACTTAAGTTCAAATCTCGGGCGGTCAAATTGGACACAGTGCTGCCAACTGCTGACCACGTTGCGACGTTTCTTCAAAAGGGGCTGAGTAGCTCGCAGGCACAGTGACACGTAGATGGGCCTCACAAACTCTTCACAGGCTTCGGCGTAATACAGCAAGATTAATGAAAGATTTGATTTGATTGAATTGAAGACATGAATTCCACCTTAAAACTTTATGGTTTGATCCAAATGAGAATCCAACCTATTCAGCCATTTACCCACTACGTACTGTAACTAGCACACTGACCACTTTAGGAATAGTTTGAGCTTCGCCATAATTACAGTAAGCTATGAATTCAACAGCCGTACTATGGAAATGTGGGCAAACTACGTGTCATATTCGTTTTGGCCTTATAAGGGTATGGCGTTTTGCAAAAAATCAATAGGCTTCCTTATTTTTGGTCTGCGTGCAAAGAAAAAATGTACGTGATAAACGATCAAGATAAATGACAAAGGAAAACTTCGTTTGGTTTTTACCCACAAAAAAGCTTCAGTTAGCCAAAAGCTGGTTTTGGTTTAGAAAAATTGCGTTTAGAAATGACAACGAGTAAATAATGAAATTTTACAAGAATTTGTACAGTTTATAATCGGTATTTGATAAATGGTTTGAAAAATTGAAGAATTTGTGTTGTACAAAATTGTATGTTATGCTTCAAAGTCTGATTCATTTATGTTTTACTTGAAACAAAATCATAGTTTAGTTATCAGCATCCCAACAAACAAAGTTTAAATTATTTAAAGCAGTAAGCTTTGTTTTCAACAATCTTTCAAAAGATAAATAGAAAAAAGTTTTTCGGTGATAGAATATGTTCCGGTATCATGGTATAGTTTAGATTTAAAATTTTTGTTGCATTCGTTGTTTAATATTTTGCATTTTTTAATAGATTTAAAGTCACTGATAAACGTATTTTGAAGTAAGTGCATTGTTGCTGTAGAAAAGATGATAATCCACGTTTCTTTGCTAATAATTATTCTCCTCGCGACTCCTCTACTCAGCAGTTCCCAAGGTATAACATGTAAGATACGATTTGTAGCAGAACTCGACGCTATAGCTTTGTGACGCAATTTAAGTTATAACTTTGATAAAGTCGAAAGTTTATTAGGCCATGTAATAGCAATGAAGAGCAAGACTAAAGTCATTTTAATGATTTATTCACAGTAAAAAATACAGACGTTTTTGCCTTTCATCAGGCCTCTTTAGGTATTATTAAATTATAGTAATGCTAACTTAAGACTAACTGGAGAGAATGAGATACAAAATTAAGCAATATCGAAGTTGCGAGTCACCGGGCGTGAAGCAATAAAGATAATGAATCGCATTTAACTGGTCAACAGCTCATCTACTAACGGGAATATAAAAATTTGTGGGAAAAAACAGCAGATTAATCAATAGGCGTCACTATCAGTTGCTGACATTTAACGGTAAGAACGAGCCATGAGCATATAATTATTTGTTTAAACTAGGTCCATGTTTTTTTTATGAATAAAGTTTCATGAATTTTGGCCTGAAAATATGATTTACTTTGTTTCAGAACTTCAAAAGAATTTAAGTCATTTCGCCAATTAGAACAAACAGCACACGAAAGTATAAGTTGTTTAATCGCGCTATTTCATGCTGGCTTGCCACATTCAGGTGCTGTCCCACTCGGGTACTCAAATGTCGAGTTGAGTTACCAATGTAAGTTAGAAAGTTAGAGTCACGCGAACAAGTAAATTTGTAAACGACATTTGAGAAAAGCAAGAGAGGAGTGCACGAGTTTAGCTAAAAATATGTCCCAGTTTTGAAGGCTTTGTATATGGCAGACACCTTGTCATCAAATCTGGCATGAAATAATTTTGCTAATCGACTAACAAAACGCCTGGATTCTTTTCCAATATATGGTACGTTCAAGTATACCACAGAATTGGTTTTATTATACGCTCGCGATCAAACAAATCATTGTCAACAGTCAAAAATCGCTGCAAAAACTGGTTGAAAAACCAAATCGGATAACCGTTGAGGAGAAGCATTTGCCGTAGTTTTATTACATCATTCTTAGATAACAATTTAGATGAACTGATTGCTTTTGCACGATTTAATAAGTACAATATTAAGCCAGTTTTCCATTCCACGGGTCATAAAGCATCAAAATTTAGCAAAAAAACAGTATGAGTTGTTTTGCGACACGTTTATGTTCTTGTGTTGAAAATTTCAATATTTAAAAACTTTAAACAAACTTTATTGGTTTCAAAAACAGCAAAAATGTTATCAGCATAACATAAATACAACAAAGGATGATTTGCAGAGGTAATGCTTATTATCTGCTTCTCCATTTTTGCCAATTTGGGCCAGTTAAATAAGCATGGGTTAAAGTTAAATCTAGACCAAAATATGACCAATTTTGGTGAAGGAGCTTAGACAAACCTCCTAATTAGCACAATTTTCTCTCTTCAGCAACTTCAAATTTTCAGGAGTTCCAGATAAATAACTTTGAATCAAAGTCAAGCCAGTATGAAAAAAAAAAATCTAATTGGCTTAAAAAAAATTTATCACAAAACATTTGAAAGGGAGCAATTTTTGGCCCTTTTCTCGAGGATAAAAAATAGGGTTAAAATTTCTTCACATATACCGCACCTAAATCAGAATCTTTGAGTATCGAATCTGCAATCAACTTAACACGATCACCGAATTATTTTGAAAAATGTTCACTACAATTTACCGAAAAGTATTTTGGAATTTTTTTCAAAATGACACTCTTAATAAAATACAGCACAATAGTACACATAAGGCAAAGCAGAAATACACTTTTATGATATTAGGAATTGGCAACTCTTCCGTTTTAACTGAACAAAATTTTATTATTTGAAGTTGCGTAAAATCACTTCTGACTTTGCTAAAAATAACAAATAACAAAAAAACATAAAGCGCTCAATTCAATAGGAAAATGGCTAGGTAAAATGTTTATGTCTGCAAAGCAGCGCTTCGTCCGACATTTTGTCAAAAATAATCGTGAGAATGGAGAGCGCAGGAATAGGAGCGGCTATTTATAAGAAAAAGCTGAGATGTGATTGGCTGGAAAAAGACCGATGAGAGAGCGTCATTAGCGCATAATCTTTAAACTGTACGCGAATTATTTTTCCAGCCTATCTCGGCTCGGCTTTTTCCATATACACAACCACTCATTTTCTAGCGCTCTCCATACTGACGATTCTTTTTGACAAGTGTCTCACAAAAAGCTGCTTCGAAGACATAAATATTTTATCCGAAGCAATTCTCAAGTTCAATACCACCAATCAAATCCTTAAAATGGCTAGTATTTGGTGCGACTCATTACTTTTGATAGTTTGAGTTATACAGTAATACGTATTACCAGTAATATTTTCAATCGTTTTGGTTTCGTGCTTTAAGTAAAAAAATCATTCAAAACGTTCGTATTTTATGTTGACTGTTTGGACATAATTACAAAGGAAACCATTTACGCTTTTATACAATTTACCGACATTTTGTTTTTAAGGTTGTTCAAAGAGCATTTTTGGAATTGACAACCATTTCTACATACTCTCTGACAACCAAACAAACGCAAACAATGCTAAATTTATTTGCAATACTTCTGGTGGAAAATTGGCGGAAATTCTAAACAAGGTTACTCAAGAAAGATTGATTACTTTTTGCGCAGCCAAATATCTTCCAACAGGTATTTGTTACAGTATCAACATAAATGATGGATTTTGATAAGTGCTTTCTGGTTTTTCAAATATATCTTCATTATAGGATATCAGGGTTTTAGAAAGTGCATAATAATGGAAGTTAGAGCAAAAATTATATCAAATTACCACAGTTTTAAAACAAAAAGCACCTCGTCAATTCACTGATAAAGCTAAAAATCTGATTCAGCCGTAAACCACTGGGTCATCCAAGGATAAAATATATCCAAATAGAATCTAAATATCCCAGTTTGCGACTACTGCATAAGCCAGATAATTTAAACTTTTCCAGACTTTAAAGCAGGCCTGCCCAAACCCGTTTTTCGAGCGGCATGCGGATAGCGCATAAAAATATTTTGCAGCCCGCGAGTGGTTTAGAGGTGAACTAGCAACAAAATTTTGCAAGAAACCAAATCAATTTCTTTTGTTTCAATTGGTCATTATCTAAAATTTCGATAAGACTACATCAAAATGCGGTGAAGATCTTTTTATGTATGGTCCTCACCTATATTTCTATCAGTTTTTGTATCAAGTATCACTAAAACCATTTTCTAGTTCAGACGAAACTATGTGCTGCCTGCTCAAAGTCACTGCGGCCCGTTCCTTAAAAAGTTTGGGCACCCTTTCTTTAAAGCATAACGTTTTGCTTTAGAGCAGGGGTGCCCAAACTTTACAGCATAGCATTGATGTCAGCTATAGAAAACTTTGGCTTTTTTTCTGGTCGTGCAGCAATGCAAACATCATCGCTTGCATTGCTTTTGCGTTAGTTTTTTTTTTTTTTCATTATATAATTGCATTATGCAAAAATGAGACCTATCAATCACAATGGTTTTTTGATATCAACCTCAAAAACGCCATAATTAAAAACTATTAACAATGCAAAAGTAAGATGCTGGGTTTATATTAGAAAAAGTGGGCAGTTGGTTGGTGTATACAGAACTTGAGAATTGCTTTGATCCGGATGTTCTTTTCTTTGAATCTTTTTGTCCGATATTTGCCACGCAAAATAGATGCGCAGACAAAATGGAAAGCGCAAGAAAAAGAACGGTTATTAATAGAAACAAAGCGAGCCGTGATTAGCTGGAAGACGCTGATGAGAGCTTTAAAGCACTAATGAGACTAACAAGAGCGCGTCATAGCTGTACAGTACAATTTTTTTTTTCTCAATACTTTGAACAATCATTCGTCACAAGTTGTACATCCAAAGGTTTGTTCTGTTTAAAACTTTTATTGCTAATTTGTACCACCAACCAACTTTTAAAACTTTAGAAAAACAATATTTGTCGTCAACTCAAAGCAATTTACAAACTTAACCCATTCATGCCTACAGTACCCTATTAGGGTATCATTCTAAAATTGCATTATCTAATGATTTAACTCTTCAAACTCTTGTTTGCATAGCTATGGAGTTTAGATAGCTGAATTACTGCTCGCCACGTGCTAGTTCGAAATTTTGCTCAGTTTTAGTTTTAGAGACAGTTAACTTACAGAAGATGGAAAAATGAGTAGTAGCAACTCTCGAAAAGATAGATAAGTAATTATTTTAGTTAAATTTAAATTAAATACATAACTTTTAGTTTAGTCGTGTAGAATAATCGTTGTAGATACTTAAGTAACGATAAAGTAGTAAAAATTGGTTTAGCGAAAGTAAATATGGTAATATTGCTTTGATACCCTATTAGGGTATCGTAGGCACGAAAGCCTATGTTAACATTTTTTGTGTGGTATGTAATTTTGATAGTTGTTCTTACAGAAATGAGTTGATAAACTTAAGTTGAATAATTGTTTGGTGTCATAACTACATTAAGGAATGTTCCAATACCATGTAATGGTGTGTTGTTGTGGAGGGTCTCGTAATGACGTCATAATCGCATGAAGGCTAACACGAAATATAACATTGTTTTTACGGAAATGGTTTGATAAAAGTTTCCGGGGTCACAATTGGATTAAAGAACGCTCAAGATCACGATTACGATGGGGTGTAGGGGGTCACGATGATGACATAGTCGTATAGGATGGGGTTAATCACAAACGTCATGATACATGTCATAAAAGGATATATGTTTAAAATTACTCAAAAGCTTATAAGGTATTGGAATACTCTTTAATGTATCATTATTGATGCGAGATATTTGAAACCATTTTTGGAATTATTGCCTACAGTAATAGAGTTCAATTTCCATTATCAGATATTTGTAGATGCCTCTTGATGAAATATGTAACATCAGCTGCTGATGATTTTTGCACTTTACTTACTTATTCAATTGTTGTTTTTTTTTGCTAGATTTTCAAAGAGGCAAATATTTTTAACTGCAGTAGGTGACCATTTACATCCAAATAATTTGTTATCATTCGCATAATTATACGTTGCAAGCTTTCCAATTTTCGTTTTCCTGATAACAAACTAAAACTACATTGATGTTTTTCACTTTCTGTACAAGAACATGAGCTTTAGCAAAAGAAATAATGACTCACAATCAAAAAGCTTTCCGAATTTTCTAAAAGGAGCAAAAATTGAAGCGAATTCTTACTATCGTAAGCCATTGACTGAGGCCAAAACTCCAGCTATCAAAAAATGTATAATTTTTCCATAATTGACGTTAAATGGAAAAAAAAGTTTAAAAAATGACGTATTTCATTGTGACGTCAAAAATTAAATTATGACGTCACATTATGATTCTTATCACTGCCCTCCCTATCAAAATTATTGCATACACCATTATAGTTTATGTGAATTTAGTTGCATTTTGACTATTTGAATTTCTTAATTGATAAAGTTTATATAGTGCCATTTGTGCCTACGATACCCTAATAGGGTACCAACATACTTTTCAATAAACGAACCAAGATGTACAACTTTTCAGATTTTTTTCATCTGTAATGTGTTCAGTAGGGCAGACTGAAATATTTTAGATGAAAAATATTCAAAAAGCAAAATTTGGGATTTAATGGGTTAAAAAGTAGGAGGAACTGAAATCATTTTTATGACCTGTTGATTGATAGGAATAAAGACAGGCAATAACTTCGAAGACAATTAACTGTTCATATTTTGAGGCCAGATTTGATTCAAGTCAATATTCTCGAATCATCATCATCAAGCAACGCTTTCAAATATCGACCAACCAGCAACAACATAAGTGTAAATGACACCACTGATATAAGCAACTGGAAAATACCACTAATGGCTGGAAGCATAGAAAGCTTCAGGCTTTATTCAAAGCCAAGGTGTGCATGTAAACTATATGTTGATTTGTGTTTTCTTGTGTGCCGTAAAACCACTCAAACTTAAATTACTTCAAAAGTCAAAACAAATTTATACATTGGCGTTGAAGATAAATTTATGTCGCACTTTATCTTTACAGTATTTAAAGTTTATTAACCCAATTTTTTGTATGGTGATCAACAAGTTAGTAATATAGTTCTAACTGTAAAATATTGTAACTGTCTTCATGTGGTCAAATGTGACCAACTGCAAAATTGTGGACACTTAATATTTTGCGATTAGAAACTAATTCAGGTTATTCTGGAAATGATTAATGGATTAGAGCTAGTAGTTGATCACGTTCAGCCGATAACTGTATTGTATTTTTGGCTATCCACTTTGAATGCTCCTGTTTTAATTAATTTTTAATACCGTTAATCTTTTGGTTGTAAAAACGGTGATGCTCTAAGTGAGGTACTGAATACTGCGCTATAAAACATTCTGGATATAATTGTTACAGTATTATAATTACGATGATTACAATTATGATTATCACAAATTGAATGCTGTTTCTTGAATTAGTAGGCTAGCCATTCAAGCATTCAATTTATCCCTTAACCCTATTTTACACGCCGCGCCTACTCCTTTCAATTTTTTCGCGATAAATCCCTTAACAAAAATAATTCTTTTCTTCGAACCAACTTGACTTTGAGTTGAATTTATTTGCAAAATTTGATGTTGCTAATAAGTTAAGAAGTTTTTCAATTTTAAGGGTTGCTGAAATCACTTTCCAAAATCTGAGTATGCTTGGCAAAATTTTACTTGAATGACGTCATAATACGTGTTTGGGACGTAATCATTTGACCTAAGCATTTTATGATTTCGTATCAAAAAGCAAACCTATGTAAAAGATTTGAACCACTATAGAAGTCATCACAAAAATAACGTCATTTTTTGGAAAACATGGCCATGACGTCCAATGATGACGTCATCATCTCAAAAATAATGTTTCTAAAATTTTTTTGTAAACACCAATTCGTATGCCAAATTTAGTGCACTCACGATATTTGGTTTTTGCGCTAGATAAAAAAAAATGCAAACATTTTTACGCGGCATTTTGCTCCCTCCGTGCAAAGTCATTGGTCAAAAAGCTCGCCTACAAATCAGAAATAAGGTTTTGTTATTTTATGCTGCATATAATTGCGTCAGATTATGCCACAAAAAGTTTGGATAAACAAAACATTCCGTTGCATACAAACTTAATTATTAAAGTTAACATTACCAAATCTCTTTCTACATGTTTATTAGTTGTATGCAACGGAAGAGATTTGGTAATGTTAACTTTAATAATCAAGTTTGTATGCAACGGAATGTTTTGCTTATCCAAACTGTTTATGTGCCATCAGAATCGGCAAACGGTAGAAAGAATAAAGGCGGGTTCACACAGAAGCTGTCAACGTTACCGTTCCGTAGCCGTTACGTTAACGTTAAGGTGTTTATACAGAAACTTTTAGCAGTGACGGAAGCGATTTTCCGAATTTCATCCGTATTACCTTGAGTTAAAATAATTGTAACTTTACGTAAGTAACGTAAGCAATTTCGAGCGTTTTTTTTCGCGGTTGGGACAAACTTTGAGCCACAAAAACTGTAAATCTAGAAAGAATAATTGGTTTTTGTTGAAAAGTAGCTTTCAGCAAGCTGGGTCTAGTCATGTACCGATATTTTGTAGTACAGGTAGTGTACAGTAGCATTATTACTGGTACCTAGCCAAGCGATACTTCACACTAAATTGCTTTTTTTTGCTTGGGAAAAGAAGAGAAAATGGGATATAGAAACTACGTAAATAATTGATTGGTGGTACAGAATTTAACTATAGCTTTAAATAAAACCGGATTCATCTTTAATTGATTGGGTAGCCTTGAAAAAGGCTGTTTGAAGGTTTAAACGCTTTCGTCTAGCTCTCTTCAGAAACCATCGCTAGAAAAAGATAGAATGAAAAAAAAAAACAACAATGCG
The DNA here is from genome assembly GCA_963965965.1 of Trididemnum nubilum. NCBI lineage: Eukaryota > Metazoa > Chordata > Ascidiacea > Aplousobranchia > Didemnidae > Trididemnum > Trididemnum nubilum. The sequence continues at coordinate 5,640,032 of OZ014473.1, read as the reverse complement.
GATTCATTTGTAAAAGCAGAGAAAATCGCTGATTGGTCAAATAATTATCGCTGATTGGTTGATTTGTGTCGTTTCGTTTGCGTACGGAAGTAGCGCTTGTGTGTCGAGAAGAAAAACAAACTTTCATCAAGATAGATGCTGATTGGATCAAATCGTTGTGTTTCGTTTGCGTAAGAAAAATAGATGACCTGTGATGAATCTAAAATAAAACCTGAAACAGATTTTGATTTGTTAAATTGTTAAGTTTCGTATTATCAATGAATTAATTGAAGGGAATAAACAAATTCCTTTTGCCTGTTTTAGGTTTTATTTTAGATTCATCACAGGTCATCTATTTTTCTTATGCAAACGAAACACAACGATTTGATCCAATCAGCATCTATCTTGATGAAAGTTTGTTTTTCTTCTCGACACACAAGCGCTACTTCCGTACGCAAACGAAACGACACAAATCAACCAATCAGTGATGATTATTTGACCAATCAGCGATTTTCTCTGCTTTTATAAATGAAATGGTTTCTGAAGAGAGCTAGACGAAAGCGTTTAAACCTTAAAACAGCCTTTTTCAAGGCTACCCAATCAATAAAAGATGAATCCGGTTTTATTTAAAGATATAGAAACTAATTGGTAGAGGGTAGGCATGTTAAATCTGAGATGGTTGCTAACAGCCAGTTTAAAAAGCTAATTAAATTTGGCTTTTCTTGCTCTTGTTTTGGTACAATTGGCTAAAGTTCAAATTCGAACTTCAATTGACCTGAATCTTGAAAGCTAAAATTATAAACCACTGGAAGCAGTCAACTTCTATAGTAGAGACCTTTCTCAAGTCTTTTAAGTAAAATCTGAAGTGGCCACTTTTGACCATTTTGGATTTTTATATCTACAGTATTTGCTAATATAATAGTCAGGTAGAGGCTACACTGTAAAAAAAAAGTGTGTCTATGGCCACCCTTAAAGGTGGTTTACGATTTCCACCCCTACTTTTTATTTCCACCCTATGGTGGTGTTTTCCTAAAGGGGTGGATACAACCACCTAACATAAACACACTTTAAACCACCCTTAAGGGTAGAAATGTCCACCCTAATCATTCCACTTTTTAGGGTGGAAATCGTGAACCACCCTAAGAGTGCAAAATGCCACCTTATCTATTCCACCTTTCAAGGTGGAAATTGTGAACCACCCCAAGGGTGAAAAATACCACCTCATCTATTCCACCTTTTAGAAATGGCAAACTTTTGGGTGTCACATTCCACTCTTCTAATCCACCACTTAAGGAGGAAATCTCTACTTTATGATGAATCAAAAAGGTATAGCATATAAAACAACATATAAAACGAGTCTACGATTTCCATGCTAAGTGTATTATTGTCCACCCCACTCTACCACTGCAATGGTGAGTTTCAACACCATTTTTTACACTACATCAGTGTAAAAGCGATGCAAAATTTAACGCATACAAAAAGTATACTGACAAACTGCAAAGATAACAAAACCTAGAATTTATTTACAAAGAATTAAAATTGTAACAATGGTTACAGCAGGGCTCATTGAAAAATAACGAAAAACTCGGAAATCTAAGGATTCTTAAAAACATCCAGGTTTAAAGTTCATTTAAAAGTCTTTTTACGACTTTGCTTGTAGGAGATTTAATTCCATTTATCGCGGCAATGAATTGCATGGTTTTCCTGATTTTTATTGGAAACTCAATGTTGAATATCCAGTAGGTAGCGACCATGACGGATACAGCTTCTAGCACTGATTGAGCACATGGTATTTTCTGTTTTTCAATAAATATGAAATACATGCTATCCATTTCCAACGCGACCGAATATGGGTGATTTGGGGCATTCGATTCCTGCAAAATACAGTATATATGCAAACACGTTGATATTTAAAAAACAAATCAGCATGAAATATATGCTAGCAATATGCATAAGCTTAAAAGATAGGTGGAACAGTGTAGTTGTTGTTGCTGCTTTGCATTAGCCAGAATTATTCGAGCAGAGAGCTCAAGTCAGTTACCATGTCAACAAAGTTGCGTATCTGTTAGTATTTTTTTTTACATACCGTTGACAGGCCAAATCAAACAAAAAAACTACAGTCTTTCCCAAGCACAAACGTGCAGTTCGGACATCAATGTTAAAGCAATTTTTGGATTATCTGCACTCTAATATTCAGTTGCAGTGTGTATTCGCAAAATAAGTTTGCAAAAAAAGTCAAAGCGATTAACAAAGAAATACTGAAGCATTTATTGCACCAGCGATCCTATGACAAATAATCGTAGTTTCAACTATATACTACTACAGTACTACACTGCAATGAAGTGCAGTTGCATGAGCATTTTTTGAGCAATTGTCTTGCTAGGTTCAAGGGCATCAATAGTCATTTACACAATACAAAACATAAAAGTCATGTTCATTCTTGTAGCACAACACAAACTATCACATAGTCAAAAAGTGTGACTCTTGTGGTATTTTATCAAAACGGGTCAATACACCAGGTACTCAGGTAGTCATCACGCTTTCTCTGACAACAGCCACGAAATGAGTGAAGCATGTTTTTAAAAATCAGAACTAATCACAAAAACAAAATTCCAACATACCTTGTCTATAAGAATGAAATAGGACACGTCATCTTTAAAGAGAGCAGGAATAGTCCTGAGCATTTGATCAATTTCTGAAAACAGTTGTATATTAATATTTAATTCCTCTCGAATAATCTTTCAGTCTGCACAAGATTTGCAACAAAAATGCTCATAATATAATATTTTCATGTCGAGTTCTCTTCAAGTATTCGTGAGAAACAATGCTTACACCATGCAGACACAAAAAGGCTTGTTAAACGAGATAAGCAAAATGTTTTCTTTGCTTTTGGTAATTGCATCGAGTGGAATGGTTTTACAAGTACTTTTATGATACTAAATAATAAATAATCTTCGTCGGGTTTGGCATCTTTTGTACCAACAATGTACTCAAAGGCCCTTTTGATAAAACAAACGGGACTGATTTTGCCAAATGATGGCATCTGTGTTTACTCCTTCTGAATTTTGAGATTTCCATGTCTAACCATTTTTGAATAGTTGTGAATGATCGTTTTCGAAAAAGAATTTAATCATAACGCGGGAGTTGCTACTGCTATCATATCAGTTAGCACAAACACAAATAAAAACTCCGATGCAGATTGCAAACTTTTAATAATATTTCAACACACTTTAAGTAAGAAAATTTACTCCTTTTTGCCGCTTAGCTCTGTGAATTTGCGAACTAGCGTTTAACAGCTTCATCATTTTTACGACTTTCTAAGACTACAATAATAATAATAAAATCGTGACTGCAATTCACCTCTCAGTTGCCCGTTTTCCAAATCTGCTTGCTTAATTCCTTTCTTCTTCAATAAAGCAGCCAATTTTTCACACCGACTCTCTAAAGATTTTTCCATGCCTTTAAAATCCTTTGAGACTCTTTCCGCCTCTTTCATTAACTGAAAGATTTGCAAATTTAGCTGTGTGTATGGTTCGTATAACTACTTACAATTTGCTCTCTTACAAACGAAAATGACTGATTCAGCCAGGTCAGCAGTACTTAGTGAAATAAAGTAACAAACTATGTAATATTCCGACAAGTTTCCTTAGTAACATCACCTGGAAACCGTATTGAACTGGGTCTCTAGTTCTTTGCCAGGGTCCAGAAATTTTGTTGTACATTCGGGAAATGGCAATATGCCGACTTTCCTACTTTCATAGTGCCGCCGCCATATTGCCCTGTATAGCAAAGATCTAAACAAAATTTTTGGGTTCAAGATTTGCTGCAAGCAAGATGGGTATCAGTGAAGGAAATAATGTGCTAAATTCTCAGTAAAGCTGGCATTTAAGACGTCCGTCAGTGAGCCACTCAGTAAGCACTGCCAACTATACCTTCTGAAACAGGAGAAAAAAGGACGTTAAATCACTTGAAATCTCCTGAAACAGAAGAAATCACTTGAGTATGAGTTGAACTAAAGATTCCTTTGAAAATACAACCCTAAATATGTGTTTTCATACTTCATTCTACCATAGTGAGAATTTTATCGTTGTGATTCCACTATCAATAGGTTGTTGGATTCGTCACAATTTGAGATTTCGTATCAAATAAGAGTAAAATTTTCAATTCGAGCAAACTGAAAATTCAGCCTCAATCACCATGCTTTTTTAGACATAAATCACTATTTCTAAAAACCTTTTTCTGTTGTATCCATAGCTTCTAGCCAGATGTATCACAATGTTGGTTAGCACATCACTTACCAGGTTTGCACATTACTGCAGATGAGCTGTTGCTTGATGAATGAACTGAATCAGGAGATTGATCTAAAAACACAATGCTCAATTCGACAAACGATCATCGACTTTTGCAATTTATTAACCAGTTTGTGTAATCGGAGTCATAAAAGTCGGAGTTTTTTCCAAGAGTCGGAGTCAAAATATTTTTGAGCTTGGAGTAGGACTTGAATTTTTGAAAGTTTTGCAAAGCAGTCATTTTTGGACATAATTTGTCAAAAAATGGCTCAAAATTGAGAAAAAATATCAAGAATTTCTGGAGTCGGGGTCCAAAATTTTTCTTATTATGGCGAAGTCGAAGTCAATTTTTTCAAAGGGGTCGGGTCGAAGTCAAATTTTCCAGAGGGTGGAGTCGGATTCAAGCAATTTTGCTACAACTCCACAACCTTGGTATTAACAGTCATTTTTCCTGCTACATTCTAGTTTTTAATTGTAAAAGTCACTTTAGAGCTCTACACAGCATAATTTTCATGAGCCACTGTTGCTCAAGCATGCATTTTTTGGTAGGCTTCTACTATCTTAAACCTCCAAAGTCTTTCACGATATAATTATGTTTAAAGAATTTTGCAAACACATAACAGAAATTTCAAGAGATCAAACCTTGTTGAATGATGGTGATTCTTCAAACGAACCAAATGATTGTTCTAAAATAACAATACTTTATTCTACGCTGTATCACCACTTGGGTCTGTAAATATCTTTGTTGCCGGTGTCAGTTTACAATGAAACAAAGTTTCTAGGTTGAATTCCAGTTAACACATTTTGCTCTCATTGGGGCTCACTAGAACAACCCAGGCTTCGAACTGGTAACTCTATGATTACACAAGGCATTCAACAAACACAAGGCTTGCTCCAGCTACAAAATACTTCCATAGTTATGACAGCTGTACTGTTTAAACAAATATACTGTACGATGTGCTATTAGGAGATGTGTGTGGCTTGTTTATATGGGCTCTGCTTTGACAAAAGCAAAGTCTTCAAAAAGCTGCTGTAGGACAGATGTCCAAGTAGACACTGGTCAAAGACAAATATGCCACATGAAATGTCCTCTCAATCGTAACACAATCATGGAGTTACCAGTTCAAACGCGGAGATCACCAATAAAGGTACAATATATCAATGATTAACTTAATAGATTAACTAAATAGCATTCATACCCACACCAATACAAAAATGATTGCTTCGACACTTACTTCGTGTTGGCCTGTATGCCTGATTCCAAAATTGACTAATTCCAAAATTGACTGAATCTCAGCATGTAAACCAATTCACCATTTTAATCTTTACTGTACTTTACTTAGGCCTGCTGGAACCTACGTTTTGGCAACAAAATTGACTGATATAAACCTAAAACAGATACCGGTAAATCAAAAAACACTAAGCAGTGAGAGAGACTGGAAAATAAGCTTTCGCTCTTCCAGTCGCAGCCACCAAAAATAATAATGTGTCATTGCGATCAACCAAGCCACGAATCACACCCGTAATGACGTAAAGTTTGCAACTTATATAACGCGCACAGTATCCTACCCAGTAGCGTAGCCAGGGGTGGCGGGTCGACATGTCGCATTGGCATGTGGACCAAAATGCTGAATGAAAAAAACACTACGTTATTAGCTCTTTTGAGACTGTTTTATGCTCTGGAGTGGACTAAATAGTGATTTAAAACATCTTTCGAAACATATGTTTAGGGTGGGGGGGCTAATTAGTCAAAAATAAAACCAACAAATAAATGAAAACTTTGAAAAATGGTCAAAAATAAGCAATCAAATTTGATCGCAAGTGTAAAAATGCTAAACATGGCCTAGGTGTTATCAACAAATATGCTACAAACTACCGTAAGGAATAGGGGGGGGCTATTCAGTATTATTTAATTACCAAGCATTTCTCTCAAATCTCTTTTCATTAGCCCCCTCCAATTATTTTTTTTTATAAACTGTATTCGAAATAGATTAGCCTACTCCGAGAGAGTTGTGAGTTTTATTAAACTATTCGATTTTGTAATTTACCAGCATCTAAACAAGAGAACTAACATTTTACCATTAGCCACCTCCCAAATTGCCCATTTATGCCACCAGTTTAATTATGTTTGTACTGCCAATTTCTAAGCCACGTTTTAAAAGCATTATTTTTGAATCAAAATAGCCCTAAAATGAAGTTATTTTTGCAAAAAAATGCAAAATTTTTGAGCGCTCCCAGACCCCCGTGCCTCTAGCAGCTGGGGGCTTTGCCCCATAACCCCCAGCCTCCAGCGGCTGGGTGCTTCGCCCCCAGACCCCCCAAACAGCCCCCCCATTGCGATTTTCTGGCTACACGCTTGATCCTACCGCTCAGCCATGTCGCTCTATAGCTTCATAGGCTAAGCTTACAGCTTTCATAGAAATGTTGGTTTTTAACTAACTAGGCCTAGGCTATTCTAAATACCACACTCAAATGCGCCACTTGACCTTTTGACCACCTCTTCTCGATAGTTGTTAAGTGACTGGTACTGTTGTATGAAGCCCAATGTTTAGGCTAGGCTACTCTTGCAACTTTGTAACCTGCTTGCAGGAAATGGGTTGAATTGAAATTTCTCTATGTGACTCAGCCAAGAGACAGCAAAATAACCCCTTTGCGGTATTCTAGTCAAGCTGCCACCTGTTACCCATCTACCACACAAGGTGAAAACTCCACATTAGCCTACCCCTTTATGCTGAACGTCAAGCAGAAAGCTATGAATACCAGTTTTTAAGTCTTTGGTCTGACCCGACCCGGAAATCAAACCCAAATGTGCTGCCTCAAAGGCGGACATTCTATCCACTAGGCCTACGTCATCTCAGCGGTAAACAGCCAACCGGATACTTCCATAAGGGCTATCCAGCTAACTGGCTAAGCTGAAATTTAGCTACGCTAATGCTAAGATACAATTTAAGGTGTTAGCAACATGGTTAGCTGTTAGACATTCTCACTATAGCCTAACCCAAGACGTGAGTCTGATTGGAATTGGTAAACTAGCAAAGAGATTTGACTCTCCTTCACCATTTGTTATAACTGAAAAATCCCCAATGCCTCCTCTTTTCGCTGCCTCCTTGCCAAGCGGCTGCATTGGTAAACTTATCTAAAGTCTGAAATCTGCAAGTGACCTGAACCAAACTAAATTTATCTTCGTCAAACTTGTCGGTTAAATTTATCTTGTTGTCCACGTGAGTAAATCACGTGATTGATTTATCCAATCAAAACCACTCCGCCATTATTGCAAACAACTCAATGCGACAAAAACACCTTCAACAACGAAAATGGTGTTTCATTTGTTGCCATTTATTTGCGGTACGTACCATCAACACACTTAGTTATTTGCCATTAATCATGAATAAAAGGTACTTCAAAAACATTTTAGTTATTGATTAAGCTCCATTGTACTTCAGCGTAAGCGTGATCAGCGTTGCGAGGATACCGAAATTTTGCGGTCCTGTTCCGATCCCAATAATTAAAAATGAGATTCGAATCAGGTTTTTCTTAATTTCCTAATCAGAATTCAGTCCTGGTTTCCATCGGATCGGAAACCGAATACTAAACAACACATAGAACTATCGGTTGACTTGATAGAGGAGTGATAGTCAAGACCTCAACCTTTAAGGCCAACACCACCGAGAAAACCTATCAAATATTTTGAGTCGCAAGCCAAACAAATTTTCCAAATATCCTCTTCAATAAAAAGATGGAAACTACCACCACATTACAAAATACTTATATTTATGGAGATAATTTCCACCAAGCCAGTAAACATTTCCACTCCATAGTGGAAATGTCCACCCAATTGTGTTTTAAGGTGGAGATAATAAGTGTTAATTTCCACCTTCTTCAATGAATAGGTGGAAACTACCACCATATTGTGACATTACGTTTTCTTTGGTGGTAATTTCCACCAAATCAGTAAATGCTTCCACCCCATAGTGGAAATGTCCACTCGATTGAGGGAGTTTTTTGATAAGGTGGAATTAACAACCATTTTCCACCAAGAGCCACCTTTAAAGGAGGGTGGAAAGGGGTGGTTCCGACTAAAAATTTTACAGTGTACTGGTAGTTGTTGTATCTGTCGACTCTGCAGTTTGTTTTGTGTGAACACTGAACAATCACTGAAGTGAAATTGTATGATGTTAGAATCAGTACGTAAATTGTTGGGGAACGCGGAAATACGCGTCTCCCATCGATATTTAGCGTTCCCCCATCGAGATTTAGCATCCCCCATCGAGGTTTAGCGTCCCCATCGAGGTTTAGCGTCCCTCCATCGAGATTTGAGCGCTAGATGAACAGATGAAAAAGAGCCAGTCAGCACAAATAGATCCTTCAAATTTCGGCCGAATATAGTCCCAAATTGTGGTGAAGACCTTTTTTTTTGGTCTTCATTCAATTTCAGCGACGGAATTACATATTTTTCACTAAAGTACTTTTGCGTTAGGTCAAAGCTGCAAAAGCGTCCCTCATGCAAAATTTTAAAACTTAAAAGGGCATTCAACCCGAATTTTGAAAAATGGCGAAAAAATCTTTAAAAAATGTTTACCAACATGACCCCATTGCGATTCTTGTAACTCATCCGGTTAAGAAAGTCTAAGAGAAAAAATTTCATGTTTTCCCCTTAGAATCCAAATTTCGGCCATCTTGTTTTAAGTAGATTGCGCAATAAATCAGTTTGTAACTTCTATTTCCGAATCTTGCTAAGTACTGGGATTTTGAGAACTAGCTGAGTGCTGGAGGTAAGAGTAAATCAATTAGTGGAACAACTACTGTTTGAATTCAGAGAGGTTAGATGCTTTTCTAGAGTGCTTTGTCCGCCAAGTGCTAGCTAAGTAGTCGGAATAAGATAAGGCTTTAGTACTTTAGGCTTAGTAGCCTATAGCCTATTGCAGATTGTAACTACTGTATTGCTGGCTATAGATAGCCTATCGTAAAAAATTATTGCCTGTTGAAGGCTAAAGCATCGTAGCTGACAAGATATTAGACTAAGATTCCAGTTTTTAGTGAGCCAGTGAGTTTTATGCGATTATTGCGCAATTGGTTTAGGCCTAAAGATCAGATAAGGCCAGTTAGTTTTTCACGTAAATATGAAATTGCTAACTTCAGTGCAAAACATTTTAATTAGCATTTTTCGTGTAGGTTTGTTACGGTTATCAGCAGGTACCTACGAAGCCACTTTCTCCACAGCTGTTAATGCAGTCATTCATTTGGAACGATTTTGACCTACGTCCTTTCAGTTTGGTAATGTTCGGAAAGCGTTTCTCTTTAGTCTAAGGGGAAAAATAATTGTGAATATCTTACGATTTCTTGGCCAAAGAGAATCAAAATTGGTGCGAAAAAATTCTGAAAAATTGCCAAAGTTGTTTCACTATGGTTTCGCAAAAAAATTTTTTAAACAAAAACGTCCTGAATGCCCTTTTAAGTACTGATCAGAATGGTCTTGTATTCTTAGCAGTGGATAACTGAATGCCACAAAAATAGCTGGTTTACTTACAGTACACAGTGTTGGTACAACACACATACAAAGTTGACTGTGGTTTTGAATTGGATTGAGCTTTACTTGCACTTGGCTCAATGTTGTTTGGGGTTATAGCTACTTTGAAAATTCAAGGAACCAGTATCATGACAATCAAAGAGAAAAGAGAAAACGTACTGTAGCCTACAGTACTGTACCAAATCAAGAGTTGAGTAGTGATAGTTTAGTGATAGCACACATACTGCAGCAGCAATTTTTGATTTGATTGCGCTATAGGGATTTCTGATAACAAATGCCGTAATAAACTGCACATGCTACATTAGATATTTTTTCCTCACTTTCTGACCTGCTAACCAGAGATGGAGTCCTCAAGGATGTACTTGGCCTCGAGGACACATTATGAAGTCCTTGGTCTTGGCCTCGAAGGTCAAGTCCTTGACTTTGTCCTCGAAGCCTCAAGTCCTCGAAAATTGCTCTGTCCTCGGCTCGAGAACAGCACTTTTTTTTGAATTGTTGAAATTTTGTAGATTGCCTGAAAAAAATTTCAAAAGGTGTTTATTACTGGAGAACGCCCGAAAAACTTTTTTGAAACCTTTCTTTATATGGAGATCGCCTGAAAAAAAATTTGAAGACCTTTTTTTTTTGAGAACACTTGCGCTTGTGTCCTTGTTCCTTGGCCTTGGCCTCGAGCATTTCTGTCCTTGGCCTCGATTGGGTCTGTCCTCGGAAGGGCTGTCCTTGGCCTCGGATCTTTTTGTGTCCTTGGCCTTGGTCTCGAGCCTTGTCTCCTCGACTCCACCTCTGCTGCTAACTGTTGTTATCGATGTTTGTCAAAAATTGCAATCACATCAGATATTGAGAATTGAAACATTTCAAAAAACTGAAACGCTAATTTACCGCAATTTTGAGTATGAAAATTTCGAGTTCTGCTGATTTTACCAGTATTGGTAAAATTTTTTCAGTTTTTTCAGTACTGGTAAAATTTTTCATGTATTTTTCAGTTTTTGAAGTAATTTCTACCAGCACTTTTAGCTTTTTGAAGTCTTTTACTTCTTGCATTACTCACTTCTGCAGTAAGCCTATTGATTAACCAACCAAGTTTGCCAAATTCAAACTCCATTACAGTACCAAACTATACCTTATCTACTGATTATTTCTGAAAAACAAAATCTAGTGATTAGGCTATTTGAATTCATATCATATTGCTTACAGTAAACTTAAATTTAACTTTACACCACCTTAAGAAAGTTCATGCAAATCTGAATGATATACTGAAATTAGTGTAAATGCAATTAATAACTAATCACCTTTTTACTTCTGCAGAATAGAATCAAAATCTGTGATCATATCAAAATTTGACGGTTAAAGAAATGTATTTATTTAATAGAAGTTTACAAATATGTAATCTGTAATTTAACAAAAAATCTCAGCCGTTTTTTGCATACGTGGGCAAGTTAGTGCAAAACGTTAGCTTCGTTAACCACTAGTCCGTTAACAAACTTCACACCTCCGTTATCGTTAATTCGTTATTTTCAGCTTTAATTAACGGAAGTTAATAAAGTCCGTCAATTCGTAAACATTTTGCGTGTAATTTACATTTCGTTTTATTCACTCGCTTCCAGAACACGTATTGACGCTGTTGAGCTGATTGTAAGGAAATATTTATTGCTATGGTGGTCTTTTTGTGTTTTGGAAGTCTTGGAAGTTTTACAGTCTTATCCAATTTCAAAATAAAAAATAAGTTCTAATGCACTAACGAAGCTGCGATCGGAAAATCTTTTGGTAATTGCGAACAGCGATAATTAATAGACCTATGAGGCTGCAGCTAATTATTTGCCACAAAAATGAGCTCCTTTCTTTGCTCTCATCTATAAAACTGGTGCTAATACGCAACAAGTGTTACCAGTGAAAACTGGTTTGTACCGGTACGATGAATAAATGGTGCAAGATATTAACGCTAAAAACTTTAACGGAAGTTAACAGAACTTAACGGAAGTTACTTTAGTCCGTTAACATGAAAAACTTTTTAACGGATTAACACGTTTATGAAAAAGTTAACTTCGTTATTAACGAATTTATGATTAACGGACTTGTGCCCACCTGTGGTGTTTTGAAGAGGTCTATTTGGCTACATGATTCAGATGAACCTTGTATTCCGCTCAACTTTATAACAACGTAGACAAAATTATTTCTAAATAGATTTTAACTATGTGGTTTAAAATTTACAGCTTGGTTATCGCATACAATTAGATTCAATTTGATTTTGTTTAGTATAATATTATTTAAATTTGTGATTACTTTGCCCTGAATCAAGGTACCAGTACCCAGTGATGATATTGGATAATGATGAAAGCCATACCACCAAGCAACCTGAATGCTGCACTACCAAGACTATTAGGCTACCATTTGACAATAATTTTATATAAGTATTATGCTTTGGCTTAATGCTAGAGGCCTACCTTTTGCTTTTGGCCCTACTTCCAGGTAGGCCTATACCAGTGAATGAGTTCTGCATTGCAATAGAGGTGCAACTGTGCAACTAAGTGAAACTAAAGTTAAAACTCATCACTTGTTTTCACAATTATCCCTGATACTTGATAAATGTTTGTTGATGAATTTGGCAAGTACTTCAAAACTAGCAAGTTAACCCGACTGGATAAAATGCATTAAATAGCCTGTACATTCGTCAGTAGCTCTCAAATTAAGCATAGTTTGATGGTATGGTGATTACTTATTACAAAACCCAAACTTGATAGGCCTATTGGTCTATAAACAAAACTGCTATGCAAGCATTACAGCCAGTTACAGGTTCTTCGTAAAACGTAACGGTGACGGATGAAAGTGAACCTCTCACGTAGCAGGTTACCGTCACCGCCAAATAGCAGTAGAACACGGAACGGTGATGTAAACGTTGACGGCTTCTGTGTGAAACCCGCTTAAAGCGTTCAACCGTAAAAGTAATAAGCCCGATGCCATTACTCTACACAATCAACAAGTTTAAATTTACTCGTTCATTCTTAAAGTAATTGGATTTAACTCTAATTTTACTCCTAACTCATATTCTACTGGACTGTAATAAAAAAGGTTTTGTTCATTGAAATTAACACTTTTTGGCAAAGCTCACATTTTGCCTAACAAACAATATTATACTGATCCCTGTTAGCTGCAGTGTGTGTTATTATATTTTCTTTACAGTGAATGCTCCTGCCCAATTTATTTCTGCTGGGGTACATCTCAAGATATCCTACGCTTAGACAAAATGTGTGTTGGAAAACCGTGGGTGCATAATTTCGTTCTTCACGGAGAATCAAGAAATAGTAACCGCCGATCAATACCACTTTATGGAACATATTCAACCAGATTAATTTCCATTCAATATGCGATAACAAGCGGGCTATATTCAAAACCAGCTACAGAATCTTCATCACAAAGCCAAAACACCATTTTCATTCCTGGTAAGTTTTGATCAAAGATTCGGACGACAGTACTGTATTTTTTATTTTTGCATACCACTTAAAGCTACGGTAATGCAACAATCTATCTGCATTAAATCAAAGTCTAGAAAAACAACAACAATGGTTAAAGAAAAAGATGATAAACCTTTGTCTTAAATGTTAACTTTCTGACAGAGTTAACCTCTTAACCTTGTTTTACACGGGCTATTTGATTAACGCATATTACACGGGAAGCGGGACAAAAATGCCCTTCCATATCTAACTTCTAAACCAAAAAATATAGGATCATCTAATATGGCGTGCAGGTTACTGAAGTTAGTACTCACCAATTATTTAAAAATGGTGAGTTTTGAGTTGATAGCGTCATCATTGTGATTTCATGGTCATATTTTTGAAAAATGACTGCATTTTTCCGTGACATCAAAAGCAGTTTAAGTCTTGCATATACGGGTTTCTTTTTATTACTAAATCATAAAATGCCTAATTCAAAGTAGTTAAGTCACAAAAACGTCTCACGACATCAGTTTAGCTAAGCTTTTGCCAAAAAATACTCAAATTTTGGGAACTAATTTTGGAAAATATCAAAATTAGTAAACTTCCAGTTACCTTACTTTTCAAATTTTTAGCGTTTTTTGTGACAAATTTGATTCAACGCCTAAAATTCTTTCGTTTTTTTTTGCAGGGATTTATCACAAAAGCAAGGTGAGGATTGGCGAAAACGCACCTCTACTTTCAAAATAGGGTTAAGCGCAAAAATAAAATAACACTACTGCTGTCACAATGCGAAATTAAATTGACAATTCACTCTACTTTCTTGCTTCATTTTAGCAGTTCCGAAAAGTGGGCGACAAAGTCGCATCTGAGATTAACACTGAATGGTTCTAAGCAAGATAAATACTGTAAGCACAGCAACTAGTTTTTGATTTCCTACTGTAATGTCATCTAAATAAAGTGTGCTTTGATGTAAACAAGCGCAGTGTAACTAGAATGATACGAACAACAGCGTAACTAGAACACCAGAAAGTTGTTAAAAGATCTACAGTACCTGTACGGTAGATGTAATTGCCTTAGTCTCAAAAAATTAACGAAAGTGGCAACTAGTTACTATTTGGAGTCATTGAAAAGTTACTAGTTACAGTTACTTTTAGTTTTGGTCCTGTTAAAAAAGATTCTTTAATTGTTAGATTTTGGTTAAATGAAACTCTTCTTTGTAATCCCTGTTCTCGCTACGGATTTTTCATTGTGCGCTAACGTGGCAACCCCAACCATGCTGTGAGAAGATATTAGAACGTTTTTAAATTAAAGACCTCCTTTTAGTGATCTAATAAGTTACGTTCTAATATCTTTCCTGCAGGGATTGTTTTGATTGATTTTTACCAATAGCGTGTAGTGTTCGTTCAGCAGATAATGCTGTTGTTAATATAGATGCGTTACCCCTTTTGTTGCTTTTCGTTTTGAAAAGATATTTTAAACACAAAGACAGCATGAGCAAAGACATTTTGAAACCCAAACGTTCTGGTATCAGCAATGAACATTTTGAGATGCTTGTTTCTTGAAAGGCAATTAAATAAAGTGCATCACTGTGTTACGTTGTGTATTTTTGTTATAACAACGCCAACATTAGCCATAAGCAGCGTGTGTAGAGGCACCATGAGAAAATTAGAAAATGAATAGAGAAAGAAATCTGTTAATATCGGTTCCAAAGTACAAAATCAACATTTGCGATACTTAATTCATACCGGTAACTAGAATGTGACATCGCAAGCTGGATCCAGGGACTTCGCGAAAGTATCTAACTTTACTGAACTAAAACACTTTACAAATGCGTTAAGTGTGTTTTCGGTGGTTGATAGTCAGATCTGAAATACTCTGCTTTCGAATTTCATAATGTTCCATTAGCTTGATCAGGTTTGTGGTTAACGGTTTTCAAAATTTTACGTTAAATTCTCATAATTACTTTCTATACTAAACACGATTAATTAGGTTAGAACTAAAACTATCGGATACAAGTAAATTAACACAAAAATATTGTCGATCACTAACAAGCTATTCTTGCCGTCAACTAATACGTCTTTTCTACTCGAACTTCGATGGGTTGTAATATGTTTTTGTTCAGATAAAAGCTACAAATTATTGTCTATTTACAATCGTGTTGACAAATGAGGGTATCAAAATGACGGTATAGAGAAAAAGCTTCCGGCATAAACCGATCGATTTAGTAAATTCTCAGACAAGAATGACAATTGGGAAACCATATCGCTTACATAAGTTATACATTGAAAAATTAGAATGCGATTAGCTTACAGAACCCATTTGGTATGATCTTTTCAATGTGGCCCACCAAATTTTGCTACCTTTAATCTAGGATTCATATTAACCTATTCAATAGATTTGATTTGTTTAGCTTTTGTAGTTAATGGGGGCAGGTGTCAACATAATTGGAGGACCTCTATAGTATGGCATCCCCAAAATTTTTTATGTTATCGTATTACCTATGTTGAAAATTTCATTTTTCTTTTAGCTGGAGAGGTTAAAAATTTTGAAAGACATATTTGAGGAGCACTCCCCAATTGTGGCACCTGAAATTAGTCATAACTTTATCTTTCCTTTCTATTCTGAATTTTCCTTAAACCTAGCTTAAATGGTTGATAAGCTAAAATTTTTGAGGGCCTATTTGAGGGACCTCCATTTTGGTTACCCCAAATTTTGTCATAATTTAACTTTCTGTTATATTTACCTATTCTGTAAATTACATGCGTCTAGCTTAAGTGGATAAAAATTATTAGTTTCGGCAGTGCTATTTGAGAAGGACCTCTCCAATGTGGTACCTCAAAGTTTTGTCAAATTTTATCTTTTCTACACATTTACCTATCCTGAAAATTTCATGTGTCTAGCTTAAGCAATTAAAAAGTTTAAATTTTGGCATCCTCGTCTAAGGAGAACCCTCCCATTATGGTACCTCCAAATTTTGGCATATGATATATCTTTTAAATATATTTACCTATTCTGAAAATTTTATCAGTCTAATTTGAGTGGTTTAAAAGTTTGAATTTTGGCGGTCCCGTTTGAAGAAGAACGACCCCCTTATTTTTTTATTCCCAAATTTTGTCAAAATTTATTTTTTCTTTATGTTTGCCTACCTTAAAAATTTCATGTGCCTAGCTAAAACGTTAAAAAATTTAAATCTTGGTGGCCTTGTTTGAAAGAGACCCCCTCATTCGGTACCCCCAAATTTTGTCAAATTTCATATTTCCCTTATATTTACTTACCTTAAAAATTTCATTGGTCTAGCTTTTAACATAAAAAAGTTTAATTTTTGGAGGACCCGTTTGGGGAGACTCCCCCCATCGTGGCACCCTCGATTTTAGGTGGGTACCAGTACTTTTGGATATCTATAATAGCTCATAGTATGATCCATGTGCGGTTTGTGGTTCAACAGGAGATAGTGATAGAAAAAAAGTAAGGAAAAATTTTGTCCAAGGCGAAATAAATGGATATGACCATGATAAAGGTCGTAAGTAGTATGTTCAAAAAACACAAATTTTTTTCGTTAATGTTGATAGTTACCGAGATATAACGGTTTAAAAGTCCACTTTTTGCTGATTTTTGGCCTCTGAAATCGCAATCACGTGACTGGGCGCCCCCAAACTTGGTGCGCATGCGGTCTTTATCTGTATTCAAGTTGTATTCAAATTTCAACGTTCCACGTTTAGCAAGTTTATAGCTATAAGCGAATAAATAAATTTTCGAGACAACAATGGCAGTTTTTTCTCAAATTTAAAGTTCCTAAATCACGATCACGTAACTTAGGTTTCTCAAAAATGGCATACATGATGCTTTTAATCATTGTCATATTATATTCAAAATTAACTTTCTATGTTGAACCGTTTTTTAGTTATAATCAAATCAATAAATTTCGCTGCTCATTTATCAAAATGGCCGAGTAAAAACAAAGGTCCTACGCGCGCGTGCAAGAAGTCAAAATTAAATTTACTAAAAGTAACTGTAACTATAACTGTAACTGTAACTAATTACTTTCTTAAAATGGTAGCTGTAACTTAGTTACTTTTTTGCCAAGTAACTGTAACGGTAACTCAGTTACTTTTACAAAGTAACTTGCCCACCACTGGCCTTAGTTTTGAAGGACTTATATTTTGTTTTACGCACAGGGAAAGAAATTGGCTCGAACGATAATATACCTTTAAGCATCTAACGGGTTAATTACCCACAACGACGCCAACGTCAAGTCAGCGGCCATAGTTTCGACATCTTTTTGCAGAAAAATAGATACCGGTATTGCTGGAGGCGGAATGCCTTTGAGATACGGTTTTATCAACGTCAGTTGATAACTGAATCAACGTCAGTTGATAACTGTATTTGATAACTGTAACTGTATTTGAGATACAGATTCTATTTGAATAAGACAGGTAAAAGAGGTTAAACGGTAGGCGTAGTGGTAGGCCTAGAGATAGTTGGTGGTGGAATCTTTTTAACTTTTGGTTCAAGCCTTCCCCCTCTTTGGTCAAATCCAACTTTTTCTTGAAGATTTTATTGCAGTGAAGCCAGATGGTGTTCAGCGGGGTTTAGTTGGCAAAATAATTTGCCGTTTTGAGGAGAAAGGTTTTAGGCTTTGTGCCATGAAAATGACGACTGCCAGTAAAGATTTGCTGGAAATGCACTTTGCAGATCTCAGTTCAAAACCATTTTTCCCAAAACTTGTTGAATATATGTTGTCTGGGCCAGTTGTGGCAATGGTTTGGGAAGGAAAAGGAGCAGTTAAAACTGATCGTAAAATGCTTGGAGAGACTAACCATGTTGATTCTCTTCTTGGAACAATTCGTGGAAATTATTGTATTGACATTGGGAGAAACATATGTCATAGATCTGACTCTGTGGAAACAGCAAAGAAAGAAATAGCTTTATGGTTTAAAGAAGGTGAACATTACAATTATTGCTGTGCTAACAACTCTTGGGTGTATGAATAAGAAGGCTACTTCAACCTGACACTCAGCACTCTTTTGGTGGTTTGTGCCTACATAGCAGGATCTGACATTTGTAGTTTTTGTATTTTTGTGTACATAGTTGGATCTGACTTTTTTTTTTCTGTACCTTTCTGTCTAAGTTTATAATTACCAGTATATTGAAAGATACTTTTCACCTGTTTTCATTTTAAATTCAAAACAACTTTTTTTGCGTATTTTGTGGCTGATTCTAAATTTGCTATTTTGTCTAACTAGTGTAGAATCTTTCATTGGTTTGACTGTTTGATTATGCCAGTTAAATGTCCATGTGAAATATGTTTAAGACCTTGTAAAAGGAACCAGTGTGCTATTGAGTGTAATATATGTGATGGATGGATTCACCTCAAATGCACAGTCATTAGTCCCCTTAAATTTCACACTCTTTGTTCTTCTACTGAACCATACCTCTACCAAAATTGTTACAGTGAATTGTTTCCTTTTTTAAACCTAGATGATAAGCAATTGTTAAATGAAATGAGAAATGATGACAAACTAAACTTTGATATTAATCACACAAATAATGCGTTTTTCCCAGCTAAATGCTTACAGGAAGGCAACAAGATAAAAAGCTTACTAAATGATTTAAATTCTAGTTTGGTTGACTCAAAATACTGCTCACAGGCCGAAGCCAATATTACTAACAAAAAGTGTAAATTTTCTTTGCTTTGCGTGAATATAAGAAGCTTAAATGCAAATTTTGATAAATTGAATGAACTTTTAACAAATTATGATATCTTACCTGGTATCATTGCTATAAGTGAAATCAAACTTAAATTTCGGAGCATAATGTTCGGAACATCGAAAAATCTTTAATACAAAACACAAAGCCAAAATAACTGGAAACATATCTTGACGTTTCGTGAAACTACTTCTCACATTGTCAAAAGTAATGAATGGCGAAAAACACAAAGCACAAGCATATAAAGCATCAAAAAGAAGTAGCAGCAGGGGAGAGAATTATTCATATTACTCATGTTTTTTATTTTATTTTTTCTGTATTTGTTTAACACATGAGTAATATGAATAATTCTCTCCCCTGCTGCTACTTCTTTTTGATGCTTTATATGCTTGTGCTTTGTGTTTTTCGCCATTCATTACTTTTGAAAATGTGAGAAGTAGTTTCACGAAACGTCAAGATATGTTTCCAGTTATTTTGGCTTTGTGTTTTGTATCAAACTTAAATTGTTACAGGTATACAATGCAAAGTTAAGTGGGTACTATTTTTACCACAAAGGCACAACTACAAGATGGGGAGGAGTAGGATTGTTTATTAAGGAGTCTTTATCAATTTCAATTTGCAAGGAGTTTGATTTAAACATTCCTAACTGTGAAGATATGTGGATTCAACTAGATTTAGGGAATAACAAAAAATGTATAGTGGGAGTAATTTACAGACACCCTAAACAGAAATTATCAGAGTTTTGCAAGAGTTTTGAATCAACCATTGAAAAATTGAATAGTAGAAAATTGATGTATTATATCGGAGGAGACTTCAACGCAGATTTGTTGAAAAGTAACTCTGATATCAATGTTAAAGATTTCATGAATTTAACATAAAGCTTAGGCTGCATTCCCTTAATTACACACCCGACAAAAATAACCACTACAAGCTCAACTCTTTTAGATCATGTTTATACAAACAATGTAATGGGTGAACACAAAAGTTTTATTCTGGTGGAAGATGTAAGTGATCACCTGCCAGTAATGGTGTGTTTTAATTTAAGCCTGCCCAAGAGTGAAAAATCAAAAATCAACTGTCACCCTAATTCGTGATACAAAAAATTTTGAAGTAGAAAAATTTCTAGACAAATTAACTGAAGGAATGGAGCTATTAGGTGATATCAAAGAGGAATGCATTGACAACTACACTGAAAAGTTTATTGACATTTTTCATAAGATATTAAACATACAAGCACCATTACAAAAACAAAGCAGAAAGGAAACAAAACTAAAAAACAAACCATGGTTATCCAAAGGAATCCTTCTATCAATCCAGAAAAAAAATTTATTGTACAAAAGAGCCCTTAAATTAAATAATAGTAATACATGGGCACAATACAAAGTCTATAGAAATAAACTGACTCATACTAAGGAATATGCAAAACGACTTTACATTAAAAATTTAGTGAATGATAATAAGCATGACACCTCGTCGCTTTGGAAAATTATAAATAAAATTATTCGCTTGAAAAATGTGAAGAAAAATAACATTCCTAATAAAATGTATGCTTCCAAAAGTGAAAGTGCACAAGGTCCACAGGCCATCAGTAACTTGTTCAATAAATATTTCGTCGAGATAGGAGTTAACCTTGCATCTACAATCGAAATACCAGCTATAATTGATGGAAAATTTAATGCCACATCTTTGATTCAGAGTAGTTGCAATTCGTTTTTTCTAGAACCAATAGTTGAAGAAGAAGTAGTAAATTACATCAGAGCTATGAATCCATCAAAAAGTACTGGAAGACATGGAATTCCTGCAAAGTATATAAAAATGTCAGGCTCTGTTATAGCTCCAGTTCTAACTAACATTTTTAATGCATGCATATCAACAGGATATTTTCCAAAAGTGTTAAAAACCGCTGAGGTTTTCCAATTTTCAAAAAAGGCGAAAGAGAGTTATGCAGTAATTATCGCCTTTTTTCTATTTTAAATCCTTTTGCCAAACTATTTGAAAAGTGTCTGCTTGATCAACTAAACAATTATTTTGTGAACAATAATTTGATTAGTCCAAACCAGTATGGTTTTAAGAAAAATTGCTCAATAAATGAAGCCGTTTTAGATATTTACAATAAGCTACTGTACTTGACAATATGGATAAAAAGCTCATTACATGTTCTATTTTCTTAGATTTAAGAAAAGCATATGATACCATCAATCACACAATACTGATTAAGAAACTAGAAAAGTATGGAATTAGAGGATTATCATTACAGTTACTAGCAAGTTACCTGACTGACTGTCAACTGTATACAATTGTAAATCAATATAAATCCAAGTCAAGAGATGTTATTTGCGGTATTCCTCAGGGCTCGACTCTAGGTCCGTTGCTATTTAATATTTATATCAATGATCTACCACTTGCCTCAAATTCCACAATTCATCTTTTTGCAGATGATACAAACCTTACTCTCTCCCACTCTAATGTTTCAACACTGCTAAAAAATATTAATGATGAATTAGTCAATGTAAGCTATTGGTTCAAGGTGAATAAATTATCAATCAACTTTAATAAAACTGAGTTTATGGTAGTGACAACAAAACAAAATAAACCTGAACTCAAAGTATTAATAGATAATAATCCAATCAAGCAATCACATAAAGTATCTAGGTGTTCTCATAGACGACAATCTAAACTGGAAACAACAAATCAAGGAACAATGTTCAAAAGTAGCAAGGGGATCTTGGGCCCTTAATCAATTAAAACACTTTGTAGATGAGCAAACCTTAAGATCTGTTTACCACTGCCTCATATACTCTCATCTACAATATTGCATAAGTGGTTGAGGGACTGCTTCAAAATCAACATTAGCACCTCTCTTTATTCTGCAAAAAAGAAGCATCAGATTGTTAACTGGAAGTGGATATCGTGAGCATACTAATCCATTGTTCTATCGAGCTAAATGCTTAAAACTCAAGGATATTTACTCTCTGGAAACTGCAAAGCTAATTTACAAAATTCACAATAATGTATTATCTTTTGCAAATTCAGATAAGTTTAACCGAATAAAAAACTGCTATACACATAAGACAAGATTGAGCCAGAAAAACAATTTCTTTCTTCCAAGAACTAGAACAAGATTAGGGCAAAAGTCTCTATCATTCGCAGGAATTAAAATTTGGAATAAAATTTCAAGCAGTTTAAACGAAGTTTCATTCTTCAGATTTAAAAAAGCTGTTAAAGCTCATTTTTTATCAAACTATGAAACCGATAAAAGCTAGAATAACAGCTTTCTATCAGCAATGCAGTAGTAATTACAGTAATCATAGTTGCATATTTATGCTTGAGTTCAACAATAACCTATTCTATTGCTTGAATGGCATGAGATTGGTGCATTCATCTATCACACATTCATACAATACGTCATCTCTCATTTTGATGTGCCCTTGAATTATTAGTAATTTTGCAGTAACTGACTGAGGTTGATATATACTGGTATTGGAAATTGTACCAGTACTAATGACATATTGGCAAACAATACAAAACAAAGCAAGGAAGTTTTTGTTTTTTGTTTTTTTTTTCACTCCAATTGCCCACTTTAAATTCTATAAAACATAAATAAGCATTATAAACTTTATTAATTTTATTTTCTATCCAATCTGTAGTTACAGTTTTTTTATTTTTTTTATTTTTTAGTATGCTTAGAGTTAGAACAATTCCAATGTTGCCTTGCATTTTCTTTACATGTTGACTGTGAGTTTTGTGTATACACTGTACAAAGTGTACATATCTTTGCAACACTTTGTTTTAACCCTTATCAGTACTACTGAAAACACATACGTTGTCGCACAACTGTCCACATTTTGTGGACAGCCTATATAAACCTGGTTCTAGGCGGATTCTCTTCAGATTTATGTTTGCAAGTAGTGTATTAGTATAAAGAACACAAAAATCTCTTGGTTGTGTACGAAATGCCACTTTTACTCGGTATGCAGTCAAAAGCACGACCTTCTCCATCACTGTGATCCGAATTTGCAGCTTCGTCACTAGAGGCTTCATCATCATCTGTGTCATTATCATCTCTCTCTTCAAATGCTTCGATATCTCCTTCATCATCAACAGCAACCTCCCCGTCATCCTCAACAACCTCTTCGTCATCCTCACCGTCTTCTACCGGGATAAACTCTGCATCCTCACCATTATCATCATCATCGCTCAGGTCATCTATCAACCCAAGCTGGTTGCATGCTTCACGTAAAGTAAATCGCCTACACATGATTACATTTATTGTAGTCTACCCTTTGATATGTAAGCTGCTGAGAAGTAAATAAAATCAGATACACAAAAACTCATCCTAATAAATGCTTATAAAAGCCTCACAGTAAAATACAAAGTGCGCTTACTAAATTTGGTCCTGGCATCATATTTACAGCTTTTTCTAGTAAGAACTTCTAAAGTTATATTGTGTAAACGCCCCATTTCTATTTCAGAGTTTCAGGGTAACCAAACTTTACTTTTTCATGTTATAGCTAACTGAGAAACATCTAAAACAGCTATTACGGTATGATAGGCTTTATACTGCTTAGGCAAACACAAATGTCCTTGCACTCATAACCATAAAAACGTAGTGTTTTCCTCTGCCACTTCAGTGATAAACTAGCCATAGTTCTATTCATTATTTCTGCCTAAAAAAACATTCTTTAGGCTATATTGTTAGCTGATGTGGCAAGCAATAAATTGCAGTTGAAATGACGCTAGATATGCTCAAAGCAGTTGTAGGCAAAACAATGAAAGAAATTATCACGTGACAGTAATCTATTGTCATTGCTTTTCACACGTATTGTATCGTCGTAATGTCCAGAGAAACGGTTACTAGCTGAATTTTAATTGTGGGATTAACCTAGTTTTGACATGAATGCATCCTAGAACAAAGCAAAAACACAACAAAATGAAATAGCCACAAACCAGTCCTCATTTCCATGTATTACATCAGCAAAACTACTTTGTCCA
The DNA here is from genome assembly GCA_963965965.1 of Trididemnum nubilum. NCBI lineage: Eukaryota > Metazoa > Chordata > Ascidiacea > Aplousobranchia > Didemnidae > Trididemnum > Trididemnum nubilum. The sequence goes on along the minus strand of OZ014473.1, from coordinate 5,616,108 downwards.
CATTTGTGGACAGTAGTGCGACAACGTATGTTTTTTCAATATAATATAAAATACAACCAATTATTTAATTTTCGTTTTCCTCCGTAAGGCAAGTTTACAAATCTTCATCATAGTCGAAAAACAGATCTATCGGATGATTTTTTCGAAAGCAGCAATACCTTTTGTGACCCGTGTCGACAAATTGTGGACAGTAGTGCCGATAAGGGTTAATTTTGCGTAAAATTTTTTATCATAGAAAGTAGCAGACTGAGAAAATCTAGAAGCTGCTTTTTTAACCTTAACTTGGTGAGGTGGCAGTAGACTTAGATGACCTTTCGGTCCTTCGCTGTCTGCTCACCAAGTGACTAAATATCGCTTTGACTCTGCAAGATTGTGTGTTGGTTTTAAAGGAATTGCATATTTCGATGCTTTGGTGATAGACCTAGAGGAAGTTGCAGTTTTTTCTTGTGATATGACGTCACTTGGTAAATAAATAAATATGATGATGATGATGAAGTGGTATCGTGTTTGGTGAGATGATACCAGAAGTATGAAATAAAAAAAAATAAAAAAGGAAAAAACTCGATTACAATTCAAAAATTAAAGAGTTGCAAAAGACCTTGGTTCCAAATGGCATGGTTTGTGAGGGAGTTGCCGAGAGTGCATTTGGTCATCACAAAACCTCACCAAGTTGTTAAACGTATCGTTGTCGCTAAATGCATCTCAAAAGACTGATTTGATTCACAATGCTCATATTGTACCTGTATTGTTGTTGTTTATTGGCAGATATCAGCGTGTTTATTGGAGCTTGATCTAAAATGGGCAAATCTGATTGGTTCTGGGAAAATGAAACAAAGATCAATGCTTCGGATTTTTCAACAAATTCTGATTCTGGTTGTCAACAAATGAGCTGGCCTTTGACTTATAGTGACGGAATAAACTTGAACGCAAAAAATTGTCAAGAAGAAAGTTATGCTTTGTGTCAATATAAGTGTAAGATAATTCTAAATATTTAACGTTGCAACAGAGGTAGAAAAGTAACATTATGCTTTTTTGCGTCATATGAAACAAAATGCAAGGCGTGATATCTATTCAAATGTGAAAGGTTGCAAAAAAAAAAAACAACTTTTTTCTAGATTTGAGAACTGAAAGCGATCTTCGAGCATTTTTGCCAAAACGTTTTCCATCCTAACTTAAATTTTGCAAAAGTCTTGCAGCAAATTTTGAAATAAATTTTCCTTTTACTTTCAGTAAAATCTTATTCTACATATTTTTGCTTGCAAGCAGGGCGCAAAGCTCGCTGCAGCACAGGCTTCAATAGTTAACATGCGAAATTTTCAACTCCTATAACGACCAATGGTCGATAGATTAAGCTTCTACTACTGGAAAAGTAGACACAGGTTTGATTCCTAGTCGGTTCAAACTAAATACGAAAAAATTGACATTAAGCAGTAAAAATGATCGTGTGTAGTAAACGGGTGGGCAGGTGGCAGCTTGACTCGAAGACCAAAATAAAGACCCTTCCTCGTCTTCTAGCCAAACCAACTTGACCCTATGAAATTAAAAATAGCAAAGAGTGCCCTCAGGCTACGCTAGTGCAACAGTGACTTCTCCCAGCAATACATACATACCCAGCAATACCCAAAGTCAACTGAAAGGAATTTAATACACCTTTTCTTTTGTTAATGTTAATTTATTTTAATGCAGTCTTATGTTAATCCTATTTTACACGGGCTTATTTAACCAACGCATTTTCACGGTAAGGGAAAAATGCCCCACTATCTAACTTCTAAACCAAAAGTCAAGGAAATTCCAAGTTTGATTTGAGGGATTAGTGTTTGCCAAAGTGTTTTACAAAGATTTGTTTTAGTAGCTGACGTCATCATTGTGACGTCACAGCCATATTTTCAAAAACTGACGTTATTTTTGCGATGAGATCACAAACAGTTCAAATTTTGTAGAAAAGTTTGCTTTTTGGTACTCATAAAACGTCTAAGTCAAGTTAGTAAATTCAGAAATATGTCTGATGACTTCAATCAAGTTAAATTTGGACCAAAAACTGCTCAGATTTCAAAAACTGACAATGCGAAACCTCATAAATTGGAAAATTTTTCATCATCTGAACAACTTAGGTTGGCAGCGTGGCCGAATGGGTAAGGTCGGCAGCGCGGCCAAGTGGGTAAAAGCGTCGTTTTTACGGCGACCCTGATCGAATGGTCTAGGTTCAACCCGCACCCTGGTCATGTTGTTACGTCCTTGGATAAGACGCTTTTCGATGATTGTCTCTGCTTGGTAGCTTCGAACAAGCAGCAAATTCAGTGGACAAGAATTCGCAGAAATCCACAGGAGCATTGAATCATCGAAAACTTCTAAGCAGGTGCGGATTCCTCCAATCACTAAGTAGCCGTTGTAATGAAAAGTGTGCGAATCGTCCAATAAGTTTGCGTCTGACGCTGCCCGGTTACAGGAGGATAAGTATGTGCAACAACAACAACAACTTCAGATTTTCAGGAGTTATATATAATGCATTTTGACTGAAAGCCAAGTTGGTTAAAACCAAACACCTTGTTTTTGAAAGGATTTATCACAAAGAAAACAACAGGGGAAATGCCCCTCTCGTATAAAATGAGGGTTAACATACTTTTTTAAGTTAAAGATTCTCTGCTGCGTTAAATACTATATTTTCTTTTCTGCGTATTCAGTTTAGATATCAATATTTCAGTGATAATTTTAATTGATAGGCTGCTTTTTAATGATTTCATGTAATACCGGTACTATTGGTTGTATTAACCGCGTGTTTTATTTATAGTTGAAATAAGCACAAATCCAATTACTATCAATGGGAAGACAGCGTTTCAAGTAACATGGAATAAGTTTAGTCATTTTGCTGTCACAAAGGAAAAACCTTCAGAGTATGTGGTTCAAGTAAGTATTAAAGCTTCGCTTATTTGAAAATTTGAACCGACGTTTGTCTGAAAAGTACAGCATATGCGATATCATTTGTTTGCGTGCTTGTATATTCAGAAAAAAAAATTCTTGCTACTCAGAAAAATGCAAGTACTAACCGTAACTTCATTGGATTGTTTTCACTCACTTTTTTCACTCATACTTTTTAGCATTTAACCAAATTATGCTTTGTTGAATTTGTGATCTCTTTTATCTATTTTTCTGTATTTTCATTGCCAGCTTTTCCCAAAGAGCATGAAAGATGGAATGGCTTAATGACATGTAATGGCTTTTAAAATGCCAAAGTTTTGCAGATTAAACTCTCCATAGTTTGCCTCGAAAAATTTGTTCAGTTGCACCTGCATAATTGGACACATCAACGTCGCTCACGTAACAATAGTATTCTCACTTATATACTCATGATGATGACACAGAGAACTACATAAAACCAGAGAGAACATAAGACTCTGTTACGTCATGTCACGCATGAATGAAACTGCCGAATGCTTTCTGTTAAGCATGTGACTGCATAGAGAGTAGATATAGAGTCGAGGACAAAACGTTCAGGCCTAGGCGAAGGACGCCAAAAAAAATACGAGGCCAAGATCAAGGACCAACTTTTCGAGGACAGACCTTTTCGAGGCCAAGGACAGGAATCGTCGGGGCCAAGACCAAGGACCAGGACACAATTTTTTTAAAGTATGGTCGACAAATTTTCCATAATTTGTAAACGCGAAAGTTCTTGCGATATGTATTTCGTTGAGTTTTTGATGATTATTCGAAAATAGTAGTATTGTAAAATAATAATTATTATTTTACAAAAACATGAATTTTTTTTGTGCAGTATTTAGTTTGAAGCGACTAGGAATCAAACCCGTGTCTACTTAAATTATGTGCCTACTTTATTAAAATAATTCTTTGTTAATAGTTTTTTTAAATAATTTTCTTTATTATTCTAAAGTCTACTTGATTAACATTTAATATACTTTATTATTAATATAATTTATATCTACTTTTATTAATATAATTCTTATATTAAAGTCTACAACTTTAATTATTCAATATAATTACCCGTGTTTACTTTAAAAATGGCATTAATTGTAATTAATGCCATTTTGAAGTTTTACACGTTAGCAGCTGATGTTGAATACTTACCGTGGCGGTATTGTGGTAATGAAATTAGGTCATAACCCGTGAATGGGAATGTAGTTAAATTATAAACGTAGAAATGATGAATTTTAAGGCCTTAATTTCATTAATTTGGGCCCCGATGCAAACGTCCACTGATTGTTATGCATCCCCACTTTTTAGTAGTTTCTTACATGCAAACCATATTGTTTGGTTAAACCATTTATTTTCACAAAATTTTTTAAAAATTAATGTCTAATATTATTGTAAAACACTGTGAATTTATGTTTTTAAAATGAATTGAGATATCGTACCGGATGTATTTGTAAAGTCTTCAGTTTTTGGCATTGAAAAAATGCGGGGTTCTGGGGCGAGGGTAAATTTTCCATGCCCCGGTTTAATAATTATAGTGATTTTTTTAAAGAGCAATTTTTGTCTCTTTAAAAAAAATTGGCCTACACGTTTAGATTTTTGACGCAATTTGAAAAAAATACAGTAAATGCTAAGTTAGAAAAAGTTTAGTTTTCCCTTAATTTCTTATAATTAATTTATTCTTATAATTAATCAGTTCTTATAATTAATCCCCTTAATTTCCCATAATTTTAAGCCAATCTTTTCTTTACATTTCAGTGTATTTTGTCTTTCTCACACCTAATGCCTATCAATGAACGAGCGCTTACATTTTGGCCGCCAAAAGACACTTTGGTAATTTTAGCGTAAGGTATTTACTTTCAAAAAAAAACTGAGGATCCCAGTAGGGTTGTATTAAGCAGGAAAGCGTTTGAGACCTTTGCCCAGGGCTCCCTTTAAAGTGTCCACAATGTAGAAATGGAAAAATAACAAACCATTATTTTTTTTTAAATGCTCAATTTTTCGTGGAAACTTTGCCTCTTCATCTTAATGACGTGATGCAAAAAATTTATTAAGTATTCCAGGCATTCGAGCAATTTTAGTTCGATGAAACATCACACTTACTTTAATTTCTTAACCCATATCATCCTAGCGTCAGTTTTAAGCTGACGCCAGAAAAAACAGTTGTGGTGATGCAATGAAATTTATTCTTACATGAGTTAGATATTTGTTGAACCAAAAGAGTTCATTCTACATAAAAATAGGTTAAAAAAATATTTTGCTTCATTTCATCACTATTATTTTTTTGATTTTCTGAAAAAATTTACATTTCTCAAAATAAAATTCATTTTCACTAGGTGGCGCTTAAAGGATATGAGAGTCTAAAATAACAGCACGAACACCTGAAGTAATTCACCAAGAGCTAAAAACATGCAAGTGCTAGATCAAAGCTGATATGATTTGCTGCTGCTGACCCCCATTCTAGTTCCGTCAGTTTAAACCGACGCTAGGAGCAGGAGGGTACATGTAGATTACTGTAGCCCCCTAATCAAAGAGCTTAAGCAGCAGCTTCTATGAGCTACCTCAATATCGCATGTTGAGTATAGGGCATAACCTGATTGTTTTACTGCATACATAGGGTTGGCTATAGTAGCGCTAAAACCCAAGAGTTTCTTGTTAGTTGGAGTGCAATAAAAAGCGTAAGCTAATGCTGTTAGCGGATAAAAATATGCCAATATTGCAGGAGGTTGTCAGGTTGCAATAGAAGTGAACTTAGTAAAATTAGCGGGTTTTGTTACTTTTAGGCCATATTGAGATTGGCATGAGATTAGGGTAGGGTTCGGGCTTAGATTAGAATAGGGTTCGTGTTAGGTTAGGGTGTGGGTTAGATTAGGTTAAGGTGTATTGGCAGAGACGTAATGACTCTTTCAACCAATTAGTTGCTGGGCTAATAATCAAAAATGAATTGAAAGAAACAAAGCAGTATTTTCATCTTGCAGACAATTTAACTTTAGACAAAATAGATAAGATTGCCAAAGTTCGATCATTGCTTGATGTAATAAACCAGCAAAGTTAGAAAAACTACAAATCTAACCAACATGTCAGTGTGGACAAATCAACGTTGCCTTACTTTGGAAAGCATGGTGCCAAACAATACATGTATGGAAAACCCATTAAATTTGGTAATAAAACTTTGGGTTATGGCAAGTTCCTTAGGTTACTGCATTCCGTTTCACCCAGTTGAGCAAATATGGGGATATTGAACTCGGACTCGGTGCAGCTGTTGTTGTGCATTTGATTCAATTTTTTCCAGCTCCCAACGATGACTATTCTAAATACCATCTGGTGATTGATAATTTCTTTGCATCACCAGAACTATTACGCCACCTTCGAGAAAAGTCTATTGCTGCGACTAAAACCGTGCGAACTTGTGTGATGGAAAATTCTCCTCTCAAAGCAGTCGACCAAGTTGCAAAAATGGAAAGAGGGTCTTCAGATGCTGCTGTTCATACATTTTTGAATATTTTGGCCATCCGATGCGAAGACAATAAAGTTGTGTGTATTTTTTCCACAAATGTCGGAAAAAATGAACAAAAAAGGCAAAACGCTACCGTTAAAAAGAGAGGAAAAGCATCAGCATACTTCTGCGTAGAGTCGTAAATGTGTGTAATAAATAAATGGGCGGTCTGGATCGCATGGATCAAAAAATTTTTTGCGATATGGTGCACCTGAGAAGCAAAAGTAGTGGTGGCCGTTATTTAGTTTTTGCATCGACGTTGCTGTCAATAATGCATTCCAGCTTTACCGATTGCACAAAGTTGACTCTGAGAATCACGCGTGGATATTCTCGAATTTAGACGAGCAATTGTAGAGGCAATCTGCATCATAATAAACGATCAATCACAATGCTTCTTGGTGCCAGGGCAACTGGTTGTGAACAGGTTAAACTTAACGAAGCCAACAATATTGGATCGTTAAGGTTAACAACGTCGTTGTGCCAGAAAGAGATGTAAGGGCACATTAATCTTTTACTGAGAACTTTGTAACTGCTTCATCACTGTTTCAAGGCATACCACTTTGATGGACATGCGAAAGTGTTGCTTTTACTACTTTTAGCAATAAACTTGCTAACTTTGTTTTTAATGTTGTAAAACATGTAACATGCTCTGTCATTGCTATAATGTGGGGGTTGTGACGTTTCTGGCGAACTTTATGTTGTAATACATGGCTTACTCCACATGTTTTGATAATATCTGGCAGATTTTTGTTCAAAATTACCTATACCCATAATTTCGTGGCGTCAGTTTAAACTGATACATATAAATACGACAATATTTCCGGTTAAAAATAAATCCAGCAAAAATATTATTGTATCTGTTCAAGTTGCACCAAAACCAAGGATAATAGCGAAAAACTCAAAAAAAATTTATGTCAGAATGATATGGGTTAATAATTCTTCATCGACGTTTTTTGTGATCCAATAGTTTGTTATTTGTGATTCTTAACGGCAATTTTGAACACACAAATTGTTCAATGGATGTAGTTTTGCCCCCTCACTGACCGCTTGCCAGTGATTAGAGTTTACTTGCCCGTCTCAAAAACAGATTCTTTGCGCTTACTATGTTACATTTCATTATTACACATAATATTACTTTCTTCCAAATTCACACGCTATATAGGCTCGGTCATCTTTTTGTGCTAGCAACTCAAAATTTTAATTTCGGCAAAGAGTTGGACTTTTTGTATCAAACTGTAGCAATATACAGCAACCATAAACCATAACGTTTTCTAATTTTGTCATTTTCAAGTGTTGTAAACTTGAATCCCTTTTTATATCAATTTTAGCGTAGTTGACAGTGTGCAGTAAAGCCAATGTTTTACTGTAGCTTTTTATCAAATTGTTTAATTAATTGATTAGGATTCATTAAAGTTATGACTGCTATTTTAGATATACTTGAAGAGGGCCAATTGTAAGGCCGAAAATGTTCGTTTAAAATTTTTTTAAATTATAGGCAGGGTAAATACAAGTAAAAACCCAAAAATGCGCCTGACCTTATGGCTGTTGTGTACTGTATTGCTACTGTTTGGTACAACTCAAAATTGTTTTCGGTTGGCAAGAAGTATTAGTATTTACACGATGTATTAGCAGAAATAATAACAAAAATTTTCTACAATACATTTAGCCCCGTTATTCTCCGAGCAGAGTTTTTACACAATGCCAATTAAAATAATGCCATTAAAAAAAAAGTTTTAGTATGACTTGGCTTAAATGGCTAACACATTGTATTATTTTTCAAATGAGAGAGGAAGAAACATATCCACAGACTAGCAGTTATGCTTTCTTTTTTTTTATTTTTATTTTTAACCAATCAAAAAATAATGATGTCCGTGACCCGAGAACAGGACATATTCGAGGACTTGTAGGCTTCGAGGCCAAGACAAAGTCAAGAACTTGAGCGTTGAGATCAAGGCCAAGGTCAAGGACTTTAAAATGTGTTCTTAAGGCCAAAGACGTCCTCGAAGCCAAGGACGTCCTCGAGGACTTCACCTCTGAAAAACAGTAAATGGAAGCAGACAGAGTCTAGTTTAGACACCGAAATGACGCTATTTGCAACCTTTTATTGATGCTGGATCTGCATGATGGTTGTTGAATGCACCAAGTATGCAAGAAAAAAATTGGCTCAGTTTAGGCCAAAAAATTACAATGTTTTTAATCCAAATATTGGATAATTTGTCCAGCTTAAGGCGAGTTTTTTGACCACTTCATAAGATACAAAAATTGGTTATTTAGGAGCCGATAACGCGACTAAATTGGCTTAATTCAAGCAACAAATGAAGGTTTATTTTTCCAACTATCTAAACTTTCCGTCAGCCAACGTTTGGTTCGCATGTTCGGCATTCCGAAAGCCATTTGTCGGCTGCATAAAGTGTGCTTTTTGCGACTTGGTCTACTGATTTATTGCTGGTCACAAATAGGCGGAATATATGCGTTTTTCCAATGCTGAAAAAAATGGCCCAGCGTTTCAAACGCCATTTAATAGTTAAAACACGAGAACATTTAATAACGCCAAATACTTGTTTTTATACCACCTTGCGCTTTGCCTCACCTTTTGCAGCTATTGAATCACTTTCTAATTAGTCGGATGTTGATCATCTGTTGAAAAAATATATTCCAATAATGAATTGGAAAAATATATGATACAACGTATTTGCATAGCAGCAGAACACCAGGATGCAAACGCAAGGTGATATAAAGCAAACATAGCGCTAGATTTTCATTTTTTCACTAATAAAAAGAACGTTTTAAACGTCGATGAAATTGAAATGGATTGGAAAATGCACGCAATTGACCTATTGTAACTAACATTAAGCCAATAGTCACAAATTGCAGCAAGCACCTATACCCACCCAATAGCAATAGCACATCAAGCAAAGCATTACAGATGGCTAAAACAAACAGCACTTTACGAAAAAGTAGGACAAAAAATTAGCGAAAAACTGCTATATCGACTGCCGATGGTGATGGTGCGAGCCTTTAGCAGCAATTACAATATAAATTTAGTTTCAAAGGTATAACGAAGAAGCAGCCCAAATCGGAAAATATAGCACTAATAATAATTTAGGCGAAACACAAAAAAAATGCATAAACTTTTCTTTTAGAGAAAAAACAAACCATTTGCACAAACAAAGTTTATTAATATAAGACGCATAGGCCTACGTTGAGTTTGTATACTTTAGGTTGTAATATGATAAAGATACCACCTAAAATGATGAAACCATGTAGTTTCATGTTCACTAGGGTGGTGCAAAAGAACACTTTTTGTTTCAAAATCAAGAGACTTGTTCAAGTAAATGAAAATAACCCTACTCAAAAAAATTCAGCTCGATTGGTTGAGAATTGGCAGCGTGAATCCACTTTGAAGGTTTGAGGGGGTGTTAAACCAGAAAAACGATCAAACAAACTCATGCTATACTACTGAAAATGTTCAGAATTGCCGCAGCTTTGCATTTATGACAACCAAGATTGCCTTTTTGCAATTTTTATCGAACATATTTTGTGAAAAAAACAAAAAATATACAAAAATTAGAATTTCTAAGAAAAATTTATTGGTCTTGGCATTATTATAAAAAATTTTTGAGTTTTTTTTTTTTTTTGAAGAAGCAAAGAACCAATAAAAGCTCACCAAAATATTTTGGATTACAGTATTTGTTATGGCTTTAGAGACATCAGACTGAAAAAGTTTTTGAAATTTTGAAAAGCAATGTCATGGCGTTGTTGCGTAAGTTTTAAAACTTTGTCTAAATTTCGCAAGCAGCAGTAAAATTCGGCTTTTTCAATTTTGGCTACCTTAGAAAAGTTTTACTAACACATTTGCTCGTAACTTTCCTAAAGATAAGTTGTCTTAAAGTTTCTTAATCAACTTGTTACCTCTTTTTGTCAAGTTATTGTCACGAGTCAATAAACTACATTTTTGAAAAGTTATGAGTGATTATACAATTTATATGCACAAGCTGTGAAAAATTTATCGTCTTCAGCAGTCATCTTATACAGCTGAAAAGCTAGAACAAACTAGTAGTTCAACCAACTTAAATGCCAATTTCTAAACCGGTTTGTAGTGTTTGTTTTGTAAATTTATCAATCAAAATTTCCTGTTTTTTCGTTGTTTTGGCTATAAAATATGTTAAAATGCTTATGTCATCTTGACTGCTTTCTAGTACCCATACTGCTCTACAAACCACTACATAAAATGAGAAAAAGACCAATTTCTACCTGGAAACTCATTTTACGTTCCTCTTCAAGTCCAGACAATGACATACATCAAGTTATTGAAATTATGTTATTCAAGTTCAACTCGTAAGAAATATGATTTGTCATTGCAATCACAAGTGCTATAATGTGAGTCAACAACCAGCAGTTGATGAAGCTTCAAACACTATTTTCTCGCACTCCAGCATTTTCGTGATGGTAGTTCAAATTCTTAGCGAGAACAACTTCATGTTCGTCCCATTTTTTGACTCTTTGGTTTTTTAAGGTACTGTAAAATAGTAAAAAGTTGAAAGTTGGAATGATTCATTGCGAAATGTTACAAAGTCTCACTACAAAACGCTAAATTGTCTACCAATCTAACCGATTGCAGTATATACTGTACAATAATTTGGTTCGGCAAAAATAGCAAAATCAGCTAAGCAAACAACCTCTTATTTTCTTCTGATTCTAACTAACGCTTTATAAATAAGTGGTAAGAGTGTTTTCCCACAAAAATGAAACTATGGTTTGATTACATGGTAACTCTTAACTACACAAGCACAATCTCGAAACAATTCTACAACCATCTCGCGTACCCATTTTGAAAAAGTAATGGCAACATTTGTTACTAAACATAATACTATTAGTGCGATTGTATTGTGCAATCAAAACGCAGCCTCTGAAGCGAACAGAGCATTTACAAATATTAGTGACTGGAATGTTAGCAAGCGAAACACTATAAACTGTTGGGCAAAATTTTACTCCAGATTGCTCTTTATTATTTCGTGGATAGCCACACATTTATGAAGCACTGCTACCCCTCTATTATTCTGCATTGTTTGAACAAAAAACGACGAGAGGTTCGTTATTGAGCTGATTAAATAGGTTGTAAAAACATACATTTTGGTATACCACAGATAAAACATTTAATAAAAACCTTAAGTCGGTTTCACCCTAAGCTGTAATCGTTTTAGAAGTTAACCTCAATAAAGATCTTCCGAAGTTCTAAAAGTGAAACAGTAGGGTTTTAAATGCTTTTATCTATGATATGCTAAATACAGGGTGGACCATAATTCATACACCAAAACATTTTAAACAGCTTTGATTAGCTAAATCTTTTAACTGATACATACATGCAATGCTTCACGGCTCTATAAAAGAACTTGTACTTTATACAATAAGATAGTGATCAAATACATGTTCTTACATAGATCTTACATTTTTTTACACTCCATGTGATTGTTTGGTGTTTGACTTATGGTCAACTCTGCGTATGAACGGGCTCTCTCTACGACTGTTATTGAGTTCGTATAAAGCTTAATTGGTAGAAGATGATGAGTGCCCTAAACCGGAAACAAGTATCATGCATAAGTTTTAAAAGTTTTAAAAAATACAGTATAATTTACAATTTCTATAAACTCAGTGTTCAAACTGCACTATGATATTAAACCATTATTTAAAGCAAATTATGAACGCTACCAATTTAGCATTAGTAAACAAAATACTCCCTATTTTTTGTAAAAAAAATTTTTCTTTATTCCAAATTCAAGAACAAACTAAAAACAATGCCAGCCACAGCATGAAAAAAGCATTTAGGAACACGGGCCAGTACCAATTGCATTTGTAAGCAAATAAAAAAGCGATACATTTGTAAGCTATACCAAACGAGGTTTGGTATTAACCAAAATAGCGCTATCCTGATTATTGATTGCATGGAGGGTTATTTTACCCTCGAAATTCATTGCACTGGACTACAGATAATTTTTTTTCTGCACAACTTTTTTGCTTGCTTCGTTACGGTAGAAGTTTGGTCAAGAAATTGACCGAACTCTATGACTTGGGAACAAAATAGTTATGCTTTGAACTTAGCAGGTTAGCTATCAATCAAATTTTCTTAATCTACGCAAATCTTGTAATTTTACAACAAATATGAAAAACAAAGACCAGAGGTGGAGTCCTCGAGGACGTTTTTGGCCTCGAGGACACATTTTCAAGTCCTTGGCCTTGGCCGCGAAGCCTCAAGTCCTCGAAAATTGCCCTGTTTTCGGCTCGAAGACAGCACTATTTTTTGAATGGTTAAAATTTTGTAGATCGGCAGAAAAATGTTTTTGTAGACCGTTTTTTTGGAGATCGACCGAAAAAATTTGTTAAGACCCTTTTACTTAGAAAAAGACTTGCATTTGTGTCCTTGGTCCTTGACCTTGGCTTTGAGCATTCCTGTCCTTGGCCTCGGATTTTTTTTGTCCTTGGCCTTGGCCTCGAGACTTGTATCCTCGACTCCACCTCTGACAAAGACATTATAATCTGAAAATGCAAGCAAGAATTGTTAACTGCAATTAACAGCAAATTTGTTTTAAGTCATGGTTTTATACGGTAGCTTATTTAATTTAAGATTCTGTGGTGTGTAAAGCACCAGCAGTCAATGAAAGCTGAAAGTGACTACCGATATGCAGTCTTCAAAATCCACTGACTTAGTCTGTAATTGAAGCGTGTTAGGGCAAAAGTTGTTAAGTGACATTTTTCAAAAATTTTTTTTTCGTATTTTTCAATTTATTTACTAAAGATGTTTTACCTGCGAAAAAATGTATGTTTCAATTATTTTTTGGTGATAAATAGCTAATTATGTTGCACTTGATAAAAGAGCTGAATGAAAGTTCAATACTTTAAACGCAATTTTCTTGAAAAGCTGAAATTCGACTTATTGACTTTGGCCAAAGCGTGCTTCAGTTCTAAATAAATAGGCAGTGTCTATTTTGCCTCTAGAGGCAAAATACTCCAAAGTACTATTTAGCCTCTAGAGGAAAAATACCCAGATAGTAAAAATTGTTGGGCCCCAGCTGGGTCTATATGGGCTACCAGATGGGCCCCAGGTAAGCTACCCTACTGGGACCCGGCTCTACGTGAACCTGGGCAAATTATAGTACCTAATTGGGCTGCCCAGTTGGGCAGCCCAACTAAATCCCGCCTTCAACTAAATCATTTACTGGACTGCCCAACCAGATTCCACCTTAAACCTAATGATTTACTGGGCTGCCCAACCAGATTTCCCCTTAAACCCCATGGTTCACTGGGCTGCTCAACCAGATTCCACCTTAAACCCAATGATTCACTGGGCTGCCCATAAACAATCTATGAGCACTGCTTTGCGTTTCTGGGTTCCCCTCATATAAACTTATGCACATTGCACAAGTGTATGCGGTAATGGGTAGTCCAGAAAAACGAAGTTGCGCTCATAAGATGTAAATAGGAATTAGACAGCTCAGAAATTAGCTGATAGGTTTACACAAAGCGTTTTTAATGCAGTTTAACTAATTTTTCTTACCGCAGTTTATTGCAAACAAAAACCAAACACAAATAATACTGCACCATCAAAAATTAAAAAAATGCAAATCGGTAATTATTCTCCCTCGTAGCTGGAAGAGTCCTATAAATACTTCGATTACGAATACTAATCAAACACTCTTCTATAACCAATTTTATTTCTTTTTCTTTGTTTTTCGAAGTCCTGCAACACATTTAAATAAAACAATAAATAAGTGAATTTATACTGCACTCTAGTCATCCTGTAATGTAAGCTTTCAAATTTGGCAAGCAAAATAATCCATTTCTGGTGTTAACCTTGAGGACGTAATGTTGGCAATATCCCACCTCTTTCGAGAAACGCTGGCGTTGAAAAACTTCAAGAAGACCAAAAATAGACCAGCCAAACCATATAATTTTGAACAGGAAAAAACAAAAAACACCCCATAAGAGATGGAGAAATTAATGAGTATTTAAATATTTAGAATGAAGTCATCAGCTCATCATGTGGTGAGTGATTCAATCCCCATCCAAGAAAAGGGCCTAGGTTGCACTGGCAGGTCAGCTTCTGGTACAAACTATTTTCGCAACTAAGGCATCCAGAAAACTTGAAGCCCAAATAATGAAATGTTTTTTCATTTAACTGTCAATGAGTAGTGAACATAATCCAGTCACTAAAAGCTTTTTTATTCAGTTCCGACAGTTGAATCTCCTTTTAATCACTGTATTGCTTATCCAATACTGTCTAATTATTATTTATTTTCACCTCTATGCATAGACCCGTGTAACCTGCTAAACAGTCTTGTTCAAATTAATTAACAAGAGTTGTTTTTTTTTGATTTTACACTTTGTTTTGTGCTATTTTTTTTTTATGTGCTTGGAAATATCTGAATTGTTGTTGATATGTTAGACAAATACACCAAGCACCGAGAGATGCAGCGAAAAAGCAGACAAACCATCATTGTGACGTCACAGAGAATTTTGAGTCGGCCAGTAGTGTTGTCAAATGAGACCTCTTTTTTTTGTTGTATGGAGAATGTGGTTATAGGTATTGGATTTCTAAAATTTTTACTGGCAGATATCACTCCTAGGAAGCGAAATCGCATTCTCACTCTTTCAGAACATTGTAACTACACCCAAACAGCCATTGCAAATATTGTAGGGGTTTATTAAAAGTCTGTGTCTCGCATTATCAAACTGCAGTAAAAAACAGGTTCTGTTACTCCAAGACGCAAAGGAAAGTGCGGTAAAAAGTTTAAAACTACACCAAAAAATGATTAAATCCTTTTTCGAAATAGCAAAAAAGATCAAAGAAAGACAAGTTTTGATTTACAGAAGAATTTGGCATCGGCAGGAGTTCGTATAAGCTTAAGTACAGTAAAACACCGCCTGCAAGATGTAGGTAGAAAGGCTAAAAAAACACAAAAAAGCATCTTCTTGCTAAAAGAATGAAAAAGAAGAGATTGCAATGGGCAAAAGCACTTAAAAATTGAACCGTAGAAGATTGGAAGAAAGTGCTGTTTTCGAAAGAATGTCATCTTTCGCTCAACGAAAGCAGAGCCAATTTGTCAGGATCAGTAAGGGTGAACAGCAAAGTCTTGCCCACTTCAATGAGGTAGTAAAACACCCTCCAAAGAAGATGTTTTGGGGTAGTATCAGTTATTCTGTTGTAGATCTCTTGTTTCAATCGAGGGTATGATGAATTCAGACAAATATATTGATGTAATTGAAAAAAGGTCATTCCAGATATGAGAAAAGCATTTCCTGATGATGGAAGACTTTTCCAGCAAGATCTTGCACCTTGTCATTCTTCTGAAAAAGTGAAGAAGGTTTTCCAACAACACAAATTAAACTTTTTAGAATGGCCCGGAAACTCGCCAGACCTTAACCCCATAGAGAATTTGAGGGTAATATTAAAATTTAGGTTGCTAAAATAATTGAATTGCACAAACATGACCAAGCTGATAGTGGCCATTATTCAAGTATGGTTTCGAGACCTCAGATCAAACAAAACTGCCAAAAAGTGATAGAATCTATGCCATAGCGAGTGGTGCAAGTGTTAAAAAGCAAACGTGGCTATATCAGTTACTAAAACTTCCGCTTAGTGAAGTTTAATGTTATAATAAAAGAGGATTCATTCATTTAGTGCTTTTTCCTTCTTTAGTCAATTAATTTGCACAAGACTGTAGCATGCCGTTTCCCAAAGCTCATGTAGCTGTCAGAAATAGGTGCAACTGAACTTTTGTTCATACTACCAAGAAAATACACCTACGGTTAGCTTTTTGAACAAGCAATCCAACGCTGGTTCCTCGGGAAAGACATTGATTTATCATTGCACCAAACAGGATGGCTCAGTTTTATGCGCATGAATTAACTGATATTAAAACAAAAGTTGGTTAGCATTAATTTTAACCAGCAATTTTTTTAATTTCATAAAAGGCGTAAATAGACTGCGCATTTTCTTTAATTTAATAGAAAACAGGACTAACGTGACCTTATGTAAAAAAACATTTGGACTACAATCGTAATCATGCTTAGTTGCTTACCATAAATAGGATCACAGAAACATTTCTTTCTCATTTGATGCATGTATTATAGCCTGCTGCCGTAAAGTAATTTTTGTGGGACATGAACTTATTAGAAAAAGAATCTACAACTGTAAAAACATTGTTCATTAATATCAAAAATTGGACCAAACCCTTAATTTATAACAAAAAGGATTATTTTTGGTCAATCACCGAAAAAAATTGTATTTATTTTCATCACAATGACTGCAAAGCTCATTACTGGGGCCAAATTTAGAACCAACTTAATAAAAACTGACATCATAGCTAACTGAATGATCAATAGACAAAGTTATGCATTTACAATTGTAAAAATGATTTGAAGTTTTCAAAAATATTTACAAACATGTGCAATTGATAGAAAATTTTTAGCAAAAAGCAAACCAAGGCGTACATCAGTTTCCAAAAGAATATCATGTGCCATATACGTATATCACATGAATGGAACATCAAAGTTTAATTTAAGTGGTAATGGTATTACTTCACATATTGAGAGCAGTTCTTCACATATAATTTACAGTATCTTTGTATTTAATGCATGCCTTACAAAAAACAAAGTTACGGCGGTCGAGTGGATAGGGAGTCTGCTACTGAAGAGGTAGACTCGGGTTCGATTTCCGGTCGGGTCAAACCAAAGACTATAAAAATTGGTATTCACAGCTTCCTTGCTTGACGTTCAGCAATTAAAGGGACAGTGTGTAGCTTCCGCTGTGCGTGGTAAACAGGTGGGCAGGTAGCAGCTTGACTCGAAAACTGAAAGGCCCTTTTGCTATCTCCTGGCCAAGGCAACTTGGTAAATAACATGTAATTACAATTACAATTACAATAAAAAAGTACCAATCCTCCGAAACACCGATTAATATAAAAACTTTAACATAAGTCATTAAAACATGACATCGATTACAAAAAGCATTAGAAGCACTGAGCAGCAAAGGGCATAAAGCCCAAAGCAATTCATTACATATGCTGGTAAACTTGATACCGTAGTGAAAATGGTAAAAACAAAAAACAGTGATTATTATGCTGCTAATAAAATACAAATCAAAATGCAGGTGTATAAAATGTTTTTGCCAGCTTGCATTTTGTTCAATTATACAATTAAATCCTTTATCCAAATCACCACTAGTCTCAATCAGTTCAGATAATCGGCATTGTACTGAATTCAGTTTGCAAATTTTTTTTGTTTTGAAATGTCATTTTTGGGTAAACAAAAGTCATAAGAATAATGTTTATCCTAGAATGCTTTGTTGCTGCATTACCAAACTACTCCAATGTCTAGAAAAACAACAATGAATAAATGGCCAACTAAAAGCTTAACAATCCAAGGATAGACAATTAAACGTAGCTTACATATGCAATTGTGCATTCATTGCAAGATTTTTTGTTGACAGGCATCCTGCATTAGCATTTTGTGAGTCGTTTGCAAGCAAAGTATCGAGGTATCATATACCAAAATTTTCTGTTGCACACACCATCGCTGTGGTCATTTTTGACAAATTTCTTTGTCATGCAGAAGAAATCAAATTTAAAAATAAGATAACATTAACCAACAAAATAACATCGTAATTCTCCATACAAACTGCATAGTGAAAAATTAGGTTGCTTCAAAATTCTAATAATTTGATAATGCAGTAAATCTGAGACTGAAGAGATAAACCGTCACAAATCTAAAAAAAGTCATTGTTTTTTTCAAAGCAGAGGCTATTGTTATGCAACTTAAGAATAAGAAAATCCCTATTCTGCCCTAACCCCAATCCTAAACCTCACCTAAACTCTAACTTGAACGTCAAGCAGGGAAACCCTAGTTCTAACCCTAACATTAAATCTAACCCAAACTCAAAATTTAACCCAAACTCTAACAGCCTAATGATAATTTAAAGAATTAAAAAAGACTAAATAAGCAAATAAACGCTCACTCTTTGCTCTCTAAATCTCTTAATGGGCGTTACATAATGCAGCACTAGCCAAATTCCTTTTTTTAAAACAAGCAATAGAAAAAAGAAAAAAGATGTTGACTTGCATCCAATAAAAATTGTAATTTACTGATAAAACTTACTTGATTGTTAATAAAAATAAACAGACATATCTGCTTAATCTAACAAAAGCAATCTATTAGCTACAAATAAATTTACCTGCATTGTTAATGAAAAAAATGCATCTGCAGTGAGGGTAGTTTCAGTTCAGGCATCTTCATAAAAGTAAAGCAGTATATTTCTGATAGATGAAGCAATAAAAAACTGCCAGGAGCAACTTTTAATTTGCAAACTAGCTCCAAATTCTGAAAAAAGTTTCGTTAGCTTTATAACTGTTTAAAAATAAAGTTAAAAAAGGTATTAAAATGTTCAAAAGTGTCAAGAGACTCTCTGCTTCAGTTGATACTACATCTCAGATCTTGCACAGTTTAAAAAGTGCACACTCGGTGTAGAGTAATTTGAAATAGAATAATATTTAACTTTTACTGCATGTTGTGGGCAACAAATACTAAGTTTTCAAGCCTTAATTTTTGTTTTTTAAAATTAATTTAGCAGAAATTTTGATCAAAAAAGTATTGGTGTATTTTTATAGTTTAGATTGACACCAGAATTCTTTACAAGAGATTAATCAACTCCACCTATCACCATTTACTAGGCCGTATTAAATTTGTTAACTTTCTTTCATTTTTAGGCACTCTCCTAAAAGTTGTGGTTCAACTAACAATTCAATTTACCACCAAAATTTTTTGATTAAATTTTTGTTTTATAGCTTCTCAAAATAGATTTCCATGGCAAAACGACAAAAATCGAAAAAACGTTCATAACTCCGCAATCCCTCATGCTAGATGCAAATTGTTTTTTTCTAAAGATGCAGAATTCCCACGTTTCTATCTGGTCTTAATACATTATATCAGTCTAACTGCTCAATTTTTTAAGCAAAAACCAGAAAACATGTTTTTTACGGATTTTAGTAAATTTTGTATGATATATCTCATTGCATAGAGGCGTGATGAAATTTGTGGTTGCATTAGAGCATGTTAATTGATTCTCACAGCGTTCACTGATAAGATAGTTAGAACTGTAAGTGTTGAAAAGTGAGAAATCATTATGGCAGAATTTTAATGCGTCGACTTATTTTTAATCACTGACTGTAATCTTGTTATTTTCACATCTAAATCTTTTTGCCATTGTTCCAAACAGGCATAGTATTTTGGTTCTGGACAATGCTATGCTTATTGTGCCTAGGTTTAGCAATTACTAAATAGGTATAGTTTAGCACTTCCCAAGCCAACATAGTATTGGTCGGCATCATAGTACTATTTAGGAAAACAACATTATTCTCTTAGCTTTAAAACTGTTCAAAATTTTAATAAGGTTTGCTGCTTTCTGCCCACAAAAGAAACGAAACAATGCAGCATGTGCTGCTGAGAAGTCTTGCTTTTAAAGTGAAGGATTGATGGATAAAAATTGATGCTGACTTGGCATCACATGGTACAAACCATGCTATTCTAAAGTCTTTGGTGAACCAGGTTAACTCGAGAGTCAAAACAACTGTTTCTAGAAAGCTGTAAACAAATAAATTGTGTTGCATCTGGAAAGTATAAATTAAACGCAATGTGTATCAAGTAACTTGACATTAGTAGAAGACTTCAATGCTTACCACATGAAAAGCTTTAAAGGACATCATTACGAAAAAGTGTACATAAAAGATGAACGTTTAACAGCAAAAAAAACCTGAAGTCACCTGTATCAATACTAGGAATAAAACTAATATTTATATCAGTAGTTAAAAAGATGAAAAAAAGTTGGAATTGACAAGTCCAAGTCAGCCAGCATCCAAGAGCAGAACATTGAGCTTCAGCAGAATTAGTGGTTAGTAAGAGTGCAACAATTAAAGTATCCAAAACAGACTGCTGTGAAACTTGCTACTGGATACAGCATTTAGACTTTTTTGTTTTACTGCATTAAAATGGTAAAATGCTTTTAAGATATACAACACATCATTAAGAGTGTTGAACATGAGTCAACTACCCTTTATTTCAGAAATACCCTAATCACATACACAATAAGCCTACTTCATTTTTATCACAAAGCAAGTACTAAAACCCATAATAATATTAGATTAATAGCAAGCTGTTTATCAAGCTTAATTAAAAAATTTTCAAATGTTTCCCAATGCATAGGGTGGGTCATAACTCATAAGTTGTGCATTGTGCACAAAAATATGTGGCGAGTCATGTGAAACACTGTAAAACCAACAGCATGGAATATCTTTTCCTTTTCTTGGGCATAGGATACATGTTTTTTCTAAGAGTGATAAAACATTGTTTGCATTTATTGGATCAATTAACGCTAGAAAGTCCGGATTTTTTTCAAGAAAGCCCAAAGAGGTCAATTGACCTCTAGCCCCTAATATTGCATTTCTTGAGCATTTCGCAGCTGAAGTAATCGTAATTTGTGCTTTTTCTGAAATCAGTTGGCCAGAAACGAATTCAAAGATTATTTAACAAACACTTTTTCACTCTTCTGCATGTCTAGTGTGGCTTAAGTCCCCTAACAAAGCTGCAATTCATGAGTTGTTTTTTGTTTGTAATGTACGCATGCAGGCAACGTCTTTAGGCATAATAGGTAAGGTCTGTAGGCATAGTAGGCAAAGAAAGCAAGGTAAGCATAATAGACACTGTAAGCTTTTTAGGCTGAGCAGACTTACTAGGCGTAGTGAACGTAGTACCGGTAGTAGGCCCAACGCCAGTGTTGCGCGCTTTGGGGTCATAAACAATTTTTGGATAGGTGAAAAGTAATTTTGCTCCAAAACTTGGGGCTAAAGATCAAAGAAAGAAAAAGAGTCTTTATCGCAAATTTTCCCTCTCCCCCCATGACTCCGGGTCGTTTTTTTTTCGTTCGGGGCTCAGTTTTCGCCAGAGGCTCTCTTCTTTTGCCTTAGGGGGGGAGACGATGAGTCCTTTGATGTGGAACTCGGTTCTTGCCCTCAAAGTTGGGATTAAAGATCAAAACAAAAATAAAAGGCCTTAGTCGCCAAATCTCGGCGTTCACTCTATTTTACCAGCATTTTTTGTCCTTGAAAGAAGCTTTACTCGTTTTTGCGGGAACAAGCAGTGATTTGGGGGTTCGGCCTAGAAATACCAGCCCGTGGCAATGAGCCTGCTAGTTTCTTTTGGGGCACAATCCTCACATGGGGAGGCACATTTCTCGCTTAGGGAACACCAGCAATGATTTGAGGGGCATTACCACGAAATGCCCCCTATGGTGCCAGGCCTGCATAATAGGCTTGGTAACCATAGAAGACATAGTAAGCATAGTGGACTTGGTAGGCACGGTAGATGTACTAGGCTTAGTAGATATGGTAAGCAAGTACATAAGGCATAGTCGGCAAGGTAGGCATTGCCTAGCATGGACTAATAAAACCCTTCCCGAATATGCCTATTAAAACAACCTGTGTTTCATATTGTTTACATTGCTTTTACCATAAAGCAAGAAATGTCTGCTGAACAACAGATTTTGCAATTGGCTGCTGGAAATGGTACCAGAAGCTCATTACAAACAGATAGACAAATTTTTGTCTAATAAATGCCACATAGTGTGCAAGAAATAGCAGTCTTTAGTGCATTATGATTTAGAATTGCTGTGTTATATTGTACTGAAAGTACTTTTTGCAAAGTGGTTTGAAAGCCAGCTCAAAAAACTCCGATGGCATGCTATTCAGAAAACGTTTATGATTACTGTATTTATTAGTCACCGGTCCAGAAATTGTTCTCACTATGTTTGTGGCATATGTTCAACACCAATCTGCAAAGAATACATCAAAATGGAGTAGAACTGCTGTATATTTTGGAAGCTTTATGCTAACAAGTGCCTGTGGGGTCAATTAACTCCTTTGGGCTTTGGTGTATAAATAGAAAAAATTGCTCGAATTTTTTATTAAATTTTGTTGTTACTTATTTGGGGTGTGTAATAACCAAAATAAAAAAAGTTAAAAATCTTAGCCTGCTATGTCAGGTATGTTTTGTTTATTTTGGAAAAAAACAAACCAAGAAGAATCAATTGATTACTTTGGGCCTTCTAGGCTTAACTTATCAGGATTGTTTTACTGTAAATGCTTTGGTGCAGGACTTAGAGCCCACCCTGTATTTGTCAGCAGTTATCTTAAGTTCTGATTTACTGGCATGTCTAAAAAACAATCCAATGCATGGCATGCACCAGGTAATGCCAAAATTGTTTGAATAAACCCTGAAATAGTATAAGTCAAAGTCATAGTTTAAACACCATCCCTTTATTCTTAAAGCAGTCTTTTCAGCAGCACCTGTTGCTTTTGATTAGTGTTTTTATTTCTTATTGAAGCTTAGCATGCTAACTTTTAAAATTTGTGAGCAGTGGAGCACATCTTTAACTGCAAAAAAATTTGCACTGAGAAATGCAATACTGTCAAAGTCTTTTTTTGTTTGTGCAGAGAGCAGCCAAATTTTTTATTCACATTTCAACATTTTTTAAAGCTCACAAAAACAAGATGTGAAAATAACAGAATACCGCAGTCATTAATAATAAGTTAAGCATTATATTTCTGTCATAACTTTATTGCTTTTCAACAGTTACAGTAATAGCTATCCTATCGGTGATCACTTTTTGATAAAAGAAGCAATCAACATTTGTTCTAATACTCTTATCCTTGTTCTAATTACTCTAATTGTCCAATAACACTATAGCCAATGAAAAGTTATTATCTACTACCGTACCAGAAAAATTCTATAACACCAACATTGGCGTCGATTTCGAGAAGGCGAGGGTGCGGCGCCCTCTCGGGTCTGACTCTGAAGGGGGCGAAATATGTCTGGCCCCCTCGGTTTTTTGGCAAGTAATGCCCAATTAGCACTCAAGGTAAATCAGTGCTTTCTATCGGAAGCAAGCTGCATAATTTAGATTTAAAAAAAAAAATATATATATATATCATATATATATGCAAAGCAAGTTGTAAACAAAAATCCAAAATTCTGGAATGAGATAGAACCAGAAGCCGGCGAAGGCCTTTTTTCGTCTTTTTGGTTTTCATCTGAATTTGGGGGCAAACTTTCAAAATTTCGGGCTGAAATAAAATCATTAAGCTTAACAAAACTTCGCAAAAGTTTTGCCCTACGGAATTTGCTGAATCAACAAAAAATCGACGTCTATGAACACCTCTATGCAATGAGACATATCATGAAAAATTCAATAATTAGTAAAAAAACATGTTTTCTTGGTTTTACTTGAAAAACGGAGTATTCAGACCAGTGGTGGGTAATTACTTTCTTGAGTGGGCCGGTTGCAGATAATGAACTTAGTTAGTGAGCTGGAGGCTCAAAACTCAATATTGAAATATAAGTAAAAACAATTTATTTGCAAATAACTAGCATTACAGCTAATGCACAACAATACAGCTAATATACCAAGTGGTACAACGATTGATGGGACTGATGTAGCCGAATGCTTTTGTCCAAAAGTTTGAAATACTAGAAGCTACTTGTGCTGATTTTTATTTTGTAGATAGGATATTAATATTATACAGAAGCTATTCTACAGTACCAGCAAACTCTCTTCTAAACTGAGACTACATTTACATTTAAGCTATATAACTGGCATTAGGTAGGCAAGTTTTAAGTAGGCTGCATCATAGCACAATCGTGTTCACTGCAATTACATTATCGTAGACTCGTCACAAAGTAATGATGCATTTATTTTAGCCAATAACTTGCTATTTGAATCGATACTTTAAACGGAAATTTATATCAGCAAAATTTATAGTAGTGGCTTCAGCTGGCACAAAGTGGGCCGGATGAAACGCTTCGGTAGGCCAGATACAGCCTGCGGGCCGTAATTTTCTCACCCCTAAGTTAAACTGTTGTAATGTATTGAGAGCAGATAGAAACTTGGGTATTCTGCATCTTTATAAAAAAAAATTGCATCTGGCATGAGAGGTAATGGAGTTATGGCCATTTTTTCAATTTTTTGTCGTGTTGCTATGAAAGCGCGTTTTGAGGAGTCGTTAAATAAAACTTTAATCAAAAATTTTGGTGGTAAATTGAATTGTTAGTTGAACCACAACTTTTGGGAGAGTTCCTAAGAAATTGAAGAAAGTCACCAAAATTTGGTACGGCCTACCGTTCACCTAGGAAGATCACTGCACAACTTAAAAACGTCATAATTAAATCAAGGATTTAGACACTTTTATTAATAAACTTCATCAAATGACTGCTACATCGCGCATGAGCACTACTGAACATTTAACAAACAAAAATAGAAAAAACAATAAAAGTTAGAGCTTAGGTTATGAGCCTGTTTTGATAAATCTTGCAAAAAAGTCTATTGATAAACTTCCAAATCTTAGCTTAACCCTTATCAGAACATACGTTGACATTTGTCAACATTGATTTTTTTTTGCTTGACCGCACTCGCCCCCTATATGGTAGCTTAGCGCCATTCACTGACGATGGAAAACTGCTTATTAGCCTCCTGATGCAGTGATGTGAAATTCCAAAATTGTTTCTACAAGGAGTTATTTGCGTATTATCTTAATTGGAACACTTGTTGACAAATGTCAACAAATAGAAACAATATCAAAATATTTAAGACATAAGGCTTTTGAGATTTAAAATTACTCTGAATGACTTGTTGTTTCAGTGGATATTTATCCTCCAGTTACCGGACAGCGTCAGGCGCTAACTATTGGACGATCCGCGCCCATTTATGTTGCAATGACTACTTTGTGCTCGGAGGAATCCGTACCTGCTTAGGAGTTTCCAGCGATCCAATGTTCCAGTGGATTTCTTCGAATTCTTGTCTACTGAATTTGCTGCTTGTTCAAAACCACCAAGCAGAGATAATCCTTGTAAAGCATCTTATCTAAGGACCCAACAACGTGACCAGGATGCGGGTTGAACCTAGGCCATTCAATGAGGGTTGTCATAAAAACAACGATACCCTGGTCAAATGATCTGGGTTCAATTTGCACCCTGGTCACGTTGTGGCGTTTTTGCATAAGACGCTTTACGAGGATTATATCTATTTGGTAGCTTCGAACAAGCAGCAACTTCAGTAGACAAGAATTCGAAGAAATCCACAGGAACAATGGATCGCTGGTGCGGATTCCTCCTACCACGATGTAGAAATTGCAATGAAAAAGTGCGCGGGTCGTCCAATAATTAGCGTCTGACGCTGTCCGGTGACTGTTGCTATTGTTGTAACTAAATAATTATTGTTACAGCTGATAATTATCTATTGTTTCAACACAACTACCAGCAAGGGCAAGAAATTTGCAACTGCAGTTAGAGAAGTGATTTTGGTAGGAGAATGATAAGTTTCGGTCAACAGCTGTTATATCTCAGACGTACTGTAGTTGTAGTAGCCTATTTACATTTCAAAATACTGATAATAGTACTTGTCAGAATTTAGAACATAAAATCAATCTCAATACTAGTTGATAGTCATACACTGTACATTTGAAGTACTAACTCATGCAACCAGTGTTGCCGTCGAAGTAGGCTCGGTCTGCTTTCGTTTTTTGGCAGGGTAGACCCTAACTCGCTGACGGAAAATTTGAAAAAGACTATTGAATTTGGTGAAGTTCAGGCCCGGCGCCAGGATAGCATGACTGGGGAGGCATAAACAAATTTTGAAGGAGCACAAAAAGTTCAATGCTCCGAATTCGAGAGTGTGGACCAAAAAACAAAGCTTTTCAGCGCGAATTTCTACAAATTCTTGGGTAAAGACCGAAAAAAAAAGGTCTTCATCTCAAAAAAATGCACGAATTTCCACGATTTCTGGAATGGAACCACAAAAAAATGGGTATTTATTGTAAAACTACGAAAAAACAGCTCTTGCTCACGAATTCTGGGGTGCTAACCAGTATTTTGAGAGTCTCAGGCCTCGAACTGCACTCCAGTGGCATTGAGCCTCTTACTTTCTTTGGAGCACAATCCTTGCTTGGAAGGGCACAATTCTCGTTCGGGAGGGCACGGCTCCGGAATGCCTCCCCCGTGGCGCCAGGCCTGGTAAGTCCTTTTTTTTGATCTTCACCAATAGACAAAAAAGACTATATACTAAATTGCGGTGAAGACCTTTTTTTCTAAACTTGACGAAAAAAAGCCACGTAAACAAGATACTCAGCTCAAATTTCTGCCGGAGGTTGTCAAAACCTCACCACTTCTTAGTCCGAGCCAACCCACTTTTTGTTGTCAGGGATCAACCCACGCCCGGCGCCTCTGGGCTGCATTTCGGGGCCTTGCCTACCTAATCACTGCTTGCGCCCCTAAGCAAAAAATGTGAACAGGCCCGGTGCCACTAAAGTGCTTTTCGGGTCCTGTGCTCCCCGAAAATACTGCTTGTTCCCCCCTTCCCCAAGCATAAGTACACTTTCGTTCTAGGACGAAAGCACGGGTGAGCACTATGACGAAGCCTCAGAATTTGTGACAAAGAACTTATTTTTGTCTTCATCCCTGAATCTGAGGGCATGAATGGAGATCCGCACCTTAGAATCCCGTTGTGGTCCCCCCCTAGGCGAGGATCGCGCCCTCGTTCGAAAATTGTGCCCTAACAGCGGCGCAACCAGCCCGGAGCCCAGCTGTCCAATTTGGGATGAAGACTTTTTTTTGGCCTTCACCCACGAACTTAAGGGAAACTTGTTTTATGCCTCCCAAATATTGTTCGTATCCCCCCCTCTCTCCCCGGTCACGCTACTCTGGCGCCTCGCCAGGCTGTAAGATCGATCAATCTTGCATGTCCATCAGAAGAAGACAAAAGATATTATTGAAAACACCGCGCATTTGCATTGAAAAACATGTAAAAACAGCATGTTGACAATTGTCAACATATGTTCCGATTAAGTCACGTAAAAACACTGTTCTGATCAGGGTTAAATAAAAAAATAGAAATAAAGATCAAAAACTAATTGTTTACTACATGCCAAACAACTTAGAAATCATTTTATTCCTAATTATTTGTACTGTATTGTGCTAGTTTCAACCAGTTTTGACAAAAAAGCTATCTAATTTTGATACAAAAAAACTAGCTACGGTGATTGTCTCTACGTTTAATGATGCCAGCACTTTCATGGAGTAGTTTTGTCGAAGAGCATGTATATTGAAATACTTCATTAAATAGATTAGGCTAAGGTTACCTCGTGTAATTCCGAGCAGCCTAAGGTAATTTCGGACACGAACGTAAAATTGCAATTATTATGTTTTTATACTACCTATATCATTGTTGATTATTATTGTAGTAATTAAACAAATGCCTGGTCATTTTATGTGCAATAAAACAATTCTGCGTAGTTGCTCTCCACTTTCCTTTATAGATTAGTTAGATATTGATTTGTCCCATATTGTAACCAAACATGCTCTCGAAACCTGCATTCTACGCAAACCAGATTCCTATTAAGTTTGTTTTTTTACAATTCCAAATTTTTACAGAAAAAAGCTCAATCTATTCTTACTCCGTATCCAAATCTGACTTCAAAAAATCCGTTAGAGAATGGGTATGGGAGTTAAAATAATTGTAAAAGAAAAAACAGTTTTCGAGGATAGCTTGGGGGTAAAAAATAAAAAAAGTTACATTTCTGTATTTACTGAAAAGCTTATGCATTAAAAAGTACAAACTGCTCACGTTAAATCCGCAATCCGCAGAAGAAAATCACAGACTAAAGCATAAACTTTGCAACGGTATGTCGCAAAGCTAACCAAAACCTCGATTCTACGATAAGGCAAAATAGCAATTTAAACTATTTTGCTTCCAGAGGCAAAAGAGCAATTAAGACTATTTTGCCTCTAGAGGCAAAATAGTCAATGCCAAGCAAATACCGATACTGTAGAAATATTCAAGAACATTAAAGAGCTAAAACTTCAGGCGGTCTGGGAGCATACACTACAGCGCTCCCCCGAACCACCTAGCTGAGCTATATCTGCTATCACTCTATTAAGCTATATCCCCTTTTTTTTCATTCACACCATTAGGGTTCAGGTTATATTCTAGATTAGCAGTAGCAGAAAGTAGACCCACTTGTGAAGGTTGCTGGTAAATTAGCTTTCACTAAAACCTTAACCCTATTCGGCCCAGGGGGGGATCGATTAGCTCCCCTCCTTCATTTATTTTGAAAATTTGTTATGAAGCAATCAAGCCACAATAATCAAATTTCTTGACTTTTCCTAAAATTTATTGCTTCAACTTTCATTTGTAAAACCATTGTCGTATGACAACTAGATTCGGAGTTATTAAACGTTTCTCAAGGTCGACCATGCGTTTCTGGCAAATTTTTCGAAAAATTAATTTAATCCTTTGGAGCATAAAAATTGGTTTTGAGAAACAATTTCACTAAGAATAGAAGAGCCAAAGCTGTCGTAAACATTTTATTTAAAAAGAGACGTTTCGACTAATTACTTAAGTCATTGTCAATCTGTAAATAATGCCCAGAAAAATCAGAGCAATAGGTAACCTGCAAAGGTAAAATGAACAAAACTGGCAAAAAATACCAAAATTAACGCTATGTAGTTCTATAGTGTGAAGACATCATTGCTTTCAAGAATGTGCCCAAACCAAGGTAGTAGGCCTAAGTATTCAATTTATAAGGGCAATGAATCTAACCAAGTCACACTCATCCGCTCAACCGCCAAAGCACATCCAGAAACCAACCCACACAGCCCAATTCTACTGAAGATAGTATAAAGTCAAACGAAAATTACAGAACCCGAGCAGTCACCAACAAATTGAAAGATACCAGTCAGCAGTTTTCTTCAAATCATCACTATATACCTAGCAACTGACTACCTTGGTTTGAGCACATTCTTGAAAGCAATGATGTCTTCACACTGTAGAACTACATAGCGTTAATTTTGGTATTTTTTGCCAGTTTTGTTCATTTTACCTTTGCAGGTTACCTATTGCTCTAATTTTTCTTGCGCATTATTTACAGATTGACAATGACTTAAGCAATTAGTCGAAACGTTTCTTTTTAAATAAAATGTTTACGACAGCTTTGGCTCTTTTATTCTTAGTGAAATAATTTAATCCTGCTAGTACCAATTGCTCTTTCGTGATTAATAATTTTACGCTTTTTTGAACGTAAATCCAGTGACCACTTGAACGGCTTTTGTTTCTATCGATGTTCTAAAAGAGCTGTGATAATAGATTTTCATTTACTAGTTTGCCTGAGGCATTATACTTTTCATTATGACTTATAAAGCTCACTGCTGAATTTCTGTGATAATTTTGCATAGTTTTACCAAATTTCAAACTAAGCTTTATTTTTAGCATTTCGCTAATAAGTAAGAATTGCGATTTAGCAAAATAAACGTATTTATTAATAAAAGAATTAGAGGCCAACATAAGCGCAAATCTTTTTGTTTTTTGCCTGTATTTTTTTTCACGTTGCTGATATACGAGTAGTACAGTAGTCAAAAGTGTCCATTAGTTATCGAGTGCGTGGCATGTAGCATGAATTTTGGTAGTCTTTATGTTGGAAATTTGTTTTTAGTGACTAAAAAAAAGAAAAATGACGCAAATTTTAAATAAATTTTTAGTTTCTGCTAAGTGGCAGTATCAGTAGAAAGATGTTCAATTCATTTTTCACAAAAACATACGCATAATTTTGACTGCCTAAAGTTTTTTCCTGAAGTTCAAGTGATAACATCCAAAACAAAAATTTGCTCGAGTGTCTTTGCGCGTGACGTAGCAGCACACTGATAACTTCATTGTGCGCATACGCTTTGTTTTCACCAAATTGCAACATTTCATACGAGTATGCCTTTGCGATATTCAATAACATTGCAAGAAGTAGAGAGTTTTTGATAATACGTGTTTCGGAATCATTAAGTTTAATTTTTAACTTTTTTGTTATTCAAGGTTATTATTACTAAAATCTTTGCGTAAAAATTGCTTTTTGAAGCAACACCCAATAACTAGTGTAAAATGTTACCAATTTTTAATAAAATTCCCATCAAACTAAACAATAATTATTGAGTATGTACAATGTACGTTGTAAAATGTGCTATTTCATGTGGTATATTCTACTTGCTACCGCATTTATTTTCGTATTAGATGCTACTACAAACCTACAGCATGGCATACTGTTGCAGATATTACTGAGTTTCACATTGATTTTTCATTTGTGGTCTATAATGATAGGTGGCAACCATGGCATGCTGAATTTGAAAAATTTAAGTTGTTTCGTTACTTCTCAATTTTCGGTTTTATGTGTGTACATTCACAACCAACAAAAAATATGTTTGTAAATACAAAATATAAAAACGGAAAGCAAATTCTCTTCTAGCAGACTTTGCATGTAACAATTCGATTAGCTGACCATTTAGTAAATGAATTTATTCTAATTTTTTTTGTGATCATAAATAAGAGATCTAAATTCACTGATGTCGTTAGCAAATTTTTTAATGTTTTTAATTTGCTGCAACTGTCTAACGGCTTTATCGCATACAATATTGTTGGTTTGGATGTGAGGACCAGGGGCGTATTTAGGGGGTACATGGTGCCATGGCCACTCCCTTTGGGTTGTCAGTATAGTATAATTAGCATAGAATAGTATGCAAAATTGCGGCATGCCCCCCTATTTGTAATTTGAGCAGAAAGTTTGAGCACAAAAACGGACAAAATCTGACTAATAACCTTTTTTTTTCTATCTTCACCTAATTTTGGGCAGGAAAACGGGCTGATTCTGAGTGGAGAAAATTTTCTTTTGGTCTTCATTATTCTCAAATTTCCTGGCACCCCCTCCCTCCCCCTTTGAAAATTCTGTGTACGCTAGTGGTGAGGACAATAGGATAAGAATAGCTTTGGAGATTTTGGTCAAAGATGAGAACTGACAAATAAATTTCTAGCCTTGGGATTATACTATCTTTTTTATTGTTTTTTCTAAACTTATTCAGCACTAATCTCAGTAACAACCAAAGTTTGCAACAATTTGTTACAAGCCATCTCTGAAATAAAATCTGAAAGATTATCAAGACAAAATCGTTACGTTTGAGAATTAGATATTCTTTGTAGAATGATACGAATAGTGATAAAAAGAATGGTATTTCGATCAGTACAACCATTAATTGTAATTACAATGTTGGAAACAATTGTCATTTTTGCTTTTTAGTTCTGAAATCATTTGTGACAATACACTAGAAGGTAAGCCATTTGGGTATTATATAAGATTTTGGAAAATCTTATGACGAGCAATGATCAAATTAATTTAAGTTTTCTAATACAGTATAAACGTCATGAAAACTGCAGAATTTTTGAATTTTTGAGAAAAAATTACTCTCCAATATTAGACAACGTAATCTTTCACAACGTAAACAATAAAAAAAAATATTTCGACACCAAAACCTATTACAGTACTCCAAACTATCCAAACTATTATTCTAAAAATTAACCAAGAATCCGACTACCAAGTTAGACCAATTTCTTATTTTTTTCTTATAATTCAAAAGTCCGTGAAAAATCACACAAAAAATAGTTTTAAAAAATCAACATTTACTACACTCCGTGCGACACATTTTAAAAGTTTTTTTCGTAAGTTCGAAGTAATTGCATTTTTATTTACCAAGTTGTATACAGACAGCGAAAAAGTCGAACTTTTTTTTAGAAAAGGCTGTCGTCTGCCCACCTGTCTACCACACGCGGTGAAAGCTTCACACTGCCCACTTTATTGCTAATATTTAGCCGGGAAGCTGGATGTAAATACAAACTTTTTTCAAATTTTGGTTTGACCAGAGCGGTAATCGAACCCAAATCTACTGTACCAGAAGCAGACGCTTATCAACTCGACTAATGATAAAAATGTTGTTATAAAAAAATTTAATAAACTTTGATTAGGATTAGCATTGACAGATATACCATTATGAGAGTGAAACCCATAGTACAAATTTTTCTAAGTGAAAACTCTTACTATATTATATTAGACTGCGAATCTTCAACTTACCAAAAATTACATCAAAATTCAACCAATTTTATTGGCGTTTGTTACAGCTATGTTATATACATTTACACACAAAATGTAAATGAGAAAAATTAGTGGTTTGATGCTTGTTCTTTTAAACCTTTTGTACAAAAAATACCATATTTTGTAGTGTTTAGCAAAAGGAACTACAAGAGTACCAAATATTCAGCTTGCAATTAATCCAGCAACAAACTAATGTTTTAGATATTTTAGCGCAATAGAAATAATCTTTTAATTTAACCCTTTATTACTCAACGGTAGGGCTTCTGAAGCCCACACTCGTTACAAGCAGTAATTACTTAAATTTG
This sequence comes from Trididemnum nubilum, assembly GCA_963965965.1. Classification (NCBI taxonomy): domain Eukaryota; kingdom Metazoa; phylum Chordata; class Ascidiacea; order Aplousobranchia; family Didemnidae; genus Trididemnum; species Trididemnum nubilum. Next base: position 5,583,334 of record OZ014473.1, on the reverse strand, counting down.
GTTCACTATAAAAACTTGAAGTTTCTTGACTTTTCCTGTTTGTTTTTTCCAATTACGATGAAACTGTTTTTGTTTATACAACATAAGGGATTCAAGCGTAAAATGGGGGGTTTTTGACAAATTTTTAAAAATTTTGCCAATTTCTAGCTTTCGGTGTAAAATTTTAATTTTACGCATAATATTTCTGGTAGAGATTAAGAGGATTAGAGTAAATTGGTGTTCCAGATTAGATGGATTACAATAATTAGTGTGACTACGTTGCAAACGAAAAGCTATTACGCCCGAAGCAATCAACAAAAATTAGGTTCCTTTGTTTCTGTTTTTACACTAATTTTGATTGAATAGAGTTACAATTGGCTTGCAATGCAATGACTCCTTGCCAACTACAATCGAACAAAACAATATATTACAGCGGAAAACGAATTATGATTCAATGCAGTCACAGATTGTGTTAGCTACACGTCAATGCAAAAAATCAAAATCAATTCCTCATTGGGCAATACTAGCAACATCATGTCGAAACGCGTGACAAGATTTGCGGTGCCCAGGTCCGAGTCATAGCCACTGGACAGCACAGTTCTTTTGAATGAATGTAGCAGTGGTTGCGAGCTGTAACCAAATTGTGTCGGATTTGACCTGCTCGGGAATTGACTTTTAACTTCCCGTTCCATTAGCAATTGCGTAACTGTTCAACCAACTGGCCAATGCAAAATATGAACTAATGCTCAATATAGTCTAGCTTTATTTTTAATGCCCTACATCCAATTTACAAAATTGAAAATGAAAAGCTTTGTTTTTAATTTTACCTACACATAAAGCCGACAATTAGTTCAATCACACGCCTCTAAGTTGATGTTTTTTTCATTATTTATTGATTTTTACAAACACAATATGTTTCTGTAATTAGTTTTAGGTGACAAATAGTTCAAATTAAATCAATTAAATCTTCATTAAACTTGCTGTATTACGTCGAAGGGTGTAGCGAGTTTGTGGGCCCATCTTCTCGTCATTGCGCCCGGGCATCACAGTTTCTTCCAAAAAAATGTCTCAATGGTGGCGAACCGTTCACAAAACTATGCCCAATTTGGCCTACCAGAGATTTGAACCTCAGACCTCCCTCTCTAGAGACCAAAACGTTATTGATTCTTGATAATAATAATCAAAGAATATTGCTACTCAAGCGTGAATAATCATCGGAGAAGTTTTCAGTTTCTAAATTTTTGCATTTCGCATTGCAGTAATACCTATAAAGCTTCGATATCTAAACTGCTTCGAAACTTGCTTTTATTAGGCCTTTACAGGTGACCAGATCCTCAGAGAAAATTTTTATCAGGGTACGAAAACTGATATTGAGCTCTTTTGCTAAGACCAAGGCGGAACTAAAGGGTAAGAACAACAGTACAGCTTTTTATTTGGGTAAAGACAAAAAAAGCTCTTCATCGCTAACTCGGCCAGCTTTTGTTAAAAATTGCGTGAAGACCAAGAAAAAGATCTCTACCGGAAATCCGGCCGGCTTTTACATGCATGCTCACCGAACTGCTACTAATTTAGTGCGCGTGAACTTATAGACCCTCCCCAGATTCCTAATCCCAGGCCTGGGTACAATGTACCCCCAGCCCCTCTCGCAGACCTTGCTGGGTGCCCCCCATACCTTGGGATATTTGTAAACTAAGCCCCAAGAACGATCAAAAGTTTTTTGCGTTTTTGGCGTATTTTTACATTGTATAGAAAGTGTTTCTCATGATTAAAAAATCATAAAAAATAATAGGAATGCCGATAATTTTGTAGCGCATTCTACTTTTTATTGAACAAACACCCAGTTTTTTTTTTTGCAAGCTATAGCAAATACTGTATATTATGTAAATATTGTTATATTGCAATTTTGTAAGACAAACTAGAAATCGTTGACAAGACAATATTATTCATTAGTGTAATGCGCTTTGTACATATAGATAAGCAATACTGGAAAATACTCACTTGAGTGTAAAAACCAACGCCTGATTGCTATTCCGTATTGTTTATTTAGCGCTTATTCTAATTATTGCTCTTGTTTGTGGTTTGACTTTCATTACTATCTCTATTGTTAAAATCATTATCTGAGAACTTTGTCAACGATTACTACTTGTTTTGCATGAAAATGATTTTATTTGTTTGCTTACGTTTGGGAGTAATTTCGTGGTTGATTTCAAAAACGGAGATCACAATAAATTTACGATTTTAGGATCCAAAACAATCATTCTTTTATACAATATGAGCAATTCCGCAGCATTTAATCGGAATGAATGATAGAATAAATCCTTTATTTGTATGAATTGATTTTTCCAACTTATAGTAAAAAAAACTTTAACCGCATTAATTGTATTAATTTTTTTTACTGAGTAAAAGCACAGTAAAATATTGTAAATTAAACCACAATAGCCGTTATTATTCAAATAATATGTTAGTTTGTTGTAGTAAAAATTTTGCTCCAAAAGTTTCAAATCTTAACAAATCGCGTTCATTTCTGGAACGGTGGGACTGAAGTTTAAATCTTGGGCCTGTCAAATTGGGCACAATGTTGCCAACGGCTCACCACCATTGCGGCATTTCTTCGAATGAATCTGTGTTGTCTCGGCGCAATGACGCGAAAATGGGCCCCGTCAACTCGTAACACGCTTCGGCGTAATGCAGCAAGCGTGATGAGAGATTTGATTTGAATTAAATGCAATATGACAACAAGCCAAAATTGAAGAAAAACGAGGTCAGCTTGCAGCTTATCGTTTTATTTTATGAAAAAAGTAGTGCATTTGGTTTTGCAACAACTCTTTTGTAGGTACGTCAGAGTTGTAAACGGGCCGACTAATTCAGGCCCAAACCCGGCCCGAATCCGAAAATATAAGCCCGAACCCAAAAACTAATTTGAAGTCCAAATCATACCCAAAAAAACGCGAAAGTTTAATTGGTTTGAAAAATTTAGCAATGTTGCCAGGTTATTTTGATTATATTTTGATACACCGAAAAAAAAAAAAAAACAGTACGCCTTAGACCGGACTTAAGCCCGAAATTTTTGTCAACCTTAGGTCCCAAACCCGACACAAAAAGCCCGGGCCGATTTCAACTCTGACGTACGTTGTCTTCAAGTTTACAGGGCTATCATTGTATGTGCAGTATTTTACCCAAAAAGTAATTCAAATGATTTATTATACTGTGGGGTTTTAATTTACGGTACAGTTTTGTCCTCAATCATGAAGAAATTAATGCAATTTTGCAATGTATATCAATTCATACAACGCATGAATAGAGCTTATCATATGTCATCTAACTATGTCACATCATTAGATCAGTTCAAATAATTAAAATGGTCCAAAATTTTTGTGATGCTTGAACAATTTTGTCGACCGGCAATAAGCGCATTGTGTACGTCATTATCTTAATTACTAACATTGCCGCTTCTCACGGCGAAGCAATTATAATCTCATTTCACGCTCAACTATAATTGCGCACAACGATTATAATCCCTTTTAACGCTTATTAAGTAAGCGCTTATAATCAGAATCTTGACGACCTTGAATAAAATGCATATTTCATTAACTTTCTGGAATAAATTTCAAAGTTGCTTTTGCTGTATTGAAAGATGAATAAATGCTTTACCATGAAGTAAAATTTTGAAATTTCTAGCTTGGGTAGTTTTCAAGTTATTATCAAAAAACCATGGTGGGCTTCAGAAGCCCTGCCGTTGAGGAGTCAATGCCCTGAAAAAGGTTGAGGAACATAGGGTTAATCCGTAATTATCTCTGAGTTACTGAATAAAACTCCAGCTGCGATGCCGCGTTATGGCAATCAAACGCTTATTAACATTGTGCAGATAAAAAGCGAACCGATCGCTTCTGATAGTCCTTGACTTATGTTCAAATTAATTGAAGATCAAGGTTGCAAACATAATGACAAAAAGTTTGGACTTTTTGTTAGAAAATTGAGCTTCTCGAGAAGCAAAAACAGATTTTTTATCTTTTGTATTCGGGAGTTATTAACGTTTGAATTTGTTGTGTCGAATCAATCCCCCCCCCTGGGCCATTAATCAAAAAATTTTGCCTGGTCCGAATAGGGTTAAAACAGCTACTGATTTCTGCCTAAGTGACACCTTTTCGATAGTGGCTATGCTTAATACGATATGCCTATCCGTACGGTTGCCATTGACCTTGCCACAAAGTGAATTCATCACAGTGATTTCGACTTTTTACAAAGTAATGTCGCGCCAGACGGCATTCTGTGTAGTAAAAGACAAAGATTTGAAAAAAAGCAAACGTTGTGCTTGACTGACTCCTTTTATCTGTCCTTTAAAAAAAAAAAAAAAAAGGATTGCATCTGTACATCACTTTGCAAAAGCAATTTTGGTTCAACCAGTGTTTCGTCTGAGACTCGAAATTAGCGGTTGAAGAACAAAATCGCCAAAATGAGTATTTTAGCAGAAATTTGACAAAACTTGTTGTTACTCGAAATAAATTTTCAATTAGAATGATGGCCGCACTCTCACCAAAATGATTTTAGTTGCGGCAATCCAGTAACTTATAAGTGTTAGTAAGTAGTAACATTTTACATATTTCCCACCGCTTGCAGTTGTATCTGACGTCGTAGGCCAGCTTCAAGGTAATGCTGAAGAAGAGCCTCCTAAGCTGAAGGATTGGGTATTTAGTGTGGATGGAGTTTGCAAAAAGACGGGTCACAAACATTCCAAAAGCTATTAAGGGAGGGATTCGACCAAAGTAAACGGGTACCAATTCTGCTTCTGGCGAAACGGCCTGCTTAACACGAGGAGTTTTTAATTATTTTTGTCTCCAGTAAAGCCATATTTTTGCTCGTGTTTTCGCTTCCCATTAAAGCCTTAATTTGTTTCAGCCTGTTGCCATTTTCGGCCTTTAAATTAAAATATTTTTTCATCAAATGGTAAACGATATGTCGCAATGGCAGCTTCATATAAAATATTCATAGCTTAGTCATTTTTGGTCCAATAAATTAACATGCTAAGTTTTGCAATTTACACAATTCATAATTTAGACATGACTCACAATCGTAAATCCATAAAACAAATTGGTTGTTATTCAATCGAATCTGTAAGCCATATATTGGTTTATTTTCAAAACAATTTTGGCTACATTTCAGTCATACCATAAACTCTTTATTACTATACTTGAAACTGACAGTTTTATCTTTTTTATTGTTCTTTGAATTTACCGATTCGTCCAACCTGCGTGACTTTTTTCTTTCACGGTTCACATGTTCTTCGAATATGTTGAACCAAATTAGTTGAATACACGTGATCGCAAAAAAGCTTTGCAAATGCTAGACAAACTTTTTCTCTTCAATGCTCTTCTCTTTTTCTTCGCGCCTTGTTGTCTTCTCTACAAAGTAAAGAGTCCATCGATGGTCAAATAACTCCAGCATATTTCAGTCTCATAAATAGTTAGATTTGATTTTTTTTTTCTTCCAATTTTATTGCTTATACAAAGTTTATTGATTTATTTGGCTGTTTTTAAGCCACCAATAACGTATCACTAAATGTTTGGTCAAATTGTTGGCTCACATAATCACACAAAAAAAGGCTACGATAAAGCCGACTGTAACGTGTATGCCGCACAATGGCTTCTTTTTGAAACAATTTTGGCTACAGTTAAGACAAACAAACCCGAACATAAATTTGTGTTATACGTAAACAGCCAGAAATTGGCTAAACAAACAATCATTGGCTGAAGGGAAGTCAATGGCTTAAAGATAGCCACAAAATAACCGCAGTGGCCCAATTTTAGCTATTATTTTTATAAGCCAAAAAGCTGACTAAAATTTGGCTATATTTAGGCCAAACAAATATTTGCATGAATTTGTTTTATACGTAGCCGTTATTTGGCTAAAAAGAACTCATTGGCTACATATAAGCTATTGGCTGCAAGATAGCCAGCAAATGACTTCAATGGCTTAATCCAAGCCATTATTTTTTCCTGTGTAAGGCAGTGTTACTGACGTAAATTTTTCTCCACGTGTATAGCTACCACGTGCTTTTAATGTATTCTCGAAAATGCTTCTTATAAATTTGCTTAAACATTTCTAATAGTGCCTCCTATAAGCGTTGCCTTTACATATAATAATTTGGAATGCTCTTGTTATGATTATTTGCCATGCTTTAATGTAAACGTGAGTGATTAACTACTTTTGCCGCCTTTTTATTTTAGAATGTTCGAGATAATTCCTTTCCAGTATGTTTTACGATCTTCCACAGTTATCAAATTATTTGGTTGTTTATAGACCGGCAGCCCAGAAGGTTTATTTACCCCAAAGACGGCGGAAGGTTTGATGCGCGTAAAATACACGTCTTTACTCACCTTTTAAGAAAATGTTTTACTGGCAAGTCAAAAGTTCGGCTAAGACCCCCAAATCCACAATTTATGGGGGGCAAAATAGCCTTTATTTACCCCAAAGACGGCATGGATAAAAATTGCTTAAAATTGTTCTCTGGGGTCCATTGAACAATGAAATGGCAAAGACAGTAACTTTAGGTTTGGCTAACCCCCCGACAGTAAAGAATTTAGGAGGGGAAAACGGCCTTTATTTACCCCAAAGACCGCATGGACAAAAATTGCTCAAAAACGTCCGTTGGAGTCCACTGAACACAAAAATGGCAAAGACAGTAACTTTAGGTTCGGCTAACCCCTTGACCGTAACGAATTTAGGAGGGGAGGCTCAAAAATTGCCTTTATTTACTCCAAAGACGGCAGGGACAAAAATTGCTCAAAAACGTCCGTTGGAGTTCACTGAACGCAAAAATGACGAAGACAATAACTTTAGGTTCGGCTAACCCCTTGACAGTAACGATTTTAGGGGAGGGGGGGGCACAAAAACTGACCTTTTTACCCGGAAGACGGCAAGGGTAAAAATTGTTAAAAAACACACGCTGAACACATAAATTAATATTACAGTTACTGTTGGTTCGGCTATTTCCCTGTCAGTAACTAATTTAGAGGGAAGCTCGAAAAAATTGCTCTAATTTATTTGAAGATGGCAGGGGTAAAAACTGCCCAAAAACGTTTCTCGGGAGTCCACTGAAAACAAAAACAATGGCAATAAACTTTGGTATCCTCAAACTGATTTCTTACTCTTACTGCAAAAGCCATTGCACCACTAAATACGGCTTTACAGTATTGTTTATGAAAAAATCATTTTAAGTTGATGGCGTCATCAATCATTAAGTAACGTGATGGTCGATTTGGGCAAAAATGCCGTCGTTTTCAATGACGTTACATGTTAGCAGTTATCTCGTTTTCACAAAAATCGTACAACTTCAAAGATTGCTCACAAAACTGTTTTGCAGTATAGATTACATCATTGAGCCGATCAGTGTTGAGTGGATAGAGCGTCTGTTACTCAAACGGTAAACTTGGGTTCAATTCTCGGTCGGGTCAAACCAAAGACTATGAAAATTGTTACTCATAGCTTCTTTGCTTGACTTTCAGTATTGCAAGGGCAGTGTGAAGCTTTCATCGCAAATGGTAGACTGGTGGGCAGGTGGCAGCTTGACTCAAAGACCAAAAGGTCTCCTTGCTGTCTCCTGGCCAAGGCAACTTGATGAACAAAATGTAATCACAATTGTATTAATTTCAAGACGCACCGGTCCCGCACAGTTAACTGTCTTCTATGTCTTATATCACACCAAAAAAAACTGCGTTAAATTTCTATCACAGTCTCGAAGCAACTAATTCGAGTATAGTATTTCAAAAAAATTTTGAATCTCAAAAACATGTGATAAATTTACATATTACCAGCATTCAAAATACTTGCTGGCTAGTTTACGATTTCGATTAAACATTGCAAAAATTGCTCAGCGCAGAGAATTTTAATGATGACAAATCTTAGATTTATCAGCTCAAATAAATTCAAAGATCGTAAATTTGCAGTTCTTTTGGAAGAAGCAGAGATGTTTGAAAACATTTAATTATCATTATTAGCACAAACAGCAGGATGCTTGCTTGAGTAGTCAATTCGTAAGTCCAACATGCGTGTTCTTGAAAATATTAATTTACATAATGGATTACATTACTAATGCAACAGAACCCAGTTCTAATCCAGAAACAGAGGCCTACTAATAGGAGAGATAGGTTGGCATAAAACGGCGGAAAAGTGTCAGATAGTACTGTACCACAGCTCGCAACTATCATGCATATCTATTTGACAAATTTTTCATACATCAGCAATTGTTGGTAAACACGTCCTTGAGGAATTTGCTTCCGGGTCGCGAATCTTTATTCTGAGGATTATTTTACAATGATCTGCGATCTGGAACATGTAAAAGTTATAAAAAAGGATCAAGTTTTGTTTAAAAGATACAAACGAACATTGAGTAGTCAAACACAAAAGAAAAAGCTTTTTTTAGAGAAAATCCTGTCTCACTTTTTCAAGTCAAGATGGATGATCGTAATTCTGTAAATCCAGTTGGGCAACTCAAGTTTTGCTGGAACTATATCTGTAACCGGTTTTTTAAATGGAGCTACAAATTCCTGCGAATTGGCTAAACGGCACCATATTGTATCTTGTAGAGGATAGCTCCACAAATTTTTTTTTATTTGAAACTGGCCCATAGCACAAAATGGATGACTGACCTCTGCTATAAAATATTTCTATCACATCGGGGTTATGGTGTGAGACAAGAAAAACGTTATACAGTAAGTTGGAACGAGCTTATGTAATAGATTATGCGGGGTGTTTGAAAATGTGACAAAACCATTATAGAGATAGAAATGAATTAAGATTTTGGAGCCAGAGGTGGCTAAGTCGTCAAACGGGCCTAGTTTTGTGGACATTGGCAACATGCGCAAAGGACAATCTCGTAGACTTAATTTTCAAAGAGAAACTACCGAACGTAGTATTCGTTGCCAAAAAGCAATGATTGAATAATGGAATGTGAGTAAGGAAAGGGAGAGAACAAATTTTCAAACCATTTCCAAATGAATGCTCTATCCTACAAAAAAAAGAAAAGCAAGAAACAGTGAGGTTGTTTTGGTTCAACAGAAGGGGCTTCGTTGCAGTAGCCAGACCAGTAATACCAATCCATCAGTCCAAAAATAAAACTCAATCAAACGGAGATGTTAGAAGAGTAAGGCACCGAAACAATTTTTGGAAGATACTTGTCTTAAAATACAAGAAGAGCCTAACGTGACCTGTGTCCTATATGCCCTTTCATCAAGCATTTGTCAATGCAAAAACATAAGCTTTATCTTAAAATATTGGATTATACAGTAGTCAATAATTATTAGGGTGGAGTGAAAAATAAAAATTTTTGAATTTAAAAAAGTGGTCTTGATATATGGCCCCAAATAACATATGAAATATTTCTATCACAATTTTGAGTTCTTGCACCCTCTAGTGGTCGTGCAATTTCATTGAACGGTCTTAGAATAGCCAATTTTGCCATATCTCACTAACCACATATGCTAGAAAGCTAGTTTTTAGCTTAAAAGTTGCAGAAACAGCACATTTATATCTCCATTCAAAAGAACTTTGCCATAAAAACGTACAGAAAAAAAGTTACAGCCAAATTATTGATTACAGGTTTACTGATTATTGATAAGTTTTCAGTGCTTAACTTCAAACGCATTGCAATTCATGTTGGCATTGAAAATAAGTCAGATGAGGTTTAAATTTATGTATATTTGCACTTTTAATGTGCCACGCTGCCTTACTATCAGCTTAAATTATTTCTTTAATGGCAATTAGCCTTACTCCACTGGGCAGTATGCAGCACAGTATACTAACAAATATTTAAAGTTCCTGTTGTTGCATCATCCAGTATTGGTTGGCTCTTGCATTATCATTTTATTTATGCCAAACTTGAAGAATTATATGTAGTTAATCCAAAAAAAGTTTAGATTGTACAGTTCAATTTAAAAGCACTGGAAGATGACTAAGTACAAAATTAGAATTAGAAAAGCAATTTGTACCGTGATTAGAAAAACTTCTAAAGGGTAGAAAATTTGACAATATATTTAACGAACATTTGGATAGGCCTAATATTGTTTATTGTATTTTAGATACAGTACTATATAGTGTACTTGCTGGCATAAATTTAGTTATTTCTGAAGCAGCATGCTAACTACAAAAATATTCAAGTCTAATGTTACTTGTACAAAGTTGTGTTGGGGAAAATTTTTTCAAAGTTTTGATATTTCTGCCAGACATCTACCCTTGTGTTCTGTTTTTTGATCTTCAAAAAAAGAATGATTAAAAAATGTCATTCTCTAGCCACATTGAATTTCACATTGCTTTCTTTGTTTATTATCATAGCAAAAAATATCAAAAACTTTATCAGTATCTTGCAAGAAATTAGTTTCAAGCTCTTTGTATCAATCCGATGTTTAAGATTTTTTCCAGTTTCTAGTTAAATCACTGAGGTTTAGTATTAGTTGATGGGATTTGTGTTTTTGCTGCAACTGTAGACTTTGATGACTGTATAGTCGTCTCAATTGTTGTCACCAGGAATATAAATTAAATGAAGCTCATTAGTATATGTCGGTTTTGCTGTTGTAAATAATAAATTCTAAAATTTTTTGTGCAGTACTCAGCTCATGAATAGAATAAACATTGCACCAAATCCATGTGTTATGAAATTCTTTTGCAACAATTTGAGCTGTATTCAACTTCCTAAAGTGATTAAAGTTGAGGATACGCTCAAATCACTTGTCTCTTGGTTGGCAGCAATTCTGGAGGGAAATTATCGGAACTTTAAAAAGAGTTTCCATCGTACAACTTTTTACAACATTAGACTTAGATTTTTTTTTAGTTAGCATGCTGCTTCAGAAATAACTAAATTTATGCCAGCAAGTACACTATATAGTACTGTATCTAAAATACAATAAACAATATTAGGCCTATCCAAATGTTCGTTAAATATATTGTCAAATTTTCTACCCTTTAGAAGTTTTTCTAATCACGGTACAAATTGCTTTTCTAATTCTAATTTTGTACTTAGTCATCTTCCAGTGCTTTTGAATTGAACTGTACAATCTAAACTTTTTTTGGATTAACTACATATAATTCTTCAAGTTTGGCATAAATAAAATGATAATGCAAGAGCCAACCAATACTGGATGATGCAACAACAGGAACTTTAAATATTTGTTAGTATACTGTGCTGCATACTGCCCAGTGGAGTAAGGCTAATTGCCATTAAAGAAATAATTTAAGCTGATAGTAAGGCAGCGTGGCACATTAAAAGTGCAAATATACATAAATTTAAACCTCATCTGACTTATTTTCAATGCCAACATGAATTGCAATGCGTTTGAAGTTAAGCACTGAAAACTTATCAATAATCAGTAAACCTGTAATCAATAATTTGGCTGTAACTTTTTTTCTGTACGTTTTTATGGCAAAGTTCTTTTGAATGGAGATATAAATGTGCTGTTTCTGCAACTTTTAAGCTAAAAACTAGCTTTCTAGCATATGTGGTTAGTGAGATATGGCAAAATTGGCTATTCTAAGACCGTTCAATGAAATTGCACGACCACTAGAGGGTGCAAGAACTCAAAATTGTGATAGAAATATTTCATATGTTATTTGGGGCCATATATCAAGACCACTTTTTTAAATTCAAAAATTTTTATTTTTCACTCCACCCTAATAATTATTGACTACTGTATAATATTCCAAACATATTCGCGCTTATGGAAAAACGCCTTATATTGCCTTCCTAGAACCTGATGAACTGTTGGTCCCGGTCTACGCTGGATGTAAAATCGTGAGCAAATATACGCATTTTAGTTTTTTTCATACCGACAATAGTCGGTTAAAATTAACTAAGAACACACTCTCACGCTCACAATTTTACGCCTAATGCAGTAGAATGGGCCTAAATTGAACGACTAATTCTTACATAGAGGCCTACCAAATACTGAAAATTAAGTTGCAGTTGTTATTAACGTCATCATTTAATGTGGTAATTTCGTTGATCCGTTTGATCGAGACCACCTCAATGTCTTTAGTGTCCTCATAGCACCCAAAATAAACGCTATTAATCCCTAATAGTGTCTTTTGAGAAGTTCAAGCTAAAAATAATCTAGAATTTTTAAAATATTGCCAGTGTGGAACGTGGTTTTAAACAAAATCCGTGTTATCAATGCTAGAATAGTGTGATCTTGCTGCAACTTGAATTTAACAAGCCTTAGTTTTTTGTGCAGTACATTTTATGAATAATGGTCTCAAAGTTTTAAAACATTTTCAATGTGCGCGATTGCAAAAATCCCGTCAATTTTGTTCATTAGCTACGTTTCTGCATCTGCCTTCAGTTTAGACGCTATCGTGCGCCTTTCTATGATGAAAGAGGACTGAAGGCAAAATCAATAGGGTATCTAAAGTTAGGGTAATCGTATTAGACTAGATCTGGCGTAATTGACTCCATCCTTCTTGAGCTAGCCGTTTCAGGGATGCTTTACTTCAAACCCTACGTAGGAACCTTCCTAATTAAAATTTTATTGGTAACCCTGACGTTTCAATGCAGTAGCTTAGCCCATAAAGGCCTATATTAACCTCCATATAGGTTAAAAGGCTTTTGTGGTTTAGTCTAACTGTGGCGTTGCCTTAGGATAGAACTAAAATGGCGTCGCAGATGTTATCATCGTCACCTAGGGCTGCCAATAAAAATAATGACCAGAGATGCCATAGGTCATATTTAAAGTAAAGTATTTTTGACACGGCTGGGTGAAGGGGGATAAAGTCAACACCGATCTAATCAAATACGTTTGCTCTAAGTTTACCTAGCCTCAGTGAATTTACTTCAGTCCTCGTTTAAAAATGCCATGGGTTTTATAATGTGACATTTCGGAATAATGCTTTCATTCCAACCAAGCTTTATGCGTTTACCTGTTTCAAAATTATTTCCAAGCAGACAAAATTTTATTAAAATTTTTGCAACGGTGCACTCATTACGATGAACTCTAAAATTAATGAAGTTGATAAAAGTCGCATAATTCGCATTAGCAAAATACTCAGAGAACGCAGGACTCAAAGCACTTAACGAAAGACTTAATAACGGAAAGAGCATTTTGAATATTGGTAATACGCAGACTAATTAATTTACCACAGTTTTTAAGAATTTACACTTTTTTTGAAATGTTTTGGGTTGTTTTGAGTCTGTGCTATAATTCAATGCAGTTTTGGTGGTGTGATATGGCCCATAAAAATTTACTGAATAATTTTCTATTTATCAATTTAAAAAACGAAGCCTACATACTTCGTTATTTAAAGTAATATATAGAAAATTATTCAGTAAATGTTTGTAATTTTTTTAGTGAACTTTTATTATGATTTTTATAGTTGTATTTTGCTCTGATTTTACTTTGTACATCATCGAGCACTGTTTCAGAAGATTGACTATCAACAATTTTCTAACGTAGGACTCACATTAAAAAGACAAGCTGATACGCAAAATCTAGATCGCTTGTAAAGACAACGTCACTGCAACATGACGTCATTTTTGCCCAAATCGACCATCACGTTACTTAATGATTGATAACGCCATCAACTTAAAATGATTTTTTCATAAACAATCCTGTAAAGCCGTATTTAGTGGTGCAATGGCTTTTGCAGTAAGAGTAAGAAATCAGTTTGAGGATACCAAAGTTTATTGCCATTGTTTTTGTTTTCAGTGGACTCCCGAGAAACGTTTTTGGGCAGTTTTTACCCCTGCCATCTTCAAATAAATTAGAGCAATTTTTTCGAGCTTCCCTCTAAATTAGTTACTGACAGGGAAATAGCCGAACCAACAGTAACTGTAATATTAATTTATGTGTTCAGCGTGTGTTTTTTAACAATTTTTACCCTTGCCGTCTTCCGGGTAAAAAGGTCAGTTTTTGTGCCCCCCCTCCCCTAAAATCGTTACTGTCAAGGGGTTAGCCGAACCTAAAGTTATTGTCTTCGTCATTTTTGCGTTCAGTGAACTCCAACGGACGTTTTTGAGCAATTTTTGTCCCTGCCGTCTTTGGAGTAAATAAAGGCAATTTTTGAGCCTCCCCTCCTAAATTGCTTTATTTTTTTGGTGATACCTAACGCACCCAATAAAACAAAACATATTTCTGCAATCAAAGCAGCAATCTATTGCACAATCAGCAAAAATTTTTTTTGCAGTTAGTGATGAATCTAGCTTTAATTAGAATTGAATTTACTACTAGTAGTATAATATTAATAAAATTGACAGTAGACTACAAAATATCCATCAGCTTATAGCCTAAAATGACGATGCTGCCTTAACAGCTTTTCTTGGAAAAAAAATATCAAAATGAAAAACAATTATGGTATCCCATGTCGTGCATATTGCAAGCCGGTATGTCAACAACGTACAGTAGGTCTAATATCAGATATCAGAGGTGAAGTCGAGGACACAAAGCTCGAGGCCAAGGCCAAGGACTTCAAAATGTGTTCTCGAGGCCAAAGACGTTCTCAAGGACTCCACCTCTGTCAAATATGATGGGTGATGAATATGGTGCGAGTGCTAGTAAACAACTTTAGCAAAAAAGAGAAATGAATGAGTAATCGTCACCCAGCACACCACAACAGACTATGGAGATGGGTAAACTTATCTTGCTATATAAAAAAGAAATATGAAATCTCGATCGTTAACTTGTACACTGTCTTTCGTTTTTCAAAGTGCTCGATGGGCATTGACCGCAACCTGTCAACAACACAGAAAGTTCGGTCAAAAATTTAAAAAAATTAAAAACATTTAAAGACCGCTTTACAAACTGTTTCCGCAGAAATGTTTTTTTTCAGGCGGGATGAAAACCAAACAGGGTCTATGAGGATAACACCTCAATACACCAGCCACGTATCTATCTCTCTCTCTCTACGTGTCGGAAGCTCTGTGACGGGACAAGCCCATACCAGCTTATTGAGATAACAGTGGCACGCATTAGCCAAGACCAAGAGCAGCAATCCGGATAGGACGTGAAAAGCCGCGGCTGTGAAAAAATTCTTCTTCTTTCTTCATTGCCCAATTTTCTGTGAAGGTTGCGGGGGCAGCAGCTCGAGATTAAGTCGCCACATCTCACGGTCTTCAATCACCTCCATCATTTTGCTTGGGTGAAATCCCAAGCGATTCCATCCAAGATCCTCAATGTAATCAGTCCATCTACGGTAGTTCCACATTGTCCAACTGGTCTTTTTCCGTATGCTTTGGCAAGTAAAGCTTGTTTGGGGAGTCTTTCCTGAGGCATTGTGCTTACATGGCCAAACCATCTAAGCTGAGATCTTTCAATTTGGAGAAATAAAGGCTCGATGTTGAGAGATTTTCGAATCTCAGAGCTACGCATCATGTTTAACAGTGTAACTCTTTCGATTCTTCGTAAAAACCTCATTTCGGACGCTTGCACTAGTGATCGCATTCTTTTGGTCATTACCCAAGATTCATGACCATAAGTGAGAATGGGGACAAAAACTGTTTTGAAAATTCAGAGCTTTGCTTTTTTCGACAATTCTTGTGTCATGACAGCCAATTAGTGCAAAGCTCGTATTACTGCACAAGCCTTGCCTATTCAGGTATTGGGTTCTTCATCTTGCATTACGTCACTCGTAAATGCAACCCCAAGATACTTGAACTTCTCTACCTGCTTCAGTGTTGCTCCATTCACTTGTAACACGCACTGATCAATGTTTCTTGAAAAATGAAGCACCTCAGTTTTGGCCCAGCTTATTTTCTTACCGGCGGTGTTGCATGCATCTGCAAAGCTATTTAATGCGCGCTCGAGGCCAGATTCTGCAAAAGAAAGCGGAATCAAATCATCAGCGAATAGCAGATGACTGATTTTGCTATTTCCAATCGTGGCACATTCATCAACTTGGCTGCATTTGTCGATACAATTCATGTAAACAATCAAAAGGAAATTTGACAAAACGCACCCTTGTCAGACTCCAACGCCCACTTGGAGCGGCTTTGATTGCTTGCCATTTACCCGAACACAAACCTCCGGTCGGAAGTAGAATGACTTAATGGCGCGCAACAATTGACCATTAACGCCATGCTCCTGCAAAGCCTTCCAAAGTTTATCCCGAGAAACTCGGTCATATGCTTTTCCAAGATTGACAAAGCATGCAAAGAAATCTTTGCCATACTCCTAAGATTTTTCGAAGATTTGCTTCAGAGTGAAGATTTGTTCGGTGGTGCTGCGACGCGGACGAAAACCGCAGTGACTATCCTCCAGTTTAGATTCCACTATTTCTCGGCATTTCCTTTCCAAGCATTTGGCATATACTTTCCCTGGCAAACTGAATAGTGATATTCCTCTGTAGTTTGTACATTGCTTGCGATCTCCTTTCTTGAATATCGGAATAATCACACCTGTTTGCCAATTTCTGGAAGTTTTGCCAAACTTCCACGGGACTTGACACACTCGCGTTAACCAGAGAATTCCTTCTCCAGTCAGCGCTTTCAACATCTCGAGTCTGATTTCATCTTCACCAGCAGCTTTTCGAGATTTCATCCCTTTTTATTGCCGTTGCCACTTCTGCTGCAGTGAAAACTTCCTCTTCCTCTAAATGTGTCACTTCGTGTGTGTCACGAGTCGATGCTTTTACAGGATTCAAAAGATTTTTAAAATATTCTCTCCATCGTGAAAGGATTTCATTCTCATCCGTTAGAATGTTACCGTCAGAATTCTTGTTGGAGTACGTGACACTCAATATTTTGCCACATAAACGGCGGATGGTCTACCAAAATACTTTGTTTGCCGAAAAATACTTAGAATCCATCCTACGACCAAACTCTTCCCATGACTTCTCCTTGGATTTTTTTACCGTCACATTGCCGCTTTTCGCGCCTTAGTGTACGAAGATTGCAAATCAGATGGCAATCTGTTCTGTAGCAAGACCTTGATCGTATCTTTCATTGTTCGAATAGTTTTTTTAACCTCTTGGTTCCACCACGGTGTTCTTTTCTCACTATCGCCCGCTACTCTAAGCCGTTTTCGCCCACAACTTTTAGCAGCTGATGAAATGATCGTTGATCTAAACATCAGCCATTCCTTCTCGATGTACTCGGATACATCAGGAAGTAGTCTGAACTTAGACGATATGCTGAATGCAAACAGTTTCCTAACTTTTTTGTCCACCAAAGCCACCCATTTAATCAGTTAAGTCACAGACGACCTATTGGATTTCTTGTTTGGCCAAAATTTCCAAAGTCGCAAGGAACATACAACCAGATGGTGATCAGTTGACAATTAAACACCTAACTTCACTCGAACGTCCAGCACATCAGAAAACTAAACTGACCAAACTACGCAAAAATCTATCAAAGATTTTTGATCTATACTAGGTCAAAACCTTGTATACAAGTATTCATGATGCGGAGTCCATTGCTGCAACAGAGCTACAATAATACCTTCCGTTCTCATTCAGTGCAGTGATCTCAATCAGTCCATTTCCCGATCACACCCTTCCACGTATCTGTGTCTGTTCTAACATTAAAGCGTTAAAACCCCCATAAGGACTGTGGATTTAGTAGGTCATACTTGTTGAAGAGCATCATTTACTTCATTCAAAAAACCTGATATTCTTTCGTACCATTGGGGGCATGTACCTGCAGTAGGCACAATGACCGATCCAATACTTTGAGCTTCAACATGCAGACTCGTGATCCCAAAGGAATCCAATCTGACACACAGTCTGACAACCAGGGGTTTATGAGAATCTCCACACCTGTTTGTGCAGACATACTAGAATCTGCACCAGAACAGAACAGTTTTCATCCGCCATCCAGATCCACAGTTCCCGAGCCACGTCTTTTGGTTGAAAAAACTCTGATAATATTGAGAGATACCGCTTTGCTTTCTCAACCAATTATAGCTTTTTTCCAGCTCTTTGGGTAAGAATATTCCAATTGCCGATCAGCAGCTGGTAATTGTTGACGCGTGAATTTGCGGCATTATCTCGAGCACGAAGACTCTGCGCTGCCTCCATTCGCCTCTCCAAACGTGTAGCGGGCGCATTGATGGAGCAGCTACTAGGGCTGGCTGGTAGAGGTTGTCGCTTATTTTTTGAACGAGCCCCTTGCGTAAGACTCGAACACCATAGGAGTTTCGCTGAATGACAATCTGGGAGTTCCTAGGCGCTCCCCTGCTTGACGAGGTTCCACTTATGAAGGTTGACCCATTAACATCGTCTGGTGAATACATTGGAATGAATATTTTACCAGAAATTAAAAAATTGCCGAAGCTTAGGTAGCAACAAAATCAAATTAAAAAAATATTTTTTCGCAGCAATAATTAATAAGGATAATAGTTTGGAATTCGTTCACAGTGAGGGATACTATAATTGATTGGCTTCATGTTAGTCTGCTTGCACCAAATGAACGGATGGCCTATTCGAATTTTTCAAATTTGTTAAGTTTGTGTGATTTTCTTGTTTTATATTTATTTTTGTTTGTTTGTGTTTGGCCTTGCTTGTTTCATAAATCACCTCTACCATCAAAGGTAGTCAAAAGTCATTTTCTGGACTTCTCATGAGACCTACGACAAATAGTAAAGTAAACTAGCATTTTTTTTTAATCATTATCTAAATTTTTTACCTCAAAAATAAAACTGAAATGATAAGCAAGGATGGCAGTACAGTACGGTACGTTCAGAATTTGCATACTACGTACCTCGCATCTTGAACCGTACCGTACCAGCGTACCGTACTTCAATTCAATTTTTGAAGCGTTCCGTACCAACGTACCGTACCCGTACCATTCCAAAAAAAGCGTACCTTACCAGCTTACCGTACTTCTTAGCAAAAATTGAATCATATCTTACCAAACTGCCATTCTTGCTTTCAACTACTCGCAACTTTAACTGACTTTGAAATCACTAGTCTATAAATCAGCGATCACAATTTACACATTTAGCGTCGGGTTCAGCTGTTTTTTGCCTCTGCATACAAAAATCCGGTGCAGAGTGCGAAAAGTCTAGAATTTTTAATTCAAACAGTGTACCAACGTACCGTACCCGTACCATTACAAAAGAGGCGTACCGTACCAACGTACCGTACCGTACTGCCATCCTTGCTGAGAAGATAGTGAAATTCTTTGTCTATGTTTGCTTTGACGCTTGCGTTTTATGAGCGGTTAAACCAAATTAATCGTATTTCGTTTTCTGTTTCTTGATTTGGATTTCTTTGTCACTTCCTGTTGTAGTGTAGTTTAACTTTGTATCCACTTTTTCGCAATGCTTCTTCGTAGTTCTACTTTTCTTCTTTTCTACGTTCTACTTTTCAAATTCACTTTTATTGCTAAAACTTTGGAAAAAATGCTTTGAAGTTGCTTTTTAATATTGATTGGGTGGTTCGAACTACTGTGGATATATTGAGGTTTGGAGTGTGGTTTGAGGTTTGTCTAAAAAGATTTCGAAGTGAGATCGAATGTGGCATTGAAGAAGCCTGTTCGCAGGATGCCAGCTTCTAATGTCATATTTAAATTATTCTCTTTAAATACCTTTACGATTTTTTTAGCCGTTTGGTGTAAGAGCTAGATATGTTTCGGACGGCGGCTAAGCGGTCATCTCTATACAGACAGATTTCAGTTCTCTTGATTATTCGATAACGGGTGTTAAGTAGATGCAAACTAAAAAGATCGCAGATTTCTGCCCCGTAATATCACCCCACGGTTACGTCAAATACATAACCATCTTTTTTGTGCGTTCCTTTGCTGTTGAACAACTCTGATGTCTTGCAGGGCAAAATACTATGTTGGTTGTATAGTCGTCAATATCGGTATATGTTTGAATTCAAAGGCTTTCCGCAAAAGTTTGCAATTTTTAACGAGTAGAATTCGGTAACATCAAATTTTGTGAATTTGCACAGAGACTTTCGGGGGTATGCTGTCGAACCATGCTATTTTGTCTTTAGTGTTATGCAGAAGTATGAAATTTAAAGCTGAGCGGATTCGGAGGAAAGGTTTTGTTTATTTTTCCTACTTCAGATTTTGAAGGTTTGATCTGTCGGCACTTGATGTTGTGTGGAAAACTTGGTTTGGTCTTTTGATGTTGAAGGGTTTCTCGCGCTTCGGGAAAACCTCGATCCTGTCATCCAATTCCGATTTTGAGGCTCTTGTTTTGGCTTCGGTATTGATAGTATTTATCAGTCGTCGAGCGTCCTTTTGTAGTTTGCTGGGATGTTTTCTGCGGCTAACTTTTTGTAGTTGTCCACTTATTGTAGCGACTATAATGAAACTTAATCATTATTAAGATCATTACCGTACTATAATTTTTTTTTAGGTTTCAGTCAACAAAACTTTTAGAAATGAATTCAAATGGAATCCTTTACAAGATTTTAATGAAACATTGCCAGGCTTTGAAAAGAATACAATTTACGAACTTAAAGTAACTTGATTTAAAAAAGCTTTGTGCCTTTCATGCATTGCTCGAATTTAATTTAGTCTTGGGTTAATTTTTTTTCATGATTCGATTAGGAGTTAACGTTTTATTTTTTAAGTTTCTTAGGCGATCTCGAGGTGAGTTTCGAGCGATCTACTTCGCAAAGTGGAAAGTCCACACCAATTTTTATAATTCTTAATGTCAATCAAAAAGCTACAATAAATATTAAAGTTCAGTATTTTGAAGTTTTAAGTTACAGCAAAAATTATCATTTTTTTCAGGTTGAAAAAATAAACTGAATTATCAAAAACTTTACAAAAGTAGCTAATTAAATATGCAAATTTGCTTTCAGGCAAATGTGACTATAGCCGGCTGCTCAGAATTTTCCGTCTCTGGATCTACAATAACAATGCTACCTTGTGGCAAACCAAAGCAAGGGATAAACGCGACAGTTGTAAGCAATGAGACTTCAGATTGCGTCATTGAATGGGATCATGATGATCACGATTTGGATGTTATTAATTATACAGTTAGTTTTGTTCATAATTGAGAAATACCACAAAAATTAACAACGAAAATTTTTGACTTTTGGTTTATCATGAATACGTAGTATGTGCCATATCCATTAGTTGACCGCAAACATATACTTGCTGCAAAGCTGCTTATACTTTAGTTTAAGATTTTCAGTGCCACAAACATTTAAGCTTTTAACTGTCTTTGAGCTTTCATCCACAGCAACTATCATACCAACAAAACCTCTAACGTAAACAATTTGATAAAAAGCTTTGATTGATATATTGAATCACCTGATTATCACCCACCAAAACACATCTGATTGTAACAGAGAGAATAATATGCTTTCAAAAGCTGTAGATGTTATCAGAGTGATATGTTTGCACAAGCACAATTATGATTACAAGCCGAAGTAACTTTGCGCCAAAATGTACATTGTACAATCTACAGTGGACAATGTATCGATAAACAAGCAAGTTGTACAATGTACATTGTACAATTATATGCAATAGTACCAACTGCCTTTATAGTTGCTGATTGTTTCCTTAGAACTCTGGTTATTAGCACTGCAAAGACTTTTGACTAAAATATTTGTATGGTGGTTATTCTACCTCCCTGGTGCTTTAGATCTACGTCATGGATCACAATGCAATAGTTGAGAATGTTCAAATATCAGACGACATCACAAGTTACCCAATCAATTTATCGTCTTATGCAGCTGTAACATCTCTAAAATTTCAAGTAAGAATTTGAATGTTTCGAAACAGATAACAAAAACTTGATGAAAGTTTTTAATAATCAGTAAAAAGTAAATAATAAAAGGAATAATTGCGAAGAAGCAATCTATTAGGAACAATGTACTGTACTGTGTAGAAACAACTTTTACAAAGAAACTAAACTTATAAAAGGTAGAGCAAGCCGTTGCATTTTAACCATCTCTCTCTAAACATCTTTGTTTGGTTCTAATGTTGGTGGTTCAGACTCCACTCTCTCTTTTTATAGTAACTACTCAGAAGTATTGATGCTGACATAATAAAGTTGCTGAAGTCTTCTCTCTGGACAGATGAAAGCAGGTTAATCTTAATGTAGCAAATTGTGCACCAGCTATTTATGTAAATGTTAGATAAAGGCAGTTTAATTTTAGCGTTGCAAACTGTGCACCAGCTGGTTTTGCAAAATATTATCTTTTTTTTATAAGCCTGTTGAAATTCATGATGTTGGTTAATGCTTTTGTTATATTAATTTAATTTCAATGTAATTTTTAATTGCTGTAGGCAATAGCTTGGTGGTGGCGCATTGAGCTCAACGATCCAAAGGTTGCTGCTGGCTACGGGTTCAATTCTTGAAGTAGTATTGCGTCGTTTTTCCTTAAAATAGACACTCTACTCTTATTTCCCATTTGGGTTAAGTAGTCTACTCACTTTGGTTGCCCAGCCTGACGAAA
Source organism: Trididemnum nubilum (assembly GCA_963965965.1). Lineage (NCBI taxonomy): Eukaryota > Metazoa > Chordata > Ascidiacea > Aplousobranchia > Didemnidae > Trididemnum > Trididemnum nubilum. The sequence goes on along the minus strand of OZ014473.1, from coordinate 5,561,020 downwards.
GACTTGCAAGCAGTACCCAAAAAAGTGCTTTGCGTTGGTGTGGTTAAACAAAAACCCAGCGTGTCTGGTTCATGCGAACTAACGTGATATTTTCAATTAGATTAAAGCAACTTTTTGTGATGGTGAAAGCAGAAGCAATGACGTAAAGGGAGTTTGCAATCTTCCAAAAACAACTACCGGTACTTTTGATGTCCTTCTCTATGTTGTGATTCCTCTAGGAGCAGTTTTAACCAGCTTTCTTATTTTGATTGTGGCTCTCGTTTGTTACAAAAGGTACGGAAAACTTAAATGCTACTTTAACGCTTCGCTACACGGTGTATTTACATTTATATTGCAGCTTGACGTTTTTCCTTTATATAACAGCTACAACTTGGATAAAAACCAATTCCAAGCAAAAAAAATTGAATAGAGCGCTAAAAGCTACTGCATGGTATTTTTTCAACCCAGTTATTTAGTTTTACTGCAGGAATTATCACCTACGCGTAATTTCTACATCACAGCAGATAAAGTAATTAATATAAAAACAATCAAAAATTTACAATTAATTTGGACCCCTTTTTATTGATTACTTTTTAGCGCTAAGTAATTTCAATCTACAATACTAAAGTTGTCTTTTTAACTTAAAGTTCAGCATTTATATTATTTTTCTTTAAAAAGCTTATCTCTTCTAGTAATCGACACTGGGATGCCCTAGGACAAGCCTGCCAAACCTTTTTACTGGTATGGGCCACATTTACGGTAGAAAAGTTATTGCGGGCTACCTGCATTTTTACCAAGATTAAACTGCAAGTAATTGCAAGTATGCTCTATAAAATCGGTGCTCACTTCTGCCAGTAATTCGCGAATCTGTCCCCAAATAGGTGAAGACCAAAAAAATGTCTTCGTCTCAAATCGTTGCTGATTTCGGCCAGTTTTACTGGAATCTGTCCCCAAAAGCAGGCGATCAAAAAAAAGTTCCTCCCCACAAACCCAAGCTGATTTCGGGAAAACCAAACATAAGAAGGTTTTGGTTTAGACCGTATTTTATTTCTCACAAAATTGTAAGCCTTTCCAAGAGAAAATCAACTTCGCAAAAAGACCTTGCGGGCCACACAAAACAGCTTTGCAGGCCAAATGTGGCCCTCGGGTTACAGGTCGGGCAGCCTTGCGCTAGGACTATAATGAAAGTTCAACAAGGACTACAGGGAAAATAAATAGTTTTTCTAAAGTTAAGATAATCGTATCAGATTAATTTGGCGTTGATTCAATGATCCTTTTTGACTCAACCGTTACAGAAATATTCTAGTTCAAACACTATGAAAGGGCTTTCCTGATTATAGTTTTGATTGGTAATCCTGAAATTTAATGCGGTAGCCTAGCCTACAGAGACCTATAATATAAATCAATATATAAATTACTACGAGGGTCGGTCAAAAAGTAATGAGCCCTGTTAAGGTTAACCACTTTAACCTACATATTTTTTCTAGAAATTTTAAGGGTGTTTAGTAAATTTACTGCTTTAAAGATAAATTGTAAAAAAAAAATTGTTTCAACGTGTCCACTTTCGGTCTCGTGTTTCGGAAATGACGTCATCACTGGATGATTGGTTTTCTTGTTTCGGAAGGGGAGCCAACAAAAATTTTTTTCGAAATGTTGGTAAAGGTTTATGGAGATGCTTCAATAGCCTACAGCACTGTGAAAAAGTGGGTATCCAAGATTAAAGACGAAGAAGATGATCCAAGTTTGAGTAGCCTCCACGACAGACGAAGAAGTGTAAGACAACGTTCAGCTGGAAAAATTATGGCGACTGTGTTTCGGGACATTGAAGGAGTCATACTGGTGAATTTTATGCCTAAAGGTACCACCATCAACGCAGATGTTTACATTGACAATTTACGCAAACTGAAAGCGAGACTGCGGAGAGTACGACCTTACCTGGACATGTCTAAGGTCTTGCTGCAACACGATAACGCCCGTTCCCATACCAGTCTCAAAACTCGTGAAGTGATTGCTTCTTTTGGTTGGACGACGGTAACCCATCCCCCATACTCACCCGACCTGGCGCCATCTGACTATCATCTTTTTGGACCATTGAAAGAAGGAGTTAGGGGGAAGCACTTCATTAGTAATCAAGAAGTCAAGAATGCAGTAAGAAACTGGTTAAAAATACAGCCTGTTGACTTTTACAAGGCTGGCATAGTGTCCTTTGTTCATCGATGGACATTTGGAATTGAAAAGCGCGAAGATTACATTAAAAAATAGAACTGAGATCTCCTGTCCCTGGGCTTTCTTTTAATGTATGACTTTAGATTTTATTGCGATAAATACGGCAAGGAGAGACTTGAGCTCATTATTTTTTGACTGATCCTCATTTTCTGTGGCTTACTCTAATTTCGGCGTTGCTTTACGATAGAATCGGGTGATGTCGCAAATGTTATGAACGACAGGGTTACCAATAAAAATTATACATAGAGAGGCTACTACATCGTGTTTGACGTAGAATATGTATGGAACAGTTGGGTAAAGAAGAATAGAATCAACGTTGATCTAAACTAATATTATTACTCTAAATTTGGATGTTGGCTGCAGTCCACGTCAATACTTCGTCTTCATTCTTCAATAAATTCTGAGAAGTTCTACCGTGTGCTGCAAAAAGGAAACATGGCAAAATTTTTGTTTCGAGAAAATCAAGTTTTTGTGCGCGATTGTTAGCTTAATGTGACGTAATAAGTAAATTTTTTCAATGTTTTTCAACAATAGGAAAAAATTTATTGAAATCGCATTTTTATTTTGCAGCGCTTACCGCTATAAAATCCGAAGTTGTTTTCTTTTTATGTTTAAACGTTAATATCGCTGAAAGTATTGAACATGCAAAGCTCAAATTTTCAAATTCGGTTGAAATGAAACTGAAATTTAACACCACAAAAAAAATTAAAGAAAAATGCTTCTTAAAGCTTTTTCGCAAGATACTACGCGTTTTAGCTGTTTCTTTTGGCTTTTGCCATAAGAAGTTAAAAATTAGTCAATTAAGTGTCGAGGAAAGAGCAATCATTTCAATCTAAAAAAGTACTTTTGGTTGTTTTTGTTTTTCTGAGAGTGCAGCAAAATAAGACGTTTGTTGAAGGAATGCATGCAAAATTTTTGGCAGAAAGTATTAACAAATAATATTTTAAATTACAAAAAGTTGCGCTGAAATTTTTGGGCCTTGGGCGTTTTTTGTTTATAGCATCCCCAGTCCGATAGATTTATCATTTAACCACCTAACAAGAGTTCGAGTTGATTGACGCGATGTTTAAGTACACGATTTTTCCTTTCAAAATTTTCCTAGCAACTAATTCGTTTGGTGCTTTCTAATTGTGATAAGTTTGCAGTCTATCATGATATTTCTTCTTTTAAATCTCGATGCATCCTGAAAATTCTCGAACCTTGTAAGGAGTTTGTGAAGGGGCCGTCACTGCCACCCATTTAAACTATTGTCAATAAAGTGGCATTTGTAAAAAGAAACCATATAATAAAACGGGACATCGCAAGAGGTACTTCGTGGATTTTGACGAACTTTGCGACAGTATCCAACTTTTACTGAGCTTTATTAACTTTTAAAATAGTGATGCAGTTGCGTTAAGCAAATTATGGTCGCTGAAAGTCAGATTAAAAAAACTTAAATGCGCCTTTTTCAAATTTTGTTTCACAATCTTTAACAGCTTTGTGGTTATTCGCTTTTTAAATATCTAGAAAAGTTATCAAAATAATTAAGTAACCTCAATCAAAAAGCGCAAAATACAACGCCAAACTCACTTTTCACAACTTCTAACAGTTTTCAATTTATTATGAAATAACATAGGGTAGTCCTTAGAATTCTAGCAACTTCTGATGAAAACTTTATTACATGAACCAAATTCATTACTTATCACCGTCAGAGATAAGCGACAATTTACGCAGCCATTTTTTCATCAGAATTACGTAGCAACCAACATCGTGGAACTTGCGTATTAAGTCGATTACTTAGTACTAAAACTCTCCTAATTAAAAAACCTCGAGGCGCGAGAAGAAGTTTTTTCAACGTAATAGATGACAGTTTATTAAAAAACAGTGCAATCTATTGCTCGAATCTGTTAAAGCAAGTGAGCTTAAGTGCTTCATTCACTTCCTTAAATGTTGAAAGTCCATTTGGGAGAAAATCTCCTATCTTCAACCCCCAAGTCCGTTGGTATCAACTCATTATGACTATTTTAACCATCTAGCTTTCGGCAGTTAAAAATCTTATACTTTCGGGTGGGTCTATTTAAGATCTTTCAACCTGATATTCCCAAGTTTTGTCAAAATTTATTTTTCTTGTACAGTATATTAATTAGCCTACGATACTTTAATTTGCCCTGCTGAAATCACCCCCCACGTAGCACAGCATCAAATTTTGACTCCTTTCATATTTGTTTTATACTAAACTATCTTAGAAATTTATTTGTTTACCACAAGTAGGTAAAAATCTAAAAATTTTGAGAGTCTTCTCCTAAACAAGGCACCCAAAAAACTTTGTCGAGTTTCATCTTTTTTATATTGATTTTATCTTAGAAATTTAACTTGTTTAAATCAAGTGATTATTTTTTTCAATTTTGGAGGCATTGTTGGCAGGAAACCTAACAACGTCGATTCACTAAAAGTTTTCATGTGTATCTAACTCACTATATATCCCTAAAATTTTATCTTTTTACCTCAAAGGTTTAAAATGCCTTAAGTTTAAAAGGAGGACATTTTGAGAAACCCCATTAACGTGGCATCGACAAATTTTTTTATGTTTTACATTTTTATTATTTACCTATCCAAAACGTTTTGCCTGTCTAGCTTGGGAGTTTAAAAATTTTTGAATATTGTGGAACCCTTTTAAAAAGGATCATTCTCATAGTGGCGCAATCCCAAATTTTGAAAATTTTATCTTTCCTTTATATTTTCCTATCCTGAAAATTCATCGTCTGTTCATATCGATTGGTTAAAATTTTTTAATTTTGGAGGACCCGCTTGAGAGAAACCCCCTATCGCGGCAACCCCAATTTTTACCTTGTTTTACGTAGTTTCAATTCTCACCTACTTTGAGAATTTAAGCCATCTACAGCTTGAACGGTTGAAAAGTTCAAAATTCTTGAACGCCAGTTTGAGGAGAATCCTCCAGCATTTCACTCTCGATTTCAGATGGTTTCCAGGTCTTTGTGATATCTATTCTACTATCGATCGAAGTTTGACCTCTCTGAGTTTCCGGTTTAAAAGTAAGATGAAGAAAAGAAATAACGAAAACGAAAGAAATAAAGAAAAATAAAAAAAACAAGGAAAAAAAGAAAAGTAGTCTAAATGTAGACAAACAAAAGAAAGGTGGCCTGTAGCGTGTTCAAAAAACAAATGATTTTTCATCAATATCAGTACTTATCGAGATTAGCATCCGCTTTTTAGTACTTATCGAAATTAGCATTTGAGTCTCTAAAATTGCGGTCACTTGACGGCGCGGCATATTTTTGTACCCTTTCTTTGAGAACCTTGATTAAAAATCTCTCAGGCTGGCATTGCTTCCCGAATCCTATAACTCTAATGCAAGGTTTTGAAGAGAAAGAATTAAAGAACGCAGCGCCAATCGAACTTCAGACATGGCAGACGCCAAGATGGCGCCTTAACCACTATACTTTTCGGGTCCAGTGGTTTTGGGATTACTAGCGAATTAAAAATTTTTGGACCCAAAAATTGTCTTTTCACGCGGTTTGTAATTTCGTGAATCACCATCACATGACCTAATATCCCCCAACCAATCGGCATTTATGTCGCTTTAGTTATTCCCAATATGTCCGATATTCAACTTTCCAGGTTTGACAGTTATAAGCAAATTAATAAATTTTGATGTTCATTGAATAAAATGGCCGAGTAAAAACAAAAGTCCTAAGCACGCAAACTTCCAACTAAATTGACATTCCGTTCTGCAACCAAAATTTTGATAAGGAATCAACTAACCAAAGCTTAAAATATTTTGTTTCAAACATGCATTAGTTAGGTGGAGAGGCTGCGCAAATTGGTGCAACTTTAAGCATACGAAAGTCTGGGGCAATTTTTATAATTTTTCGGCAAAAATAGCCATTTTAACGCTAATTGGATCAAATTTGCATGTTTTTGAGGCCATTTAAAAGCACTAAATTGCTAAAATTTTGAAGTCATTTCAAAGAATCAAATCCCCTAGTTTCTTCAGCCCCCCCCTTACTTGTAGGTCAAGTCCAAAAACACGCTTAGAGGCATTTTGTATTTGGGGGCCAAGTTGTATTAGAGACTTGGCTTATGGGGTGATGTCCTTTTAGCCACCCGCCAGTTGCACACTGGTTACATCAAATATATACAGTATGTCTACTACAAAAATCTGAGATATAAAGTGTGATAGATAAATTTGCAGCTATACTTCAACCCAGCCGCTGTTGTTTACACTTTGACAGGGAGGTATATTTAGCATGCGGGTCAACACAATTTATTTTTTCATGTTACTTAAAATAGAAAAGCATTTCAAAGTGATGTAAGGAAGTCGTGACATGAAAAGCACTTCAAACTCATTGTTACAAACGATAAAGTCTTTCTAACCCGGTCTTGCGATATGTGTCAGTTGGTCAAACCGTTTCTCGTTAAAGCTTAATTCTTAAATTTGAATATCTGCCAAGACTTGCCAATCCAAATCGTTTTGTGTTTTCTGCAGGGCAACGATGCGTAGTATTATAGCCAACTTCAATAACGTGTAGAAGAGCTATGCCAAACTCTCCCAATCCCTTTCTCTTTCTCACAACTGAGCACTTGATTTTTTGATTTTTTATGGAATTTATTATTATATTGAATCAAGGAAAATACAGAAAAAACGAAGTAGTCTCAAAATACGATGTAAGGGCCAATTCAGGGCCTTTCTTCCAATCTACAAGACTGTCCCCTCACAGTCAATAGTCAAATCCATAAAACAAGAATGAAGAGGAAGGAAAGGGAACCCAAAACGCAATTTACCCAAGTTAAGCAGCATTTAACACGTATCACCAACAACTGACACTGTTCACTTCACTCATTTTTGTCACTACTGAGCTCTCAGGCTCCAAACAGGTTTTTAATAGTTCCAAGTCGTAAAAAACATGTGGCATTGCCTATTGTCTAGCATCAAAGGTCAGAAGTTAACAAACAAAGGCTGTCAGCTGCCAGTCTACACAAATAAAACACGAAAAGAGCATTCAAAAACAACGATTCTAAATACGATCTAATTAGCCTTTGAAGGTCTTTGAAGATGCACCTTTGAAGATGTGCTAATTAGCAGCTTATTTTTAACAAAGGATAATAATTACTCATTAATTTAACTTAAACACCGATTAAACAATGACAAATAATCTTTTCGATTTAAGTCACAAGATTGCGACATCCAATTATTAATCTGACACAAATGCACAAACAAAGATTTAAAATTAGGTCTTCAGTCATTAGTTGAAAGCAGGGCAGATTATTTTTAATGATTTTAACACTCATCGTCACATCAAATTTATCTGAGCTTTAGTAAGAAGCTTCGAATGGACCTTACGGTCTTCCAGTCAAGAGTGCTTTTGGACTTGACATGTATTAGAGAGTGAGGACCAAAAGAAGGGTCTGGGCTTGATTCTTTCACATAGCCTCCTAATCTTAGCAATTAAATTATTTCATATAGCTTTAAAAACGTGCAAACTGTGACCTAAATGGCCTTTAAATTACTACGTTTTTTTTTTTGAAAAATCACACCTAAAGCCTAACAGCAAAAAACAAAAATAATTAATCCAGTATAGCGTAGCAAGAAGGGGACAGGGAGGAGCTATAGCCCCCCCCCCCCCCCATTGGTCTGTCGACGAAAATGCACTAAAATATATCAAGTTTTTGAACTTCCAAGGCAATCATTTTCGTGATATGAACTGTAAAGTAATTTAAAACCGCTTTCGAAGCGCTTACCAGGGGAAGATAATCTTTGTCAAAAGCAAAGCTTACAAATCAGTAAAAACTTTTTAAAATGGCAAAAAATAAGCAATCAGATTTGATCCCTCCCACAAAATGCTTAACGTAGACTTCAAAAACGTTGTGTAGACTGGGGGAGGGGGCTATTCAGTATTGAATTTAGCTAATTACCCATTACTTTTTTAATTTATCGTTCTCTCAGCCCCTTACCCCCAATTTTTGTTAATGCAGACGAATTAGGTTAAACTTTATGTCTTTTTTCAGATTTACCAGCTTTTATATTATAGAAAAGGCCAAAATTTTGCCATTAGCCACCGCCCTCATAGCCCGTTTACGTAGCCAGTTTAATCATGTTTTTAGACTCTAATTGTTATACCAAGACGTTTTAAAAGCATTAATTATTATCTCAATAGGCCTAAACTAAAGTTATCTTTGCCAAAAAAGATTGCAAAAATTTCCGAGTTTTAAGCGCTCTACCTCCAGACCCTTGAGATAGCTGATCCCCCCCATTAAATATTTCTGACTATGCGTCTGCATTAATTCATGATTAATGCAAATTTGTGCTCTTTGTATCGATTTAAACCAAACATCTTGGTTAATTTAGATACATATTCACAGTATAAGTTTATGAATTCCTGTTTAAGTGATCGACTTTCCTCAGTCAAAGTTTGAATATTCATAACCTTTGGGCAAAATTAGTTTGCATCCCTAAAAATTTTTGTCTCCCATTCGGCAATGAGTAAACCATTTATTGATTTGCATTATTTTGTGAAAAGTTCATTTCTCAAAATCGAAACAGTAAACGATGATATCTTATATATACATCTGATACCAACTGGTACGAACCGCACCTGGAAGTTCCGGCAAGAAACGAAGGTCATAAAGAAGCTTCAAATTATATTCCTTTCGGATGCAAAGTTTTTTGCGGTTATTGTAAATATCTTTTCAGGTCAAAAGCCCAGTTAATGTTAAGGAACTGAAAAAAAGCACGTTTTCGCTGGGTTCCGTACCACTACCATCGTGCTAATTGCTAATAAACATTTTAGTTCTTTTTTTGAACTAAACTGAAAAATAAAACGCCGAATTTGCAAATATAGGGTTAAACTTTGCACTTACCTTCGCACATTTGCTTTTCTTGTTCAGTCGGATTGAATAATGGATTGAAATATGATTTTGAAACTTTCGGTTGTAAGAATTTCAATTGTTTTGTTAACAATGCCTCTCACACGTTTCCTTTTTGCAGCACATTTTTGCCAAAAACAAGCAAAAAAGTTCAAGCGCGAATATCTCAAAGCTACAGGAGCTAGAACGCTAGTTTTTTTTGCAAAAGATGGAGAAAGAAAAAGTCTTCAAAAAAAGACAATAAAAAAAATTGTAAAGTTTTCGATGTTTCCTTTTTGCAGCACACGGTAGAGTTGCATACGCCAAGTATTGAAAAAACATGCTATCGATCGGAGGTCAATTAACTACATTCCAGAATCTTAGTTTATAGTCATTTCAACAAGAGCTAAACTCGAAAATTAAAGCTGCTATTTGACAACCTAGAGCAGGTTTTTCATTACCAATGCTAAAAAAATACCTTTTTTTTGTACCTTAAAGAGAGATTTACAATGTTAAGATCCAGTGCCTATTGTAACACTGGACATAAAGTCTTAAACGTGCAAGCGTATATCTTTGTTTATTTCAACCAAATGAGAGCTTTTACTCTAGTAAGACGGTTCATTGATGATAGGAAATACGCCACGCCTACCAAAATTTTGTTTATAATAAACTATTAATAGTATATTGTATACGAAGTTCATTATTAAAAGCGACATTCAAACTTTTTGGTTTTGAAATCAAAACCTGACGTCGCATTATGATGAGCTTAAATAATTTTAATTTACATTTTAAAGGAAAAACTCAAATCATAAATCTGGCCAGCAGAGCAATCAAGACGGTATCATCCAAGCAGTTCCTAATTCTTCAGCAACTTGCAAAAAGATTGCTTTGATCCCTAAGCTTGTTGTTCCTCACAAACATAAAGTTGTGAAAGCGGCTAGAAAAGGCCCACACAATGTTTCCAACTATGAAAACGAGCTTCGAGTTGTGGAAGACAATCAGAATTTCTACAAAAACAACACCGGTCACGGTAACAGAGTTTATGAAAATATTAGGTCCAATTACAAAAATGCGATTCAAAAACAAAGCACAAGCCGTGAAACAATTTTTTACGCAAACAGTACCAATGATGTCAGCAAGTGCACTAGTGGTATCTATGAAGTAATCGGTTAAAAAGGAAATTCAGAAGACAGAACGAAAACTGTTGCATTTGAAAACATTATTCAGGCATTAAAAACTGCTGTTAAGACTTCATACTTTTATACACACAAAAAACTAGGACTGTGCTCATAGGGTAAATTATATTCAAGCTAATAGCTATAAGACTAAGTTCAATGGTAGACGATTTAATAACCTTTTGGGAGTATTTAACCGCAATTTCAGCTCATTGTGACATTCATTGTGCATTTCAGGAGTGGAAGAAAACAGTTAACATATTTATTCTCGCTTTACGAATTTTATTTTGTTTGCTCGACGATTTTGGAATGACAACCGAGCAACGAACCAACCTCAAATTTTTGGTCCATTTGGGAAAATCTCTTTCAGAAGCTCTATGTATGCTTCAATACGTCTACAAAGAGCAGACTTGTTGAACAATAACTGTTACAGTGAGCTGAAACTGCAGTTAAACACTTACAAGAAGTTATTGAATCGTCTGCCATTTAACTTAGTCTTCTAGCTTTGATTATAACTTACAAAGTGAGCACAGTTCTGCAACTTTTATGATACACCTCATAGGATGCATTGATTGAATAACCCATATTTGAATCGCGCTCCAAAATTTGAATAACTAATTTTCGCTTTTTCCTGCTATCCTTGTCAAAAAAAAGGCCAAAAAAAAAGAGCAAACAATCAATTAAACACATGCGACAGAAATATTAGGTCCGTTTAGCACTTGACACTGAATATCTATCGATAAATAAGCAAACTTTACAAAAGCCAGTATTTACAGTTTTACGGCTTCAAAATAAAAAGTGGAACACCTTTGCCGTGGGTTGTTGACATGATATGTAGAGAGCCGGCAGCCTGACTCGATGACCGCAGCAGTCATTTCATTCTCTTACAGCCATAGTAAAGACATTGTTTAAATACAGAGCTTAAGTTCGATGTAAAGCAACCTTCATTCATTGTCGCTATTTCTGCGAAAATTTGAACATAAAACATTAAAAAATCAAAATAAACTAATAAACTCACTGCATTATTTGCCAAAGTCTGTTACGAGTTGGTGGCGAGCTCTGTTTTATTTTGGCTAGACTTTGGCTGATACTTACAGTAATAGCGAGCCATTGATGCCACCACTGCATTCAATTTGATTAGTACACCAGTCCGGGCTTGAATCTAGGACCCGCATTTCAGGAGTTGTTGCGTTTATCATTTGGCGTCGTGTTTCAAGTAACTATTTTAGATTTGTTCGTACACGTTGGTATCATTCATTGTGCTTATGCCATTAGTATTGTTTTCATATGCATTTGCCGTCGTAATCTCTTCATTGCTTTCGTTATTATAAGCGGATGTATTTTCTTTTCTAGTGTTTCGCATTGAGCTGTTGGCATAGGTTGATGTTTTTGAATGGAGATTTACTTGCGTAACAGCATTCATGGATGTTGAACTTTTTGCTTGTGCTTTATTTTGATTAGTTTCGTTGACATATGCTGAGCATGTCATTTGACGTAAATTGCATCTTTCTTCAATTTCGTTGGCGTAAATTGAAGTTGATGTTTGTACATTGGACTTTTTAGGTTTGCTGATTGTTCTTGATATATTTGCTTCCTTGTTCGCTCTTTCATCTTTAAAGGAATATGCCAGACTATATGTTGCCGTCAATGCTGCCTCATTTGCAGGCGAGTTTCGAGATTGCGCTATGACAGGGTTTGGAGTTATGTAAGGACCTTCTTCTGCCTGAAGCAGAAGACCAGCATTTCCTTCTGGTTGATCATCAGCCATTTGCAGTGAAACGGTGGAGGATGCATATGGATCAATGCTTGTATAGCTGTTTTCCGGAGGAAAAGTGTTGACATCGACACTGTTACGTACTCTTTTTGATGTTTTTCTTAAAAAGAGTTATCGTTTTAATATTTCATAAAAAAAATTCTATTTCTGTAAACGCACGACAGCAAATGCTTTGCCGCAAACCAAATAAATCGAGCTCGACGACTTTTGCTCAAAGCAAGTTATTTAAATCAGTTACTACACCATATTTAATTACGGTCGATTTCTTATTCAAATCACTGCCTTATAAAAATCAATAGCCCATTATAACTATTTAACCATATAAACTAGCTAATTGTGCGTAACAAAGAATAACCTTAAAATAAAACAGGATGTTTTTGCTACTAGCATAATGCATTTGGCAACTTGCGTTTAAAAAACGTTATGCAGTTCATCACACGGACGTAGTATTAACATGTCTATTTTCGGCCTCAACTATATTGTAAATGGCCAATAATATCACACAAAAAACTCAAAATCAAAACATGGAAATGCCGATAAGGTATTACAAAAAGTTCTTAATCGAAACAAACTTTGAATAGAGAAATTTATTTCTACGACTAGATAAGGTAAACAAAAGCATGAAACTATAATTATCTTTTTAAAAAATATAAATAACTAATACTGGAGCACGTACGTAAACACTATACAATAGAGAAGTGATGCAATATTGTTAATGAATCTCATAATTCGCAAAGGTTTAGGCGTTATTCAAAAATAATAGAAGCACTAACGAAAGCTGTAGTATTCAACAAGTCAAGGACATGTGATTATACGCGTGATATTCGCAATCAATTACCATATTTTCTCGCTTTTTTAATATTTATCTTACAGTACGGTACATCTATTGGATTTAATTGCAAAATTCGTATAGGTTAGGAAAATTGATAACGGTACCAGTAAAGTCAAAAGCATGAAAATTTTGTTACGTCATGGAGCTCAGTCAGTTTTTTGACCGAAATATCACCAAACATAACAGTCATACGGAAATTTATTTTTTTGATGTAGTAAAAGGAATTTTGAGAATATAAAAACCCTCCGTGCAATGCTCAGTAAATGTAATAATAATAATGCTAAATCTTGGATACAAAATATCTTGCAAAGTTGCTTACTTTATGATGTAACCAAGTAACAATGCAATCATAAGAACGAAAATGAATCCAACTATCGGTATCATAACAAATAGCATATTAAATGGAATTGGTTTTTCACTATTAGTGTTTTTAGGATTCGGTGGATTATTAAAATTTCGGGAAAGTTGCTGGGGAACAACGCAGCTTCCTCTTACGTCAGAGATGTTACTTTGACCTTCGCAAGTTGAAGCCTGAATCTAAAAAATAACCAAACATTATGCACAATACTCGTTTGTGCTAATATAATTTCACTAAATTGCGAGCCAAAACATTAATTAAGATCAAAATTTTTTCCAAATGTTTGGCAGACTCAGCAAAATAAATTTATGGCGAATATTTTTGGTGGCGCAATTTATAAATCTTGACAAAAGTAAACAAATAAACAGAAACAAAAAGTAAATTTTTAAATGCTACATTTTTTGGTGGTTCAGAAAAGAATTTTCCTCCCATTGTTGATCTGGAGGTAACGCGCTCTTCCCTAAAGCTTGTGGTCTGAATTTCAAGTGTAGGCCCAGTCGAATAGAACACAGTGTTATCAATGGTTCGGCACCAAATAGAACTCAATGACACGGAGATAAGACGAAACATTACACAGTTTTGCCTGAGTTTTACAGTATGTTTAATATACGATGACTTGATTAATTTTCGGTTGGCAACTGACTACCGAGTGTATGACAGTTTCATTTAAGTTGATTAAAATCAGAAAGGCCTTATTTAAAACAAAAAAACTTTTAAACTTTTCAGACTTAACTACTTCCATCATCAATGAAAAATCATTCTCTTTTGATTTTTATTTTTTACGGATGATGAACGCATCTGAGCCCAAACGTTTAAAAATTTTGTTGTTTTAGATAAGGTTTTACTGTTTTTTATCAAATTGATTAATTTTGATTTGAAAGTTATTTTCTCGGTCATTATTGCACTTTTTGTTTTTTTCTATATGACACATTCTGATTGCACACGACACTTTGCCTCATTCAATTCCAAGAGCGAGAATTGGAATTCCTAATGCTGGAAGTACGATTTGAGTCAGTACCTTAAAAGTAACTGTTGAATTGACAGGGTATGAAAATAGAACAACTGAAAATCTAGCCACGCTGTTTGGTTGAAGGATGCCTGGAATTGAAGATGAATCGATGGTTGTTTGGGAAGTCTTGTTTTCCACCACGATATAAATCTAAACAGCACAAATTATCATCTTTTTGCTGATCTAATTATGTGGGATTTCGCTTTACCATCAAATAAGTGTTCAATAGAAAATCCAGTGCAAAATAATTCATATTACTGTAAACAAGACATGAGAAACCCCTACAGTCTGCATTACTTTTATGGGATCTGCAGGAGGTTGTCTAAAGGCAAAACAATACATTCAATTCTAAACTCCTATGGCCATAGCCTTCAACAAGCTTGTAAACCTCCATCCGGCTGACAACCTACAACCGAACAGTGCGCAGCCAAAACTAATCCGGTGAATTGGTCTCAAAAGAATTGTCAAGGCTAAAATTTGCCAATGCTGATAAGCCATTAAGCACTTTAGTTACTATATTTGCATTGTTAGTGTAGTTTTAATTCAAACTCAGCAAAGTTAAAAATTAGCAAAAGCGTAAACTAATTTGACTACTGTATATTGTGGAAGTTAGTAATATACTATATAATTAGATGTTATGACAAGGGCATTGTATTTTTCCAAAAATGTTCAGCCTATTTTTTCTAAATAATCTAATTCTAAATAAATTAATTAAAATGCTTAAATGTGTGTCAATTTTGACGATAATTTGGTTATTAATAGTAAATTCAACCTCTCATCCCAAGTTATAATATAACACAAGTTTTTTTCCACACTTCATGAAAACCTGTAAAGAATTCAGTACCGATATCTAAAATAACGTGCTACTGTAGTATTCCATTTGCAAAACCCTGACAATAATCAAGAAAAATGTTAATACTGTTTCACGTAACGTTTGCAACATCTTGCGTTGCCGTGCAAAGCATATAATTTTTTTGGTAAATATTAATTTACATTATATTAAATTGCGGTACAAAGCATAATTTTGTAGCACAGAGTCAAAAATTTATCGATACTTACGATATAATTAATCAACGCATCAACTTTTTTGCTGTCATGCTTCCATTCAACAACGCAATCATTTGAATTCGTGTTATTTACAACTCTTGCGTCTATCACTGCTTCTGGTTTTCCATAAGACGTTGTTGCTGTTGTTGATGTAACAATGTTGACACGGCTACGATGAAAGAAATCCTCATTATTAAATATCCACACCTAAAGGCAAAAGCAAAATAAAACTTACCACCTACAGTATCAACTCCAGCGCACGCATGATTATATGATGGTTAATCGTCTACCGCATTATAAAAAACAATATATATAGTAATACTACTGTAGATGGGAGCTTGCTGAGAAGCAAACCATCTTGAACGACCGACTCAAACAACTACAGATTTCAAAAAAAACTTGCGCTCGAGCTTAAACCCTTCAAAAAATTGATTTTGTATGGTCCATTTAGGAGATTTTTGGCGAGATGGCATCCCCAAACTATGTCAAAATAATTGCATGTTAAATATCTATTAATGTCAAATCAAACTGGCTGCCTAGATAAAGCCGTTAAAAAAATGATTTTCGGGGGTCCATTTGGGAAGTTATCTGGAGGGTGGTACTTCCACATCATTTTAAAATGATTTCTGTTAAATATCTGCTGTTATAAACAAAATGGCACCCTAGAATAAGTAGTTAAAAAATTGATTTTTGGGGGGCTATTTGGGGGTCCCTTAGGGGTGGTCCCCCCAAATAATGTCAAAATATTTGTCTGTTATATACCTACACAGATAGCAAAAAATCTGGAACCCTAGGTGAAGCCGTTCAAAAAATTGATTTTTGGGGATTTACTTAGGGGTTTCCAGGGGTGTGGAGTTACCACAAAATTATGTCAAAATAATTGTCTGTAAATCTAGTGATATAAAAAAAATGGAAACTTTGTTCAAGCCGTTCAAAAAATTTATTTTTGGGGCCTCCATTTTGAGGGATTCCAGGGAGTAGCCCAAAAGTATTTCGGGGGACAAAATTGCGTTTGTAGGTCAACAACTTTACACAAAAATTAAATTTCGACGTTTTGCGGTATAAAAGAAGAGCTTACAAGATTTGAAAAGAAACAAAGAAAAAAAGAGTAAAAAAAGGAAACAAAAAAGAAAAAATCTCACTGCGGCTTAAAGTACTTTGGTTGGTATGAAAGAGTATCGTAAGACTTATAACTGTACGTGAAATATTTTTGCCATATTTGGAGCCGTTTTTGAATGAGACCGCTTTTACGCCAAATTTCTGGGGCGTTTTTCCTCTCCTAAAACCAACATCACGAGACTAATTGCCTCGAAATTTGGTACAAACCTACAACTTATTAATCTTAAATCGCTGTCAGAATTCAATGTTTTTAGATTTAACCGTTTTTGAGTTATAAGCAAAAGTCTGAAACTTCGAATTCGTTAGTTTAAAAATTGCCTAGCAAACACAAAAAAAAAACACGCGGCGCGAGCGTCAGTCGTTCCAATAAAGTCTATTTCACTGTGAAACTTTTTTGTACAAAAATCTGAACAAATTGCTATTAGACAAAACATAAAAAAACTTCTTTAAAACTGGTTTTGATCATACGAGTATATATAATGCCCAAGAAAGTTATTGTTATCATGCTTAAGGCCGAAATCACAAGGTCAAGTTTTTTGCACAATTTTATTGCATCAAACGTTTGAAAGGTCGAGCAAGATTATGGCTCACTATGCGGGCACCTTTCAGCAATTTTATTGCGAAGCCTTGTGAGAACGAAAATCAGCGTCTAGAAAGTCTTGCTGAGTTCTTGCGGGGGAAATAGAACCGAGCTCTATTTTGTCAGCAAGTTTTCTAAAAGCCGCCGTTCTCAACGAAAAAAACTAAGCTTTTAGCCATGTCTTTAAAAATATTTAGCTGCAAAATACAAAAAAAAAACGCCAAAATCAACGCAAAAAACAAATGCGTCACAATTACTAAGAAAAAATGTTGTAAGAAATTTTCTGCTTTTCATTTAATTGAAAAAGACGTGTTATAAGATTGTGCCTGCTGTTTTATCATTTTTCGTGAAAGAGCAGTGGACCGGTAATGCAGAGGCTAATGTTCAATTCCTGCGGGAAGACAAATTTTTTGCATTGCTTATTTTTAAGTAATCGCGGTTTTGGTGACTTTTTCTAGGCTTCCGCGCTGGTAGCCTGTTGGCCAAGTAGCACGCAAACGATTAAATATTAAAAGCTCCGGCCAGCAAACGTCAAAATATCACAACTAAATTATTACTAACATCATAGAACAAGCATTAAGTTGCTGAGTTAAATAGCCAAAATAAAGCATGCAAGGAGAAGTCTTCTCTAGCTCAAGTGATAAAGCAGTGGACCAGTAATGCAGAGGCTGCAGGTTCGAATCCTGCGGGAAGACAACTTTTTCGCATTGCTGGTTTATAAGTAGTCGCCGTTCTGGTGACTCTTACCTAGGCTTCCGCGCTGGTAACCTGTAGGGCAGATAACACGCAAACAACTAAATATTAAAAGCTCTGGCCAACAACGTCAAAACATCACAACTAAATTATTATTAATAGACTTAAATGTGTTGCCTGCTGTTTTGTTTACGATCGCATATTGATTACGCAACTATTCCTAATTTAAACTTTTGTTTGGCCTTTTCAAAATTCATTCTGAAAAGTTATCGGCCAGTTGATCGAGCGGTAACGCTTTCGTTTCTGGAGCGGATGGTCTGAGGCTCGAACCTCGGGACGGTCAAATCAAGCACAGTGTCGCCAATGGCCGCCACCGCTGCAATATTTCTTTGAAAGAAGCTGTGTAGTCCGGGCGCAATGATGCAGAAATGGGCCCCACAAACTTGTTACACGCTTTGGCGTAATACAGCGAGTATAACGAAAGACTTGATTTGATTTATTCTGAAAAGTTATTAACCAGAACAGCAGTATAGTTATCAACATGCCGTCATGGTCAACTCACGAAAGTAAACTTTTAATTAGAGAAATTGAAAAAATGCAATGCTTTTGGAACATGTTTAATCCCAAGCACAAGGATAGAATAAAAAAATCAGTTGCTTGGAAGGAAGTGTCGGAAGTTTTAAATCGAGATCAAATGGAGATAAGCTTTTGCTCTCTATTAAGTAATGATTAAACTTTAATAAATATTTAATGTGTGATCTGGTTTTAATAAAAATGCTAAAAATTTCCTTCTGAGCCCAGCTTTTGCTAGTGCCAATTTTGTGATGATTTTAATTTTTTTTAGTTAAAATTTGAAATGTCCACTGGAAAAAAAGTCTTTTGCATCAAGATAATTTTCAGCTTTTTCACGCTAATTTTATTAGAAACCAAACAAAAACGCTTTTATTTTTATTTGAAAGTAATAACGTTTGAAATTACCCTGATATCCAATTACTGATCTCTCTGAAACCGCAAGTACAGGAAAGAACATATATATCACATATAATAATTTTGAATGCCTGAGATATAATTATTTGCTGTGTTTTAACGTGTACGTGACTGTTTTTTCTAGTTATGCCGCCTTTCTAATTTGGATTGTTCGAGATAATTCCTTTCTAGTATATTCTACTGTCTTCTATTAGCACCGGAATATTTTGGTTGTTTACCATGCTTAATTGCCATGCTTAGACTATGCATTCAAATATGGCATTCAAATACGATACCTAAAGGTGAAATTTCAACTTTATTTACGAAGGCTACAATTCAAGTTTTTAAATTATTGGTACAGATTACAATTGGCATTAGCAGGCTTAAATGTAAGCAAATCACAGTTTGATTGGTTGTTGGCATGCTCCTTTCAAAAAAACAAGCATTTCAAAATGCTGGTAGGTCAAACCAGCTCTTCGGAAATTACTTAGGAAGTTACCTTTGAAAGTTACACTAGGAAGTTAAAATCCTTGTCGCATTTTTTACACAAACAAAAGGCATTAAGCAATAGTTTAAATCACTATAGACGTAAATAAGGTAAGGCTTTAACATTAAAGCACGATGACATACAGTGTTCAGCTTCTGTGCGATTCCGTCCCTGCTCTTATAGCTCTGAAGTACTCAATGTATTTATCGCACGCTCGGCCATTAAACACTAAAATACTTCCTCGTGTACAGAAACGACAGGAAAGTTTATCGATCGACCGAGGTACAAAACATGTTTGGGAATTTTGTAAAAATGGCAAGTGATTCACGTCCCTGCGATGATTTCATCCAACTTTGATAGAAAAGAAGATCGAGCGGTTGAGAACTAGTGTTTATGAACTCGGAGGAAATACATACTCGCTAATGACATATTTTATAGTGCGGGCAGCGTGCTATACGCCGCTTTATTGACACATTTTAAGTAAATGATGCAAAATGCGATTCACGTTACACGTCTTTTTTTGACGAGTACAACTCCATCACTAAATTATCTTTCAAACTTATTTATTACTTGATTCAATTTATCTTAGTTCAATTCTTAGCGCACTATAAATTTAATTCTCAGTTTTACTGTTCACTGTTGTAGCAAAATTTATTTTACTGTGCATTGATGTATTTACTGTCCAACTTGCAGTGCACGAAGTATACTATGGTCTATGACCAGATAATCAACAAATCATTTGTCCTACTGCAATAAATGCCAGCGTTTTAAGAAATATCGCAAAAAACCGTCTTTGCAATTTGCAAGTTTACAGCAATTTATCGAACTGTAACTATCGCATTTTTGTAAAAGAGATAGCCTACTGCTCGAAATCGGTTTTATTAAAGAAATGAGAACTACTTGACGTAATTAAGAGGTGCCCCACACCTTTTTTCACAATTTTCTTTATTTGCGAAAATACGATTTAATTCGTTTCACTCCGTACCATTGGCAACCTTTCGTTTCGCAATTTTGTGACATTACAAAAGGCATAATTTTGCAAAAATTCTTCCAAACTAAAAAATGCAATTATCAGCTAGTCGCAGTGCGAAGCCCAGCTATCACCAAATCTGAAAGCTTGGCTATTGTCACTGGAACCTGTGAACCTAGGCTACCATTACTGATCTACAGTACGCCTTTTGTGATGTCACGAAATTGCAAAAAGCAGGGTTGCCAATGGCATGTAGTCAAACGAATTAAAACGTATTTTCGAATTGTGGAAATTGTGGGAAAAAGTTTCGGGCATCTCTTTATTACCTCAAGTAGTCCTCATTTCTTCAATAAAACCGGTTTTGAACAGTATCTCTTGACGATAACGAAGAATACCTGCATCAAAATTAACTTTCTGGTGTGTATGTACCTTCTGTAGAAGTAAGAAGGAAGTGTCAGAAACCGACTATCAAGTGGCATTAGTACTTACTTCTTGCTTTCATAAAGAAATGATTGGTCTTGTTGTATGTGGAATTATAATTGCTTGCAATTCTCTCAAAACGATGACAACTGTTAAACTTTACCAACGCATTGATTATTGTTGAATGTTTGTTTACGCACATAGTTTTATTTGGCCCTCTACCAGATCACACTATTCGTTGAATCTTGTTTCCGAAAAAATAGGACAAAATAGGACCACGAACTATAAAACTCGACTATATTTATTTGTTTGCAATCGCTGTGTGGCCTGCCGCTTTGTGTTTTATTCCTTTATTAGCAGAGAACAGAAAGCATACTTGTTTGCTGAAAGACAGAGTTTTAAAGCCTTCACGAAAATTATCACTTCTTGTAACTTTCGTACCGAGCGAGAGTGCTCGACTTCGCCAAATCTATACAAGAGCAAACTAAAAAAAATAGTAAGGATTCCAAATTGTAACGTGTAAAAATTTAAATCGAAAAAAGTTTTGGAAGGAGTTTATTAGCAGTAGCGGTAGCGGCAAAAAAATTAAAAAAAGCACTGAAGTGCTGCCGCTTTTTTTACTGAAAACACAGCGACGCTGCAGCTTTTCGCTGGTGACAAAAAAAATCAGCGCGCTGCCGCTAATGTTATCGAAAAATTAGCGGCGCTAGTAGCGCCGCTAGTGAATAGCACCGCTGTGTCCATCACTGTAAACGAGAAATAACAATAAATTGACAAAACGCATATAACTACTACAGTATTGCCGCAGCAAATTTTAAAGCAATTCCTCAACAGCTGCGTAAATCCTTTCACAGCGAAAAAACTACGTGTGATAGCTTTAGCAATTTCTTTGCTGAAAAACCCCAACGCTTCCATCTGGCAAGAAGGTGAGCAAGAAAATTGCATCCAGATATGATAGCTCAAAAAACATTGATGCAAGAAAATTGCGCAAAAAAACTTGATCATGTGATTCGGGCAAAGGATTAATTTTATTCAATTCCCTATTTTCATCACAGATAAAAACCTGAAAATCATATGTAGATCTTGGAAACAAAAAGTTTATCCTTCTTTCAAAATTTGTGGTCGGGTTCCATCGAATAGTGTCTCTAAAGCGAATTGTTCCATTTAAACTATAAGAAATCTGAAAAAAACAAACAAAAACGTATAACAGATATAAAGTCTCAACAAAGTTTTCCACATAAGATAGGTAACCAGCTTTTTCTCGTTTTTTTTTTTATTTTATTATATTATTTGGTTTGTTTTTGTACATGCATGATTGCTCATGTGTGAAGAATTGAACAGTCATGTAATCTACTGTAGCTGACAAATAAAAATTCTGAAAAACCGTAATCAAACTTTGACAATTTTGATCTTATTTACAACGTATTTTTGTATACGGTCGGAGTTCGTTGATTCTTTGCAAAGAACTCCGGTCACAGTCGAATCTATTCCAAATTATCTGAAAAAATTACTACAAATACTATAGGATTCAAACTACTTTTTTTCTTCAATAAAAAAGATATCACGGCAATCTTTCAACGCAGGATAGACGTAAGTTTGAACCGCTGTATTTTTGCGTGATTTGTACTGACAGGAAAATGCTAACATAAGCTTAATTTTATTTATTGACGTCATTCTGACATTAAATCATTATTTATTTTGTAAAACAATCTGAACCCCCTTGACTGAATTTTATTTTAAGTTTTAAAATGTTAGATCTTTGCTGCCATGAAGTCATCTCAATTTAAACCTGCAAGTTTTTATCTACTGGTATTGTAATGGCCTACTAAAGATGCAATTTGCTTTAATTTGGCAGCTTTCTACTGTGAAGAAACTAAACAAGCCATAGCGAACGCCCTATTTTACACATGGTATTTGACCAACACCTTCTACCTTGGGGGGATTGGCCCCGCAACCAATTGATGGAACTAACAAATTTGGCATGTATGTTGGTGCCCACCAAAATTTTTCAAAAAAAAGGTTTTGATTTGATTACGTCGTCATTTTGACGTCACGGCCATAATTTAAAAAATGATGTTATTTTTACGATAATGTCACAGACGGTTTACATTCTGCACATAGGTTTGTTTTTAATACTAAATTACAAAATGCATATGTCAAAATAGTTACTTCACAAAAACGTCTCATGACGTCAATTTAGTTAAATTTTGGCTAAAAATGGTCAAATTTTTGAAAATGATTTTGGAAATTTCAAAATTAGAAAACTTTCACCACCTTAACATCTTCACATGTTTAGGAATCATTTGTAATGAAATTTGACTCAAAGTTAAGTTAATTTGGAATAGAAATGTTATGTTGAAGGGATTTATGACGAAAAAACCGAAAGGGAAAAGTATTTTTAACCCCTCTCTCCTTGTGGAATAGTAAAATAGAGTTAATCAATTGGCAGCTTTAATCTATGAAAGTACTACTGGGCTACGTATTACAATACCACTGCTGAAAGCTCCTGCGTAATTGCGTCAATAGAAGCGTTGAGTTGCTTCCATGAAATTATCAGAGATGATCCGTTGCATGCAACTGGAGAGACATTGACTTCAACTACACAAAACAAAAAAATAAAGCTAAGATTAAAATAATATAGCGGTTTATAGGTTTTTAAGAAAAATTTAATGTGATTTGAGGTTATTAAAGTAACATAGAGCTTTTGCTACTGAAGCTGTAGACTCAAGATCGATTAAAGCAAAACCAACGAAATAAACAATTTAAAGACGTTCAGTATTAGAAAGCAGTGTCGCGAAAATTTTGCTGTGTGGTAGACAAATATGAAGACTGATGCTTAAAGACAATTAAATTGTTTTGTTGTGTCGTTACCAATAAAACTAAGAAAAAAATGCAGTCAAATCTAATTATAAGTTCGCATTTTTTAAATTGCTTTTTAAGTATATTATTTATTATAAAAAAATATTGCTCGGTCAGGAATTTCCATTTCATCAACTTTCTCTACCGAATTACTAGCATTTGCAAACATTAAAATGAATACTCTAAATATTTAACGAAACCCAGCAAACGAAAAAACCAAAATGTCCATAGTTTTCTAGAACCGCTGTTTGGTGGTACAAATTTTAAAATTGTTTTGATCATTATCGGATTCATTGTTAAATCTTTTGAAAATTTTGGCAGCCTTGGAAGAACCGGTGGTTGAAAAAATCGATTTGAACGGTTTTTGTCTCTCCCGTGTCAAGAATCAACGCGAAAATGAATTAGAGTCAAAAAAATGCGGTGTTTTATAGCTTTTCGAAACGCCGAAATTTCCACCCAACAAAGGAAAAAAATATCACGTGAATAATTTTGATTGGCTAATTTTCAAACTTCGTTTGTCCGCCACCTAATGATTAATTATCGTAAAATTTGAAGAGAGTAGAAGAATTCTTTCTACCGGCACAAAATTGATTTTTGTGTTTTGATAAAAATATTTTCTAGCCTGCTAAATGAAATCGGGTTCAATTTTGCCAAAATTGAAAATTGTCGTTCACGATAGTGGACAGGGAAGTCAGGATTTTGAAATAAGCATAGTAAAATGGCCGAATAACATTCCAGTTAATTTAGAGAAGTCTTGGCTATGCAGTTTCGTCTAGGCAAAACCATAAACAGAATACAGTAGATCCGAAAGGCACGTATTTTTGTGAGGACGTGCCTCTCAGACCTGTTCTGTCTGTGGTAGATTCGGTTCAATATGAGTTAGCAAATTTTCTTTCGGCCACCCTGCAGCCGTTTCTTGATCTGTACTCTAGCAACCACACAAAGGACTCTTTCTCATTTGCTTAAAAAGTGCAGCAGCTTGAATTTAATCCTGACAATCCTTTCCTTTGCTCCTACGATATCTTAGTCTTCTCAAAAATGTACCATTGGCTGTGCTGACACTCTCTACAATGGTCAACTATCACCACCTTAATCTTCAAAAGAAACTTTCATTTCAAAAGAAACTGAACGTAGCGACAAAATTACTTGAATTCAGTTTTAATAATTTCATGTAAAAGCAAACAGATGGAGTGGCTATGAACAGTCCTGTAGGCTCAGCACTGGCTAACATTTTTGCTGTTACTATAACAATACGCTACTTGCCTCCGTTGAGAAACCGCTTCTCTATACTCGTTACATTGATGATATATTTGCCACTTCTACATCAGAAGCTGAAGCAGATAACTTTTTTTATCGCCCTCAACTCCCAACACTCGGCAATGAAATTTACCATGAAAAAGGAAGCCAACCAAACGTTACCTTTCTTTGACGTCAAAATCGATAAAGTTAACGGTCAATTTTTAACCTCTATTTACAGAAAACCTGCATTTACAGGTCAATACATTCTCTGGGGTTTATTTTGACCATCAATACCAATCTGATTGGAATTTTAGTGCACCCAGCACTTGCTATCTGCTCCAAATGCAAACTTCAACAAGAACTGGATTCTATATGATCTATTTTGGGGCGTAATGGCTACCTTGAAGCTTGGTAGCATACCATTGTGTTTGCCGCTGAGATTGTCGGTAAGTTGGTCATATATGCTTAAGATCGCAGGAGAGATTCATCCAACAAATTCCCAAATCAATTCGAAACAAGAAAAGCCAACAAAAATTTTGCCAATAAGAAACTGCAAAGCCAAGACTCCTCCAAATCAATTGGAATATGATTCAGCCTTTGGACTACATTCAAGTCAAAATCCTGACTGCGCTGCCCATTATCATAATCGACGATTTTCAATTTTGGCAAAAGCAAAAACCCACTTTCACTTAACTAGAAACTATTTTTATCAAAACACAGAAACCAATTTTGTGCAGGCAGAAAGAATTCGTCAACCCTCTTTAAATTATTCAATAATTAATCATTAGGTGGCGGACATGCGAAATTTGAAAATTAGCCAATCAAAATTATTCACGTATTTTTTTCCTTTGTTGGGTGAACATTTTGGTGTTTCGAAAAGCTATAAAACATCGCATTTTTTTTACTCTAATTCGATTTCGCGTTGATTCTTGACACGGGAGAGACAAAAACCGTTCGAATCGATTTTTTCAACCACCGGTTCTTCCAAGGCTGCCAAAGTCTTTTAAAAAATCCAACAATGAATCCGATAATGATCAAAGCAATTTTAAATTATACTAATTAGATTCATTGACTAATTTGATTAAATTGCGCAATGCACATTGACTCAAAAATCCTTAAAGGGCTCTTTCGAGTCCATCTTATTAGTTTAACCTAATGTTTTGTAGTATATTGCTGAATTTTTCGGTGTATTTTATTTTGATTGTTATCAGTGATCAGGAATAAAAATTAAATCAAGCTTAGCAGCTCAACTGGAGCGGCAGAGTTCTAGAGTTTTAAACTTCGAGCTTGATTTCACAAAACGCCGGTTTATTAAATCGGATTTTATTAATCATAACCAAAGCCCATCAAGATAAATGAGAAAAAAATGACAAATTTTCTAGAATTGTTTGACTACCTCAAGTCAAACAAAAAAACTATACATTATTGTTTTTTAGGCTCCACCAATTTGCTACTTTTTGTTTCCAAATTTATAGCAATTTTTGCATCAGCCATTTTGCACAGTGATTATTTCTTTCATCGTACACTTGTTTTTCAACTTTGGATTCCAAACCGATGAAAATAGGTATAGTGCGGTACATACCTCGAACATAACCTATTAAAAGGCTTGCAAAGTTTTCTGTCCCACCAGTTGAGCTATTAAACTGATTTAATTTGTTGTATTCTATTCTGCAAACTCAGCTTGCTTATTTTGATAACCAATTACATTATTGCTATACGACATAAAATACTTGCATTTGACTTGACAAAGAAAAAACGAATGTTTGTTACATGGTTTCGGTCGCAAATTTACACCATCACGATAAGTTAAAGGCCAAGTCATCTGTTGACAAACAGAGGGATCAGACGTTGGAAAACCAGTATCATTGATCATTGTTCCATTTTTCCAAAACCAATCAGATTCTCCCACGTCAGATCGAGCTCCAACAGCAACACTTATGTCTAAAATCATTTACTGTAAGTTTTTTGCACGCAAAGAAATACAATAAATACTCTGAAAAAGAAATTAAAAATATCTGGCATTGAAAATAAAACGGATACCATTGAATAATCATGTAAAATATTAGAGCAAAAATTTATGCATTATTATGCAGATTGATTAATTATTAGTAAAAAACATTGATTGTTGGGTAATTAAGACGTCAGCAACGTCATGAGCGTCGTGTGATGTAGTCAATGAAGTAGGCTACAAGAAATCAAAGATGTGTGTTACGTTTTGTTGCGGACTTCATTGACCACATTTCACGACGCTCATGACTTTGTAGAAATTTTAGTTGGATAATAATCATACATTTTTTATCGAGTTTAATATCGTAATCTCATCAACCAAAATAAAATTTAAACAGAAATAATCACTCTCGTACCTGGTATGAAAATACTTAACGCAGAGCGACGAAGATAGGGCCGAGAAGCGTCTTCGGTTCGCAAAAACAACCCATTTCCAAGCAAGCCTTCTCGGTGACTAATGTAGACAAAAAGTTGAATTGTTTTGTCACTATCCAATCCTCCATAAAGCTTGAAATTGGAAAGCCAGCCGTTTGTGCAAGGAGAGCCTTGAATATAATCTCGCCCAGTAGTGTAGCAAAACTGCGTCAACGCAGTAAAACCAGAAGCAGCACTGAAGCAGTTTATACAAGTTTATTGAACGATCAACATTCAACTCTAACGGAAGCATTTTTTAAAAGTGAATTGACTCATGCGTATAAGGTTAGAAACTTTGAAAGAATTTGGTGCGACAAATGAAGAGCTTGGTTCCAAAACACGATAAACACCAAATCCGAGTAGATGGAAAAACCGCCAAATACGTGAACAGTGACTTTTATTTCCCAACAAAGCTTGATGAATCCTAACCTATGCAGCTTTTAAATCTATGCTTTTTTTCCATGACGCGATAAGTGCCACTTCACAAATCACGATATACGCCACTTCACCCGATGGATTTAATGCAGTATAAACCCTAAATCTTCAAACAATCTTATCCTTTACCTATAATCTGGCCGAATAATCTAATCCTGATTTTAATCCCAGTTTTATCGACAACCACTTTTTAGTTTCCTTTTTCCAATTTATTCGTACCCTTTACATCTCTCAAAATCATCCCAAATTGGTAAGAAGTACAAAAAAAGTATACATATAGAGTAAATATCATATATGTATAAACAGTTACTGTTGTAGTTTTTAAAAATTGTGCAACTTAAATTTTTCATCACCTCAGCCAGATATCTATTTATTGCTAGTGCAATGATAACAAATACTGGAATAGACTTACAGTGTTTAAAACTGCTAATATTTCAATTTTTAGTTTTTATATTTTTTTTGCAAAATCATTTTTTAAATGATTGATGAGCAATAGCGGTTCATACAAGATTTATCGTTTTAAAATATTGCGACCTAATTTTGTCACAAAGCAGTGAAAAAATGATTTCACGAAATGTTCCATTTTACCACATTTTACACAGTTTATCTACGTAACGCATTTCTCCGGGGTTTACTCCACCGATCTATTATAATTTTTATACTGGAAGTCATAAGTAAACCAAACTTGGTATGCTGCTGTTGTTCATTTTTTTTTTTTTTTTGAAAAAGTGACTTTGAGTTAATGACGTCAATGTAGTGAAGTTAGGACCATATTTTGAAAAAATATCAAAAACTGTTCAGATTTTACTTATAGTTTGTTTGTTAACATCTAATAACAATATGTATTGGTAAAATATTTACGTCACAAAAACATCTTTTGAGTCATTTAAGTTAAACCTTAGCTAACAAATGCTCCGATTTTAGAGAGAGAAAATGCAAATTACAGGGTGGCCCACTTAAAAGTAGCCCGGAAAATGTTGTAGAGAAGAAAAACATTCTTTTATTGTTTAAATTAACAGTAGCATTGTTTAAATAATCTGTAGTGTTACAAAAGATTCTGGAAGTGCTCCCCAGTTAAAATCTATGCATCTGTGATGTTATAAAAGATGCTGAAAGTGCTCCCAGTTGACATCAATTTAATTTTCTGGGCTTCTTCTAAGTAGGCCATTCTGCATAAAAATTGGAAACCTTTGAATTTCTAAGCGTTATTTAAAATGGGTTTAATACAAAAATAGAGTAAAATTATAACCTTGGGGTTCGTCGAAGCGTGAAACGTTGTATATTTCCGATTTCAGGTCTTCTCCAATCAGATAACAAACTAAAAGGGTCCTGAGCAGTGAGATTGTTTCCTAATGGACGATATTTGAAAATGTCCTCATAATTGGGATGCAAATAAACCTTAACATGAACGAAATCTGCCAAAACACTAGCTTTGTTACAATTTCATCCGAGAAATATTTACAGCACAATTATGGTTTTCTAAAATTCATTCCGATTTAGTTTGAACATGAACGATGATGACAACGAGTTAGGTCAAAATCAATTTTACTGTTTTCTTCTTTGATGTAGAATAACGATATTTTGTTTAAGTTGGTTAATTATTTTAAAAAATAAAAAGATATTTAAATTAATGCTCTAATGATTTCGCACAATTACTGCAAATTTTTAAACTACAGCGTTTTGCAATCCCATACTTAATGGCTTTATTAAAAAATTAAAAATTTATGGCTAAATTTGTGGTAATTTATTATTATATTTTTGTTTGAAGCTTTAAACCATGGTCTGATGAAACCAGCTGCAGTACAGGTTAGTGAAATGTTGACAGTAGTTTAACAACCTATACCAGTTGTGCACAGTTATTTGAAATTTTAAAAACTCTTTAATGTTCCCAAATAACTTTGGATTGTTGCTTTAGTGTGCGGTAAATTTTACGCAAAACTACTTGAACTTAAAACGCTTTTGAAATTTGAAACTTTAAAAACTTGTATTGAAATTACAGCGAATAAACAAGATCAATGTTTTGAAATAAAGAATGCTTTAAAACCATAACTACAACAGCGCACTCGCCTAAGAGATGGAGATAAATCTGCCTCGATAACTAACACATAATAAACAACAAAATAATTGATGAAAATATTCCGCAACTTGTTTTTACCAAGAACATTATAACTGATTTAAATCCATGCACCAACAAGACTAAAACAAAAAAGTTAAATGCCTTCTGTGTAGGAAAAATATAAAGCGCAATGCAGCATTAAGTGCGATTTCAAATCTATTAGAATTACCTTAAATTAAATATCACAATTAAATCAAACTTTTCATTATACTCGCTCTGTTACGCCGATGTGTGTAACAAGTTTACTAGCCAACCTCCGTGTCATCGAGCCCGGGCAACATAACTTCTTTCAAAGAATTTTGCTGAGGTAGCGAGCTGTTGTCAACACGGTGTCCGATTTAATGTGCCCAAGATTTGAATCTCAGACTAATCGCTTCATAAACGTACGCGTTAACGTTCGACCACCTGGCCGGTCATTAAATATTAAGAAAACATTTTTCGAAAGTTGCGATAAATATTGAACATACAGTAATTATACATTAAATACATGCAATTACAAGATCGTTTGAAGCATTAAAATGTTTTGTGTACCTTCAAAATAAGCTTCTAGTTTATCTTTAGAAGCGTGCATAAGCCTTTTCTGCAAGGTTTTGTCATAAACTTCAATCAATTCTCCTCCATGATTCATGCAAATTGATTGAGCATTGTTTGCGTTTGTTTGGTCATCAGAAAGTAAATAGAAGTGATTGTCATATCCGAGTATGAAATCAAGCTCTAAAATAAAGATTATGAGTAACGCTATGATTGCACTCACGCATAAGAAAATGCGTAACGTCTTTCAACATCATCAAAAACAAAATAGTTAATTGCTGTCGAACAAATTAGCCTTCGTCAGTTCCACGATTTTGAGTTTCTGTTGGTTTACGTTTCTTCTGCTTACAAAAATTGGTCAATTTCCGTTTCAGTAAAAGAAAGCATATACAGTGCGTAGTTTTCGTAATTCTACAATATCAGTATACGGTAATTAGTCACCAAAACTATTGACTAGCCATTGAAACTGCTTTTTATTGCAAGAACCGGAAGATATTATTGTATTTTTTTAGTCTAGCTTATTTTATTTTATGTAAACAAACAATATCGTACCGTGCTTTTGAAAATTCTGCTTATTTTGGTTGCTGTAATTACTTTTTGGAAAATATTTCCATTATTGAAATTTGCAGATAAAATCCGAATCGTTGCACTAAGAATTTAGAATAATTTCCAAATGAATTTTTAACAGTTTTATTTGAAATTGTCGACAACTTCAGTAACATGATTTGCACATTCTATTTTAATAACATGAAATAGCTGATATAATTTATTTTATAATTGTAATTGAAAAATGATGTTCCATGCACAGTTATAAGTAGGGCTGAGTTTTTTGGATAAAGTTCGGCTGGGTTTGAGCCTATGCTTGTCGGCCCATTTATAACTCTGGTTTGATGATGTAATAAATGGTTTAATTACTGGATTTGCATTAAAAGTTTTTATGTCGTAGTTTATTTTATCTTAAAGGAGAACATACTACTTCAGACGACGTCATTGACGATGATCGTTATCACAGATAAACCTATATTTTTTTACAAGTTTTAAGGTTGAGAATATTGCCAATCAAAATAAGCTTAACTTTTTTAATTTCATATTTTGAGATAAATCAAACTTTTGGTTTGATTTGTGTTGCTAAGATACAGTGAAAAATTAGAATTGTTTGTTTTTAAATCAAGCTAAAAATGCAACAATAAAAATAAACTCGTTGAAATGCTTATTAAGAAATTACAAAGTAAAGTTAATCTTTTAAACTTAGCCAACTTACTTTGGCCTTGGCAGAAGTGGACGAGGCAAAAGAATATCATTGATTGTTTGAAACTTTTCATTGTTTCGCAAAATTTAACTCTACTAAGTTTGGTACGCAAAAGCTTGAATTTTATCGCTTATCAATGTTTTACTCCAATGCCTGAAACAAATGTTAAATTGAAATACACCGTAGCAAATTTAGCAACAAATGCTGCTTCAAAAAATATTCATCCATTGCATGAAACTTAAGTAACATTTTATAATGTACAGTATTTTTTTTTTCTTCTGAAGAAAAGTTGATTTATCCAGTCATTAGCAATTGAGCGCCAAACTGCCTCGCAACTATAAGCTTTTTGCGAACAACATCTATTTACCTTTTCATAACACTTAAGCTGAACGCTGTTATAAAATTTTGCCGAAAACGTTCAGCATGATTGTTCTACATACGCAAATAAGTGTTGCTTCTAAAATGCCTATTTGCCGGTTAGTTTTATCAATCACTTTCTGAATTTATTTTTTGTTGAGTTTTACTTTCAATCCTTATCTAGGTGCTTTTTCGTAGCCATCAATCAAAACTTGTATTCTGTTAACAACAATTTATTACAAAATAATTATACATGTGTCTAGAACAACGTTTCGGATCGAGTGCATCAATTAAAATCAAGATAATTAGTGGATAGCCAGTTTCGCTATTTATTTCACCGGTGAAGCTACTACATAAAATGATTTTAAAAGCTCAGCAAAGTAGTCCTAGCATTATTTTAAAGTTATGGCAATTTGTTATGACATTTGTCCAATGCTTTTCCACATACTTTGGTTGCTTTACGGAATTAAAATTAAGCCACTTCAATGCTCATTTGTGGAGTCTTCATCGCTCACATTTCTTCATTTGCTGGCCAGTAACGAAAAGTTTGGTTCAATGAGTTCAAAGCTTTCTTCTGGGTCAATAGACCTGGACTTAAAATTCTGAGCAGTCAAACCAATGACTTACAGTTTGTTATTAACCTTTTTTTTAATATTTAGCAATAAAAAATATGTGAAACTGTCACCATAATAGATGGACAGATAGAAGCATCATTTGAATCGCTGTCTTGCATTCAGATAAGAAGACAAATTTAAAACATAAAAAAATTACTCTCTTTTTATGCCATTAATTTTTTTTAGTCTTAATTGTTATTTTCATAACATAATTGAGTAGAAGACTTTGTAATGATACTGTTACTAGTTATTTTATTCCAAAATTTTATAGTTCTTTTTTTTACCAAAAATGATTATGAGATGGGGTAGAATTTAATGAATAAACTTTTATGGTAATTCTCCAATCAATTGCTCACTTCAAAGTTTTAGCCATCACCTTCCATACTACATCATTATTTGTGTTACTTGAAACATCTGACTGCGATTTAAAGTATTTTGCACGAAACGTAGTCACTTGATGTTTTGTCTAGCAGTAGCTCCAAACACGTTTTATCTCAGTTTTAAGCCCTCCAGAAAATATAAATATCCTTATTACCTTCGTCACGCCACCATCACGCGTCTACTTCCATATTAATACTACTTCTTTGTAGAAGCGGCTTAACTAACCAAAACCGCTTCTTATTGGTCGTTCCAACATTTCACTTCCTTGATTTAACAAAAATTTGCTTTCGTTGTCGATGAAAATGAATCTTCTTAATAAGGAAAGTAACAATTAATAAATAAAAATCAACTCTCATTATTTTTATAACCACTATTTTAATTCTGAATTAAAAATCCTGCGAAAGATAATCAATACAAGTTCAGTATCAGAATCATATTAAAACAGTTTTAATTATGCGTACTTTACCTTTGCTTCAATTTTTTGCACAAATTTGCTGCTTTTAAACAAAAAAACTCCAGAAAATTATTGGTTTACGTAGCATAAAATAAGAATAAGATTGATTTAACACACGAAATCAATCTAATCTTTTATGAACCTTGCTGTACAGTTGAGGACAACAGTTTAAGACCATCCTTCAGAAATGCAGTTTTGACAATTTGTCTATAAAAATGTGAAATCAAAAGCTTTGTAGCTTTTTTAATTTTTAGTTTGACAACAACATGAACAACTGCCGATAGCGTTTAACAACCAGTATTTAAATTGCAAAACCTTTTTTGCCTTTTTTTAGATATTCCTGAATATTAGATTTTTGTTAAAAGTTGTGGTAAAATCGGAAATGCCGTTACATTACAGCTCAACTTGTGTTCAAAAAAGCGTTTTAAACCTAGGGTCTCTCATGTTTATTGAAAAGTAAAAGACTTTTGCACAAAAGTTTGTGTTAACTTTAACGAACTTGTCAAAATAAAACGAAAAAAATCTTTTAGACCCCCTCTGAAAAGGAACTGTTAAAGCTGAATGAAAGAGGTATTTCAAAATAATATTTCAATGTTATTTTTGTTGCTTGTACAACTGTAAATTTCAAAGTGATATCTAGCCTAACACTTTTTCTTTACCTACCTGTAAATGTTTTTACAGTGTATTGCATAATGCATAATCAACACGGTCAATATAAAAGAGCCCTTTATTAAACTTCAAATTTTTGATTTTTAGGTATGTTGGTCTGAAAAACTAATTTTGCTTATTTCGGCAAATTCATTAAAGTTACCACGTTTTTTTGCTTGAACATCTTTTGCTTTCCAATACGGTAAGAATTAGGTTTAAAGTGCGTTTTTGAACACAAATTAGGCTGCAATATAATAGTATTTCCAGTTTTACCCCAATTTGTTAGCAAAAAAATATTAAAAAATGCAATAAAATTTTTGGCAATTTAAATACTTGGTTGTTAAACGCTATCGAGAGCACATTTTGTTGTCATATCAAAATTGAAAGAGGCTAAAAAAATTTTTATGTAACTTTTTTTATGGACAGGTTGTCCAAACTTAAATTTTGAAAAGTGGTCTTAAACTTTTGCCCCCAACTGCATAAACCCCGAAGCATGTAACAAGTTGGCAGGGTCCATCTTCGCGTCATTGCTCCCGGGCAGCACATCTTCTTTCGAAGAAATGTCGCAGCGGTGGCGACCCGTTGGCAATACTGTGTCCCGAGCCGAGATTTGAACCTCAGACCTCCCGATTCAGAGACGAACGCGTTATCGCTTGACCAACTTGCCGATATTCTGTAAGTTTGATTTATCATGTTTAAAACTTTATTCAAATGCTTTGCAAAACAAAGTTTAATTGAAGAACTTTTTCTGCGAATAGTATTTCAGTTTAAAAAAGATGATTTTAAACTTGAAAATGATGATAATTTGAAAAACCATTGTAAGCTTTGACATTTAAAACAAGTTTAGTCAATATTTCAGTAAATACTGCTTTGCTACTTGTTTATATAGAACAACCTAAATTATGAATTAACATTGAAAAAATGTCAGCTTTTTTGTGTCGCTTATAATTTATGATGTAGCACGTATTTGATATTGATGCAAACATTCACAACTAGAAGCCGATATATTCTCATTGTGCATAATTTTGTCAACTTCAAACTTAACTAATTTTAGATTAAAGGTAGTTTGTTAAGCTTTATAATTTGCAACGGTGAAACAATGGGGTCTAAAAGTAAATAGTGCAATCAATTCAAAAAAACTGCCTAGAATAAACATACAGCGACTAATTTCTTATACAGCGACTAATATACAGTAAAGGCAAACATTTTTTATACAGCAACTAATAATAAAATACAGTATTTAATTTCTCTAAAAAAAATTTAAATAGAATTTGAATCTTATTCTAGAGAAACAATAAAGGTTAATGAGTGACCAAGTGACATCTGCATTTAAATATTATCGTGTAAACTTAAGCAAAGCAAGAATTGACAGTGGAAAATTTAGAAAACTTGCAAACAATTTCCCAAAAAATCTTGTTGAGAAAAGAATATCTAAAATAATATTTTGACGTAATCGGGAGTTGGTCAAGCCGTTGCGCGTTTGTCCCTAGAGCGGGAGGTCTGAGGTTCGAATCTCGGGCCGGTCAAATCTGAAACAGTATTGCCAACAGCTCGCCTCCGTTGCTGTATTTTTTCGAAAGAAGCTGTATTGTACGAGCACAATAACGCGAAGATAACCCCCGAAAACTTATTGCACGCTTCTGCAGAATACAGCATATATACTAAAAGATTTGATTTGATTTACAGTGTACTTTGTCATACTTCATTGCAAAACAAAAAAAACAAAAAACTTTTATGTATTGTTTTCAATGGCAATCAAATAAAAATGTAAATCAGTTGAAATTGATTTTATTTGAATTAGCCTCACAGTGGCTAAAAATCAAAGCGAAACGTGCCTTTGCATTATTAAAAAAATTTGGGTTATTCTTTGGTTAATAAGGCTGTATGACACGTTGCGATTCTTTTCTGGCTTCTAAATCATGTATCATTACACGTTACAATATACTTTTATTGCATATCGACGCATAAAACGATCTCCACGAACCGCATGTGACTTCAAAAACTTCTTCTATAATCTCACAATGTTTAATGGTTATAAATGAGCGATAGTTTAAAACAAGTTGAAAATGATGTTTTAAAAATTATGGTGTAATGTTATCAAATACTTCCTACATGTTCCTTCTTAAAATCTATTCAACTAAATAACATGAAAAATTTTTTTTAAAGTTCTGTAAAAATCCATGTTTATAAATAAACTTATGCTCTTACGAAATGCATTAATACAGTAGATCCGTTTAACTAACAAAACGCACTTAATAAATTTGATAAATCGAGAACTAATGATTGCAGTATATCGAGAATATTAACATTTCGGTTTTTGAAATGGCTATAGCATTGGGGCTAAAAAACAGTTTTCTTTGTTTTTGTTGTACAAAAAAATGACAAGAATTTTAAACAAATTTTTTTACCGAATTAAAGTTTTAGCAATTGCTGTTTCCAGAAATAAGGTAAAAACTTTTTCCTCAGTTTATTATTGGATTATGCATGTGTGGTGACAAATTTTCTTTTCCAAAGTTATGAAAAAAACTTTTACTTTAGAACGTAATATTTTGTTTTTAACGTAGCAGTGCTTGTCCTAGGTAGCCTATTTGGGTTGAAAATTGTTCAAAAATTCTTGCGTGTAGTAGCAATAAAAATAATTAAGCAAGAACTGAGGGTAAAATCCATTGGGATATTTAAAGTTAGGCCAATCGTATTATATCAAATTAACGTTGACTCCATCTTTCTTGGCTCCAGCCGTTCCAGAGATAATCTATTTCAAACACGACTGAGGGACTTTTTTATATATAATTTTTATTGGCAACCCAGATGCTTCAATGCTGCAGTCTAGCCTACAAAATCCTATTTTAACCATACAAAGATTAAAAAACCTTTGTGGCTAAGCCTCATTGCGGCGTAGCCTTAAAGTAGAATTAAGTTGGCGTTGCCGATATTATCAACCTGAAGTTTGCCAATGAAGATTAGGATTGAAGAGGCTCCTACGTCTTGTATGAAGTAGAAGATCTCTCGAACGGATGGGTCAAAAAGGATGGAGTCAACGTCAATCTAAACTAATCTAGCAAATTGGCCTAACTTTAGATATTCCCATCGATTTTGTTTTCTTCATTCCTTGTGTAAACTTTGCAAGGTTTTGTTTCAACGCTAACACGGTTTACAAGAAACTCTAAAGAAGAAAAATTTGAACTTAAAAGGGAATTCAACCCGACTTTTGAAAAACGGAAAAAAATCGCAAAAAATTATAGTTAACCAACATGAATCGATTGCAATTTTTGCAACTGATGAGACTAAAAAAGTCTAAGGGGTAAATTGCATGTTTTTCTTTTAGATTCCTAATTTCGGCCATCTTATTTCAAGTAAATTTCGCAATAAATCAGTTTTGTAAATTTCTCCTATTTCAAATCTTGCTACTCTAAGCACCAATCTTCTTGGAGATAAGCGAGTGCTGAAAGTATAGGTAAAAGAATTAGTGGAACAACTGCTGTTTGAAGTCAGAGAGGTTAGATGTTTTCTTAGAGCATTTTGGCCGCCAAAGAACAAGCAAAGTATTCAGAATCAAAATAACGTTTTAGTGCGTTAGGCGAAGTAGCCTATAGCATATTGTGGCAATTGCTTACTATAACCAGCCTATCCGAAGAAATGATTGCATGATGAAAGCTAAAGCATCGTAGCTGACTAGATTTTAGACTAAGATTCCAGTTTTTAAACCAGTAATTTTTGTGCAATTATTGCACAATTAGTTTAGGCCTAAAGGTCAGAAAGTCATTTAGCTAGTTTTTCACGTAATTATGCCATCGCAAACTTCACTGCAAAGCATTTAAATAACAGGTACTATTTTTCGTATTAGGTTTGCTACGGTTATCAGCGGGTATCTACGAAACTACTATGCCTTGACAGCAGCAGCTGTCATTAGTTTTTTGGAACGGTTTTGACGCACCTCTGTTCAGTTTGGTAATGTTTAGAAAGCGTTTCTCCTACATCTAAAGGAAAAAATAATTGCAATCATCTTATGATTTCTTGGCCGAAGAAAATCAACACTGATAGAAAAAAATTCTCAAAAATTGCCTAAGTTGTTTCGCCGTAGTTTCGCAGTAATATTTTTTTAACTAAAAATGTACTAAATGCCCTTTCAAACCGGGTAAATTTGAACATGATTGCTACAGAAGGCTTTAAATTTGGTGAATTTACCTGTTAGACGGTTGTTGATCTTTCTTTACAATGAAAGCATGCCTGTTTTTCTAAAACCTGATTTCCCTGCTTTTGATTTCAAGTTTCTCGAATTTCCATTATGCAAATTTTCACAAGACAATAAGTGTTGTAGTCACATCATCGACCGAAATAACTTTAGTCTGATCCAACAAAATGCGCAGCCGATGATGCAATATAAAAGACAATTTGCAAAAAAAGTTTTTGGTATCATGTTTGCTTTTCAATGTTTTAATTCTTTCAACTTTATGATATATGATCATCAGCTTCGTCTGTTGATGCAAAACACACAAGACAGCACCTGTTGTAAACGTGTGTTGAGTCAGTAAATTTTCCATACCAACATTCAAAATAGCTGAAGTAGCAGACAACAAGGGTTACAGCTACTGGTACGCGTATAAATAGTAACCATCATTTAATTTTAGTTTAGCCAAAACCTTCATACACTTTCTACAGACCTTCGAAATAATACACTAACAAAATATAGCCTTTTAAATGAAATCAAATGCTACATTTTCGAAAGCAATCAACGTATCAAACGATTTTTAGTTTTTTTTCTTTCAAACGGGGTTTAGTCTCAGTACATTAGTATATCCTGCAAGTAGATTGTGGTTGATATCATGGTGGTTTCATAAAGGGCTCAGAAATAAAACGTTTAAGCAAATATCTCAGAATATGACCTTAGTGCGTTAGAAGTACATATCATAGTACATCACTCTGCGAGTACATCATAGTATGTCCAGCTACAAAACATTATCATACTCTTAGTTTCAGCAAATATCACGAGAATATTTCGACAATATAGAGCAAAAATTATTGCAGAATACCACCGTTTTCCGAAGTTTCATTGTATATCAAGCCACAAGACTATCATCATGGTAATTATTTCTTTAGCGAATATCAGGAGATTGTTGCAATAGAACGGCTATCACTGCAGATTACCACAGTTCGGAGTGTCCGCGTTAACCAGGCACTCTGCGCCTGTCTAACCACACCAAAACAAAGCATTCTTTTTTTGAGGGGGTTCTGTTTGCAAGGCTTTTGTCAGACTGGGCCACCATAGCGGGTAGACTTCTAGGCCTCAGTAGAAAATGAGCGTAAAATATCTTTCCCTAGGACACAATGATGAACACAACACGGTAGTATCTTACAAGTATCAATAATTACTAGGTTGTCCGCAAAAATTCAAGTTTTTCAAATCATCTAGTGTGTTTTTTTATATGTTGACCCATTCTGACACAAATCCACAGAAAAAAAATCCAAAAAAATTTTTTAGTTTAGGAGCTGCACCTCCTCCTCAAAATATACCAATAAGTTTATTGCCAAAAATCTGCAATGTTTAAAATATAGCATAACTCACATTCTACTAACATTTTAAGGATACTGTTTGAACTCATTTTCTTCAAAGTTCTACTCTGAACAATTTTTATCTAGTCTATAAAATGTTCAAAATCAACTTGGTTGTCATTGACACAGTTAGCAAAATTCTCTTCTTGTAATTAGTTACAGATATACGCTACTTGTTCGATAACCCCTTTTGTTTTCTTTTTGGTGTTTCGACAAGCTCCCTATTGCGTCATCAACTAGTTTAGTTTAGTCTAACTTTTTGTTTTACGTGTGGAAAAGATCATTTGGAAAATGGAAGAAAACATACATCATAGTCAATGGCACATGCAGCATTGAATAAGCAAAGTACGTTCTTTATTTGATAAAAGATGCAAAAAAGTGTATGGTAGTGCAGCTTAGACAAGCAAACTAATATCATTGGATGTTGCAGTATTGTTCGGTATGGGATAATGATACCACAAAGCTCAATGATATCGATTTATAATGATATATCGGCGTGGTTGACATCAAAAGTTTTGTAAGAAGCAAACAATTCTGCTTGGAATTGGATCAAGTATTACTGAATCAGACAAAACAATTAGTGAAGCCAAGTTGCCAACTTGTGATCAATTGCTGCAATGTTTTCCATTTTACTCCCAGGTTAGCAATTAACGATAAGTTTCATTGGCTGCTGCAAAAGAAACAGTGAGTGAGGCCAAATTTCACTATTCTAATAGTGCAAATTTTATGTCGTTAGCGGATCATCAAATTGTAAAAGGCGCAATACCAGAAGAATCTTTTGACAATTTCAAAATCGCGAAGACATAGCGTTTTTTAGCCAAAGTTTCTTGGTTTGAGAAAAAGTCTGTTCGAATTTCTGAAGTTATGTTTGTTGCTGCAAGAAAATGTCTTCGGGATTTCGAAATTTTCAAAAGATTCTTCTGGTATTGCTCCTTGTAGAATTTTTTATCCGCTTTCCACTCTTTCAGTTTCAGGACACATGGAAACTACACTTTTCAAATAGTGGAATTTGGCTTTGTTCACTGTTTCTTTTGCAGCAGCCTATAAAACCTTTCCTTCAATGTTAAACTGGGAGTAAAGTAGAAAGCATTGCAGCATTTGGTCATAAGTTGGTAACTTGGATCTAGTAATTGTTTTGTCTGATTCAATAGTACTTAAACCAATTCCAAACAAGACATTTTGATCTCAACTTTGTTGATTAATCAATCCATATAATTCAGCTGTATTATTCTATACCAAACGATCCTGCAATATCCAATAAAATAAGTTTCCGACAAGTTTGACGTCCTTCGTGGTCGACTCCTGGGAAATCATAACGACTTCCACTGGCAGTTAGGTGGCCAGAT
Organism: Trididemnum nubilum; assembly: GCA_963965965.1. NCBI lineage: Eukaryota > Metazoa > Chordata > Ascidiacea > Aplousobranchia > Didemnidae > Trididemnum > Trididemnum nubilum. The sequence goes on along the minus strand of OZ014473.1, from coordinate 5,520,342 downwards.
CAACCACCAACCCTGCAGCTACAAAGCAGCTCGAGTCATAAGATGCACAGAGCTGGACAGCGCTGTTTCGAGCTTTTAGCTCTAAATAACTTTGTTAGAGAAGCTGGGGAATAAAATTTGTTAGAGAAGCTGAGGGCTACCGATGAGAGCTAAAAGCTCGAAACTGCGCTGTCCAGCTCTGTGCAAAACAAGTTTCCTTGTCTAAGTTGCACTATCATAAACTTTTTCAGTGTAATTCATCACATGAAGGATTTACTTTGACTATTGAATACTAAACGTGCTATATGCTATCATGATGCTTTCTCTCAAAATTGTTTCCAAGCAATCTTTTCATATCGTCACCCTAATAAAAAAATGCCTAAGTAATGTTTTATCACTTTTGAAAAAACAAAAAAGGACTCATTTTTTGGTGAAATGACGTATTGTTACAAAAGTGTGTCAAAAATACAACCAAACCGCTATATCAAAAACGACCAACGTAATTTTGCTTGTAAACATCTCACTCGATGACAAAGTGACTTAGGCAAAATAAAAAAAAATTTTCTCTGACTTAGGCAAAAAAAGTATTATAAATAGCATCGCTATTATTTCTTTAACATTCACTTAAATGGTTAAAAAATATATAGGCCTAACTAGTGAAGAAACGAACTGCAAGGAGGAATAAATTTCACTTTTTTTTTTGCTTTTTTTTGTACAGCAAATTTTTTTTTAACCCTAAAAGACCCTAAGGGATCAATTAACCCTTTTTGCTTTGTTTTTTTTTCTAAAGAAAAACAAAACATCCTTAACATAGCAGGTCGAGATTATTTGACTTTTATTTATTTTGGTTGTTACACCGCCCAAATACTGTAATAACAAAAAAATTGACAAAAAATGCGCTCAATTTTTTGCAGTTATACACGAAAGCCCAAAGTGGTTAATTAACCCCACAGCCACTTGTTTGTATAAAGCTTCCAAAACATACAGCAGTTCTTTTCCAATTTGACGCACGCTTTGCAAATTGGTGTTGAGCATATACAGGGTGACCCAAAAAAAACGGGCCCCAACTTTAATTAGGCCCCTTTTCTTAGTTTTTAGTCGAAATGAAATGAAACTTTGGTCATAACTAGTTTATTATACTCAAAACATCACATCAAAACACTAGGGTCTTTGGCCTTTTTTTCTCCGTTCTACAGCATGTGTTCGAGATGGCCTCCATTTAGCTCCATGCATTTCTTGAGGCACAGCACGAAGTTGTCCATGACGTTCTTACAGACTGAAATGGTAATGGTTCTCATCTCCTTCCTGATGGCTTCCTTGAGTTCCGTGATGGTTCTGGGTTTCCCTGCCTACACTCTGCCGTAAGATAGCCCCAAAGAAAAAAATCTGGGGGGCTTAGGTCCGGGCTATAGGGTGCCCACTCCAAATCAGTCTTGAGACTGATCACTCGGCCTCCAAAGTTCTCTTTCAGCCAATCTCGGGACAGGTTTGAGGTGTGAGAACTTGCTCCGTCTTGCTTGAACCAGAACTTGCTCATGAGCAACGGGAAGAAGGTCTGGAGCTCACTCTTGAAGGTTTTGAGGACCTCCACATATCGCTCCTTGGTGGCTGTCACTGCTGCGCCAGATTCTTCGATGAAGATTGGTCTGATGATGCCTCTGGCCGAGATTGCAGCCCACACCGTGCACGTAGGAGAGTGCAGGGGATTAGTGGCTGGCACTCTCCCCCTGCACACTCATAAGTGCACGGTGTGGGCTGCAATCTCGGCCAGAGGCATCATCAGACCAATCTTCATCGAAGAATCTGGCGCAGCAGTGACAGCCACCAAGGAGCGATATGTGGAGGTCCTCAAAACCTTCAAGAGTGAGCTCCAGACCTTCTTCCCGTCGCTCATGAGCAAGTTCTGGTTCAAGCAAGACGGAGCAAGTTCTCACACCTCAAACCTGTCCCGAGATTGGCTGAAAGAGAACTTTGGAGGCCGAGTGATCAGTCTCAAGACTGATTTGGAGTGGGCACCCTATAGCCCGGACCTAAGCCCCCCAGATTTTTTTCTTTGGGGCTATCTTACGGCAGAGTGTAGGCAGGGAAACCCAGAACCATCACGGAACTCAAGGAAGCCATCAGGAAGGAGATGAGAACCATTACCATTTCAGTCTGTAAGAACGTCATGGACAACTTCGTGCTGTGCCTCAAGAAATGCATGGAGCTAAATGGAGGCCATCTCGAACACATGCTGTAGAACGGAGAAAAAAAGGCCAAAGACCCTAGTGTTTTGATGTGATGTTTTGAGTATAATAAACTAGTTATGACCAAAGTTTCATTTCATTTCGACTAAAAACTAAGAAAAGGGGCCTAATTAAAGTTGGGGCCCGTTTTTTTTGGGTCACCCTGGTCACAAACATAGTGAGAGCAGTTTCCAGAACAGTGACCAATAAATACATTAACCATAAACGTTTTCTAAATTCCATACCCTCGGAGTTTTTTGAGCTACTTTTCAACCCACTTTGCAAAAAGTGCTTTCAGTACGATATCACACAGCAATTCCAAATTATTATGCACTAATAACTGCTATTTCTTGCTCACTGCTACGTGGTATTATTTAGACAAAAATTTGTCAATTTGTTTGTAATACGCTTCTGGTACCACTTCCCGCAGCCAATTGCAAAATCTATTGTTCAGCAAAGATTGACGACTTTATGGTAAAAGCAATGTAAGCAAAATGAAACACCGGTTGTTTTAATAGACATAGTAGAGTAAGGGTTTTATTATCGCATCCTAGGCTATGCCTACCTTGCCGACTATGCCTTCTGCTTACAATATCTACTAAGTCTACTACATTTATCATGCCTACCAGTGTGGCGTGAAGGAACTGATCATGTTTAGCGCGTGCAAATGCAGCAATCATGCAGATCATGTACCAGATAATTTATCCAAGTGAACCAAATTCCGAACGCTTCAACTTGTTTTTGTGACATGTTTTGGTGATATGTTAGCGTTGCTCCATATCTGCCTCGTTTGAGTGATTCAGATTCCCAAAACGTATGGTTTTTTTATCTTTTTTTATCTATGGGCTCGCGAGCTCAAGTTTGTTTCTTTTTGCCAAATTTTGACATCATTAGGACAAAAGAGGCAGAGATGGAACCTGTATATATAGCTTGTTTTGGGCGTGGCAAGACAGAGTTGATATAGTTCAAATAATTTACAGAGCTTACAGAGTTTTAGAGTTTTTTGAGTTAAAAGCATTTTAGACTTTTACAGTTGTTACCGATTTTCGCTTACCCAATTTTAACAAAAATAACTAACAAAGCAGCATTGGTGTGCAAATTAACATGAAGACATAGGTGCCAGATTAGCGAAATATCCATCATCCATCTTCACCCCCCACAATTTGGCTCAACCATTTATTTCAACTTCCATAATTGGATTAACTTCTTTACCAGGTCTACTATGCTTATAATTTTGACTATAAGGACGAAGCCTGCTATGCAGGCACTGCGCCACGGGGGGGGGGGGACATTTCCGAGCCGTGCCCCCAAATCATTCCTTGTGCCCCCCAAGCGAGAAATGTGCCCCCAAGCGAGGATTGTGCTCCAAAATAAAGTAACGGGCCCGGTACCACGAGCTGGTATTTCGAGGCTATGCCCCTCCCATATCGCTGCTTGTGCTCCCCAAAAGTGACTGAAGTTTCTTTCCAGGAAAAAAAGCCGGTCAAATCGAGTAAACGTCATGTAGTAGCCTAAGATTTTGCAACAAAGACTTTTTTTTCTTTTTTTTCCCTTTAATCCCAAATTTGTGAGCAAGAGCAGAGTTCCACATTAAAGGACCCCGTCGTGCTCCCCCCCCCCTTCAGGCGAAGGACCCCCCTCCAGGCGAAAACTATGCCCCGAAAGAAAGTAACCATCCTGGAGCCACGAGGGATTTGCAATGAAAACTTTTTTTCTTTTATTTTGGTCTTTGACAATGAACTTTTAGGGCAAAATTACTTTGCACTCCTAAAAAATTGTTTATGCCCCCCCAAGCGCATTACATTGTCAACGGGCCTGCAACCGGTACTATGCTCACTATGCCTACTAAGCCTGCTCGGGCTAATAAGCTAATTCTGTCTATTTTGCCTTCCTTGCCTACTTTGCCTGCTATGCTTACAGACCTTGTCTTCTATGCTTACAGACCTTGCCTGCTATGCCTATATTAGAAACAAAATATACCCCTGGAATTACAGCAGTTTGCCACACTAAACATGTAAAAGGCTGAAAAAATGTTAATTAAATAATGTGTGAATTCATTTGTTGCCAACTAATTGCAGAAAAAACATAAACTAGAATTATTTCATCAGCGAAGTGCCCAAGAAATGCAATATTACGTGCTAGGGGTCAATTGACCCCCATAGGCTTTCGTGAAGAAAAGTGTCTGGACTTTCTAGGGTTAAGTATTTTTGAGTAGTTGACATCTTTTGAAGATATAATGGCAGTAAATTGCACTAATAAACTAAAGCTTGATTTCCTTCGTACAGTATGAATGCCACGAAACCGCATCAATTAATTTTTAGGGGCTGTTGACCATAGGTGGAGCCAGGATTTTATATTGGAGGGGGAGCAAAACACAAATCACATGCAATGACGTCATCCGAAATCTTTAAAAGAGGAACTTTTTGTGGTGCATAGATATTGTATAATGGAAAATCAAAACCTTGACCATGTTTGCCAAAAGTTAAAAAGTAAAAATGCCTAAATTAGGAGTGGTGTTCAGTGAAAATGCCTAAATTAGGAGTGGTGTTCAGTGAAAATGCCTAAATTAGGAGTCGTGTTGAGTAAACTTGTGCAACTTAGTAGTAGCACAAACGGGGGTCTGAGTTCGGAGCCCCTAGCTTCCGGAGGCTATGGAGGGTCAAGGAAAAACCCCCAGCCGCTGGGCGCTTTTTGAAAAAAAAAAGCTATTTTAATGCGATTGGATCATATTTTGCACATGTTCTGAGTCATTTGAAAGAACTGGGTTTTTAACATTTGAAAGCCAGTTGAAAGCATTAAATTGTTCAATCCTCATTTAACTTACAATTTAAGTCAAAAGCACGTTTAAAATTATGCATTTTGGGGTTAAATTTTGAAACTGACTCGGCTCAAGTAGAGGAAAGTAAGGTACATTGCCTCGTGCAATATTTTATCCGCAAATGATAATCCACTCGAAAAAATTGTTTAGAGAGTTTTGCTTTGTCATGAAAATAACCAGTTGTAGGTGTAAGTGTACGACCAGAGGACCCAGGCACCCTTAATTCAAATTCATTGTGTAATGAGAATTTCCCCTTGCTAATTTTTTAAAGTATTTTGTCGCGTAAAAACTGGCGAAGTGGAGATGAATAGCTATTGAAAAATGGCACAATGAAATTAAGGTTACGTTTACTAACCATGTTATTACTCGGGCCGGATCTATTTTGCGCGTAACCTTTTATCATCTTGAAGATTTGCAACGTCTTCCTGCCAAATGTACTGTAAGTGATAACCAGAGCTGGGCGTTTAAAAAACACACCGTAAAGCGCAAGCGCAAATTCCGCAACCAAAATTTTTCTACTGTAAAGCGCAAGCGCAAATTCCGCAACCAAAAATTTTTAAGCTCGAAGCGCAAGCGCAAATTCCGCAACCAAAATTTTTTAAGGGTAAAGCGCAAGCGCAAATTCCGCAACCAAAATTATTTTAGCTTAAAGCGCAAGCGCAAATTCCGCAACCAAAATTTTTAAGCTTAAAGCGCAAATGCAAATTTCGCAACCAAAATCTTAAAAGCTTAAAGTGCAATTGCAAATTCCGTAACGAAAATTCTAAACGTTTTAAAGCGAAAACACAAATTCCGCAACCAAAAATTGAAAATAGTACAGTGCAACTACGATTTGATTGCTTGAGAAGCGCACACAAATTTCGGTATTTAAAAAGTTTTTTAGTGCAAATTTTTGCATAATCGAAATTTCAAAAGCGTGCTGCAGACGATGGTGTTAAGTATAAAAATATGAAAGTACAAACATTGTACCATCTTCAGCTAAGCTGCCCTGGAATAAAACAACTGCATTGCGTTTAGCTTTTATAAGTAAAGGCACATATCTAAGACCAAAAAAAGAATGATTTTTATTGTTGAAAAAAACAATTAAACTCTAAAGCAAAAATAAAAAATAAAAATAAACAGCAATAAAAATAAATAAACACCAAAACAAAAAAAGCTCCACTCACATTCAGAAATAATGCGTTGACTTTTTTAAACACTTTACATTCTCATGCAGCAAAACAAACTTTTCAAAATTTTCTTTCGTCATAGACGATCGTTTCGATCGCAAAATATCAAAACCAATAGCAAATAATCTCTCGACGGTGGCCGAACTAGGAATAGCAGTGTTGAATCTTTTGAATTTTTGCAACCACGCATCTTTCTTGTAGGCAGGAAAGCAATCTTTGGTGATTTTTTCGTTTGCTCTTCCGACCCTTTCACGTAATCTTTCTCCTACTTTAGAGGCCAAGTTTTCGGCTACTAATTACAGTACAAAAAACAAAAAGTATTTCGCGTGCCCGCTTGCCCGAGGCAAGCTGAAATCGCTGCGGGCACGTTAGTTTTCAGCTTAACTTCCCCGGTGGCAACTTAACAAAATACAGCGTATTAGACAACTTCAAACAAGATTAGTTAAAGACGCAATTTACTCGGTTTTGTTGCAATAAAGTAAAATTTGTACGTAGAGAAAGCTGTTCCTTGCTTTATTTTAGTAATCACTTTGTAACTATCACAATTAATGCATTGTCTAATAGTACGCACATTATTTATCGGAATTAACACGTCTTAATCGCACGCAGATTTTTCGATTCTTGGACGCGTTTAGCAGCTGTTTGGCACAAAATGTTCCGTTTTTTTTCTAGAAAAGTTTTCCGGCGCTTGCCACGCTAACAGTTGTTTCAGATACCACAAGTATTACCCTGCACTGCATGAAAATAACGTCAAGAATTTTGCAATTTTTTTGTTATGATTATTTTGAAGATCTTTTAGCTTTCTAACTGGTTTTAGTTTCCAAAATATTCGCTAATAAAAATACGTTTGCAACAAACCACAACGGTAATTAATAATTATGATCGTTAAATATTAAATGAAATATTTACAATCAAAAAATCAATGTTTGCTGATGCATGATTGGAAAAGTTACTATGTGCATCACATTATCTTAACGATCGCACACAAAAACTTGATTCTCGAAACTACGCGTATTTTGCAAATTCAGTGCTTTTTTCCAAGCTAACCTCAAAACTTAAGAGTACTTTTTTTTCGGGCAAGTTGAAATTTTCTTGGGCAAATAGACATTTGATAACATTTTCCCGACGGCCGAGTTGTCAAAAAAGTTAATTTTGATCCCCGGTATAATTTTAATACATTACTCTTTGTCATTCAGCCGTATACAGCATATAGCAGGCCTGCCCAACTTTTTTACTGGTACTGGCCACAATTGCGGGAGAAAAGTTATTGCGGGCCTCATGCATTTTTATCAAGAGTTTTTACCAAGAATTTCAGGCCTTTTGTTAGCCGCATTGATGGCTAAGACCAACGTTAGATCTTTTTATTAGCCAGAAAATGGTAAGCATTTCCAGGAGAAAATCAAGAGCGCAAAAAGACCTCGCGGGCCACACAAAATAGCTTCGCGGGTCAAATCTGGCCCGCGGGCTACGGATTGGACAGCCTTGGAATATAGCTTATCTAAAGCACACGTACTACCTCTAGGGATGAACATTTCAGAATGCTTGGCTATTTCAGAATTATTCCGAATAGCTAAAGCCGAATCCTAATCTGGCTTAAATTAACTTAATTTGCTGAAAAAGTGAACAAGCAGTCAACCACCATCGATATTCAGAAAAAATTTGTTAAACGACTGGTTAATTAAAGCAGCGCTTTATTGCAGTGCATGACATTGAGTGCTTTTAAATGTTCACCACTTAGTTGCATTTTTAATTCGCTCACAGTCAAGTCTGCACTGGAGAAGCACCTTTCGAAAGAAGCTGATGGTGCAGAAATGCAAAGGTTGCTTCAAATAGGAAAGTTGAAAATTTGTGGACCACCATTTCATGTATCCATTTTAAAAAGTTAAAAAGTTTGAGTTTTGGAGAGCCCCGTTTGGGAAAACGTTTTTTTATATTTGCCCACCCTGAAAATTTCATGAGTCCAGCGTGAGTGGTTAAAAAGTTTGAATTTTGGAGGGCCCGTTTGGGACAAACCCTTATTGTGGCACCCCCAATTTTTGTAACGTTTAGTTTATTTTTGATTTTTACCCATTTAAAAAATCTAATTCATCTAGCCCTAACGGTTTAAAAGTTCGAAATTTCGGAAAACCCGGTTGAGGGAGATCTCCCAACTCAGAGTTGTAAACGGGCCGATTAGTTCAGGCCGAACCCGGCCCGAACCCGAAAGCTATTTTGAAGCCCAAATCGTGCCCGAAAAAGCCCGAAAGTTAGATTAGGTCTGAAAAATACAGCAATTTTGCAAGGTTATTTTAATTATATTTTTGTGCACTTAAGACAAAAAGTACGTTTTAGGCCCGAAATAAGTCCGAAAATTTTGTCAAGTTTAGGCCCGAACCCGACCCGAAAAGCCCAGCTCAACTTACAACTCTGTCCCAACTGGCACCCTTGATTTCTGTCATACACAAGTCCTCCTTGATATATTCAATTGCTCAAACTTCAAAAACAGCACGTTTAGCAGTTTAAAAGCTGATAGCGCAGAAGAAAACAAAACAAAAAAAAAAGTAGATAACGCAGAAGAAAATAAAACAAGAAAAAAAATTCTTTCTATCAGCAATCAGCTTGTATTAACTATCTCGTGATCATGCTTTAAATCTGTAAAATCAAAATTTATTTATTTTTTGACAAGGACATGCAGATCAACATTTAAAAATTATTTTGTGATTGCACATTTTGGAAAAAAATTCACAATCAAAGCGCAACAAATATTAGATTTACCGATTCGCAAACGCAAATTGCGCAAGCGCTGAAAAAACAGGCATAGAGCGCAATGCAAATTGCGCAAACGCTGAAAAAACAGGCATAGAGCGCAACGCAAATTGCGCAAGAGCGGAAAAAAAGGCATAGTGCGCAACGCAAATTGCGCAAGCGCTGAAAAAATAGGCATAGAGCGCAACGCAAATTGCGCAAGAGCGGAAAAAAAGGCATAGTGCGCAACGCAAATTGCGCAATTGCGAAACTTGCGCAATTTGCGCAACTTGCGAAACTTGCAAACTATTTTGCGCAACGCCCACCTCTGCTAACATGTGGCGATGTTACCTGATTATTTTTTGTAGTTAAAGCAGGGATGTATAGGCCTAAAGCCTACGGTACGGTAGGTACCAAACGGTTTACTGTTTAGGTCTAACAGTATTCTATTTAGAACAAAAGTTTTTCAGGTTTCCTATTCTTATTCACATAAGCAAATGTGGCAGCATAAGTACGGTGATAGTAAATTATGTTTAGTAGGCTATCAGTGCTATCCCGTTTTTTTGAAAATGCGGAATTTGTAGTGCATGATGGACAAAAAAACTTCCCGTATTTTAAAAGGTAGTAACTATTTCACCAAAAATTTTCAAGTTAAAGAGAATGAAACGAAAACGCGAAATATTCATCCGCGCGTTTTTCATTTGCTTTTTTAGGGGTTAAGATTAGGGTCTAACTTAGGGTTTGGGTTAGGGTTCCATTTGGGGATAATTTTAGAGTAAGCATTTGAGTTTGGGTTAGATTTGAGTCAGAATCAATAAGAAAGTAGATAAAAATTTCCGCTGAAATAAAGCCTTCCATTGTAAAACCTTTTTAAGCCAATGCTTTTTCAGCTATCCACGTATTTAAAGATGAAAGAGAGTTTATCAATTGATTAAAATTGCCATTTGGTTTAGAAAAAGAAATTTAAAAAACTAGATGAGAGCTTGCTGAAGAGCAGCCTCTTAGAATGACCAACGCAAATATTTACTGATTTTAAAAAACTAGCGCCCCAGCTAAAGCCGTTCAAAAAATCGCTTTTGCGGTGTCCATTTGGGTGGTTTCTGGGGTTGGAAGTGGTACTCCCAAACTAAGTCAAAATATTTTTCCGTTAAATGTCTACTGATATCAAAAAAAACTGGCGTCTTAGCTATAGAGCCGTTCAAAAAAGTCATTTTTGGAAACCGAATTTTGGGGTCCTGAAGGAGTTGTACCTAAAAGTTTCGGAAGATGAAATTCCTTTTGCAGCTCAACAACTTTACACAAAAATTGGGTTTTGATGTTTTCTGGTTTAGGAGAAGAGCGTAGAAGATTTAGGAAGAAAAAGAAAAAAGAAAAAAAAAGCGAAAAAAACAAAAGAGAAAAAACCTCACCGCGGCCAATAGTGGGTTGGTGGAGATGAAAGAGTGTCTTAAGACATATAACCATGTGAAATAGTTTGCCGTATTTATGCCGCTTTTAAATAAGACCTGTTTTTACGCCAAACATTTGGGGCAGTTTTCGGATCCAAAAACCAAAGACACGTGATATATTGCCTCAAAATTTGGCACATACATGTAACTCATTATTATCAAACTGCTATCAAAACTTCATGTAGCTGAAACAAACCATTCTTGAGTAATAAGCAAAAGTCTGAAACTTTGTACTTAATATTGGAAAATGACCGAGCAAAAAAACATAGGAACTCCCGACGCGAAGGTCAGTCGTTCCAAGTAGTGATAAGATTGGTTAACCTTCCTGGCAGGGCCAGATATATAAAGGAAACAAGGGATTCCAGGGCCTTTATAACTTCTGGGTACCACAAAAAGCAATCTCCAAGATACAAAAATCTTTTTAAGTTGGTCGTCAGGACCTTCAAAAAAATCTGGGTCGCGGGGTACTCCACGCAAAATCCGGCCCTGCACCCTTGTCCTCACTTTTCTCCAATCGTAGAAATGATGCTGGCAAGCATTTAAATGAAAACAAAATGTTGTTTAAGAAATCTCTAATAAGTGCGCTATCACTTTGCACTCCAAGTAATTGATTTTGGTGCTTTAAAATGACCAAGTCCACAAATTTGGGACAAAAATGACTAAGTCCAATTTATTTGTTTATTAAATTTTTTTATAAAAGTTGATCGAATAATTATTGTTGATAATATCTCTTCAGCAACTAATCCCAATAATAATAACCAGTCAAAACATAAAAAATGTGATTGCCCAGTATTTCAATCTTCGCTTAAAAACTTTAAATGCTTCTCATTCAAAACTGTTATTTTGTGACTTAGTCATTTTTTGTTCTAAACGCTTCAATTTCACTATTAAACATTTTAATCGATTGGCAAAAATTGCATTGAAGAGGCCCTGGCCCCCTGATCTTCAATCGTAGTGTTAGTTACAGTTGTACGCGAAAAATGCTAAAAGAAATTGAAACTGAAGAAACACTACGCTTTTTTGTCACATTTTTGTCATTGGTGAAATTTTAATTGGGGTTTCGGGATCTGTGCCACCCTTCTGGCTACGTATATGTTTTTGATTCTTTGAAGCACGAATTTAAATTACTGGTGGCCGTACCTGGCTGGTAACATCAAATTTTACTGAAGTGTACGTATGCTAGGCACTGGCCTGTTTTCACAAACCGCAGCTTGCCAAAGTCCGTCTCTGGACTTCGACATTTTTATTATAACAGCATAAAGCGCTCTCTAGTAGCAAATTTTTAAATATGAATTACGCCTTTACACGCAGATCATTTTGGTATAAATAACTTGTTCTGCCCAAATGTGACTGAGACATTTATTTTATCAGGTTGACAATATGTAAAGCAATTAATTTTTACTAAACCAAACTAGTTTATGACACAATTGAGAGCTAGCTTGTCGACAACACAAAAAGAAAACAAAAGAGTTATCGAACAAAACTGTAACTCATTATAATGATAAGGGTATTCAGCCAAATTTTTTCAATGCTACCAAAATCGATTTCGAATATTTTATTGAATACCGGTAGGTAAAAATTGATTGCATGATTGTGTTCTGCTTCAAATTTTGATGAAAATGATTACAAAAAATATTGGTAAAATGCTTGTAGAACGTTAGTTATGCTATTTTTAACATTGCTAATTTTTGGCATAATGACATATATTTCGAGGAAAGTTGCAACTCCTAAACCACGTAATTTTTTCGACATTTTTTTTTCTGTTGATTTATTTTATTTATTTCAGGTTGGATCAACATATTATCAAACACACTAGATGATTTGAAAATTTTTTGTGGACACCCTAATAATTACGTCAAGCTACAAAACGTCATCATAATCATGTCTTGCATTTTTCAAATCACTAGTGTTGTTTACATATTCGGTTGCAGTGCCGGCGACAGGGCAAACTTCATTTGTATATTCTGGACAACTTGCAATTCTTTTCTCGGCTTCATTTACATAAAAAGTATCTTTTCGCTGCTCAACAGCAGAGTTGGGTGTGACGTAATAATGGCTTTCATCAGTCTGCTGATGAGTGATTTTGCAAACTTCATACGGTTGAATCTCGTACTGTGACTGAGGTGGAGCTCCAGAATCTTGTTGTCCTGGGCCGTCTATTTGAAAATAAGCGACGCTGGTGTTCTCTGGTATTTGGTTAGTGTTTGATGACGTTTGAGATATCCCAACAGCGTTTCTGGTATTCGCTAGTCTTATCGATTTATTTCTGCAAACATTTAAAAATACTGTATCACTAAACATCAATTCAGATAATGTATCAAGCAGAAACAGCTGTTTAACATTGAGCTAGGTTTCAAATAATATTAGTTAGTCAAGATAAAAACAATCTTCAACAATGCTTTGTTTGCTTCGATATGATGATAAATCGCAGTGCCTAATGTTCAAGCAAAAAATTTGGGCTAAATTTATAATTTCAAATTGGTCTTAGTTTCTAAAGCAAAACGTGTACTTGAATCAATATTTTTGAGCAGGATAAATTTGTTACAGTAGTTTGCAAGATGTTATTGCTTTTTATTCTGATATTTGCTAGCGGAGCATTAAAATGTTGGCCCTTTACCGAATTACTTAATTGCATTAAGCAAAAGTTTTTGTCCCCACATTTTCTGCCCAAAAATGAAAAATAATTTATTGAAAGCGAAAAGCTCTGATCGAATCTCGTAATCTAATGAGAGTTAAACCCATCAGTTCAAACTGTATTTTTTGACGGTTACCAAAATTTTGAGGACGTACGATAAGTAAATTTAACTTTCTTTGCATTATCATGATAAGAAAATCATTTAACCTTACCTTTTAAACCACACAAAAACAACAGACACCAGAATAATCAAGAGAATCAACAGAACAATAGGAACAACAATTGACACAATAGTGAAAGAACTTGGATGAATTGGCGGTTTATCTTCGTTACTGAATTGTTCGGGAACAATGCAAACTCCGGTCACATCAGTGATGTCACTGCTGTAAATTTTACCTTCACAAGCAAATCGTAAAGCTTGTATCTAAAAAATTAAGTGAGTTAAAGTTTTTTGATCAAATTTCTTTTTTTTCATTTTTTGGCTACTTGTACCATATAATGATGTTAACATTGTAGAAGGTTGTCAAAAATACAAAGTAATTTTTTCAGGATGACTGTATATTGACATCTTAAAAACTAATGTTGATAGAACTGAATTGATTCTAATCCAGTAATGCGAATTGCAGAAAGCTAGAGAGAGGAAACTTCTGCAGCTTTTATCACCCTCAGGGGGTAATTCAATTTGATCCCCCTAGGATGATACAATTCCATTTGAATAAAATTACCCTATGATGATCTTTTGAGGGTAAAACAGGATGTAGGAGTTTCCCATTATTGGTTTATTGCAATTCGTAATATTCTGCTCTGGATTTTTTTTTAATTATTCTTTCGTTGTTAACGTTAAGCCCAACTTAATTGAAATAAAACCGAATAAAAAATTATTCAAAATTGTACTGATGTATTTTTCAAGTTGATAAATTCTATGGTTTCTGGTTTCTACGAGAGATAAATATAAAAGCGATGGATAAATTCTGCAGCTCTACATTTTCCTCTTCCGAACAAAATCAGTAGGTTGTAGAAATAGCATGTGCACAGTAAAACTATATTTAACTAGTTGGCATAAGAAAGTTCTCTATAACAATTTAGCAAACTCTTACCGTCACGCTTGAGTAATAAATACCATAATTAAATCAACGATTTCCACTAGTCAGCTTCATCACATGACCGACTTTTAACGCATGAGTAATACTGCTGATAGAATACAAAAACAAAAAAGAGAAAAAATAATAAATAAAACCAAGAAAGAGTTTGCCAACTCTTGTGGAGAGCTCTGTAGGCACATGGCCGACTATGGGAAAAGGGTCAATATTTTTAAAGAAACCTATCAGCGCTGAAAAAACAGCCTGAGTCTTAAACGCATTTGCAATAAACAGTAGAATAGTATATTACTTGGAAATTCACGGAAGCGTTGACAGGGTATCCAGCTAAATCAACTTGGTATCTTGCCACATTAGGAATGGATTGCCGAATTTTGAAAATTGGAGAAGAATCGACTTCAAATACATGTGTTTGATTTTCTACTAAAAGTGAAATCTAAACAAACAAAAAAATAATATGCAAACTCAAAATGATAATAACGCTAACTCAACGAGCTTTCGGTGTATGCTAATACATTTTTCAAATTGCAAGCAAATGCGTTTACTCGGATGTTAAAAAAAAAATTGCATAATGTTTAAATACAATTTTTCATTGATTCACTTTTGCACAGATGTACAGTACTGGCCATTTTACTACAGATTTTCAAAAAAAATTAGGTTTTGGGGTTATTATGCATGGCTTATTTAAATAAAAACGAACAAAATGACAGAAATATGAAATAAAACAATGATTAATATTTAGTTTGGCCTCCTTTGACCTTGATCAGTACTTTCACTTGTCTTAGCATGCTTTTTTGAGGTTGATGCATTCTTCCTTGATTTGGGGAGAATAAAACCAGATATAAATCAGTCTTTTAATCGGTATATTTTTGTTAGTTATGGGCACTGCATGAATCTTCTCTTTAAGGAGATACCATAGATTTTCAATTGGATTCGTGTCAGGCGAGTTACCAGCCAAGGAAAACAGTTTAACTACGTTTTTAGCACACCACAATTTGACTGTCTTAGTTGTATGCCATGGTGCGTTATCTTGTTGAAAAATCCAATCCCTTTGACACTTCCAATCTTTAATTTGAGGAAAAAGACGTTTTCAAGTACAGAAATATACTTTTTTGCATTCATTGTTTCAGCCACGATGAATAAGCCGCTAGCGCTTTGAATGGAAATGGCACCCCAGACCATAATCTTATGAGAAAATTTGATGTTCCTCTTCAAACTTTAGGGCTCAAATTCTTTCCCTTGCCTTCTGCGCACTGTTTGTTCTCTATCATCAAGTATAGCAATTGCACTCTGATCTGAAATGACCACGTATTGCAAATAGCATTGGTTAACTTGACAAGAAGATCAAAAGTAATGTTGCGAAAAAAAACTGTAAAAACTTTGGAAAATTTTGCTTGGCAAACAGGTTTGGAACTTTAAACTCGCTGCTAGAGTTTAAATCGCAGATAAAAAACTCACTGTTAGAGTTTAAACCACTGAGAAATTAATTTACTGCTTTAAACAAAATTAGTTTAGCCGATTCATCTTCATTCCACTTTTATGCTTTTTTATCTAAGCCAATCGAGCATCCATCATCTGTGCTGTGAGACGTGTTTTTTTCTGGGCCGGTATGCGTTCATACCAGACTCCAGAAGTCTTTTGTTTATTGTTCTTCCGCTAATACTGATTCCTTCTGCAGCAAGAATGTTTGAAATCCTCTAACCCGTGGTTCTCCTGTCCTTTAGAGCCAATTTTTTTTTATCTTGCAGTCCAATCTTGGGATCGTTTTTTTTTTTTTTCTACTACATTTTCCAATCCTTCCACTCTTTAGAAAATGACCAGTTTCCAATTTTTTCTTGATAGAAGTAACGCTTTGGGTTGATACACCTATTTTTTGCGCTATTTTTTTCATGCTAGAGTGGTGCAGTAAAATGCTAGAATGTTTCAGTTCACGAGTGCTAAAGTCAGCAGTACTTCCCATTGTTCAAAAGAATATTTTTCAATAAAGTAGCCTAAGTTTTGACTGAAAAAAGCAATAATTTTTATAGCAACTGACTCTGAGACTGACACGTGCTCGATCTGACTCATGCTCAGTCTGAAATGCGCTCAGTTTACTGACTACCAAGTGAAAAATCCATCAAAAACATTGTTTTTACACTAAAATATTTATTAAGGCTGGAACTAAGCTGAGCTATAAAAACTAGCTGATTCCTAAAAAAATTATTTTTTTTAAACTACAATAAAAACACGCGAAAACCCAAACGAAAAGATTTCTACATAACTTACATGCAACCTAGTTAACAAACAGCTCATGATTTTGTGTAATATATGCATCAAAATAATGTTTACAGCAAAAAATATTGTAAAATGAAAAAATCCATAATAAATTGGCCACTACTGTATTTTGATGAAAAATCAGAATAGATCTATGGCCTAATAATTTCCAGTGTAGTTTTTGATACTGTAGTTGTGTTTGTGCGAAAATATTTACTTTGATAGCAAAAATTACACACTGATCAAAATTAGTATGCGAGCAGTTCCAAAACTCCAAGAAGTGAATAACAAATTGCTTTTTGGTTAATTCTTTGCATGCTTTCTGGCTAAATGCTACCATTGCGGAAGCCTAAAAGCCACCAGTAGGCTACGGCGACTAATTGAAACAAATAATGTGCAATAGTTGTGCTTTCACAAACTTCGCGTTGCTTGTTTTATGTTAGCTCTTCCACAGGCCTCCTCGATGGTAGCCTTCAGGCAAGAACGCTCGCTGAACAACTAAGCTGTTACGCGGATATACGCAGTATCCGCTTGTAATCAGATTTGCCCGTTTTATTACGCTTTTGCTTCTCCATGAAGAAGTATGTGCTTTTTTGTTCGCATTTTTATAAGTCTATATTCGCACTAAGTACGCTGTTTTTTATTAATGAAAATTTTGTTCAAAAATTTTGTGCACGAATGGCGAGAGCAATATTTCTAAACTGACTGTACCCCTTCATAAAAAAAGTTTTGTCCAACATGTGACAGTCTGGTTAGAGCGGATACGGACATATCCAAATGCGAACGAAAAGTCGCATACTTTTTCATGGAGAAGCAAACCGTACAAAAACGGATAAAAGCGGACAAAAAACGTATACTTGTTGAATCCACCTTAAAACACCTGGCCTATAAAAACATCATAATTTAATGATTATAAAAGTGGTTGTTGCTTGGTAGTTGTCTGTAATTACCGAAACCAACAAGATACGAAAAAAGAAACATTGCTGTAAATCGTTAAAAAATCTTGGCGTAAAGTTGGGACTAAGCTTACTCCATAAGTTGCATCTTCAAGGTTGTTTTTTTCCCATTCAATGATGCAGTTGGCGTTTGTATCACGTGAAACTCGTGCACTCGACACCGGCTCTGGTGTACCGTTAAATGTGGATGCCTTTGCTGTTGATGTAGTGTAGCTCAAAGTTTGCAACCCATTATTTGTCAAAAAAGTGGATTCGGTGTTAGTGATTATGTCTGCCTATAATTGAAAAACAAAACAAAAAATTATTGCTGTATACTAAAATAGAAATTGACTTTCAGTTAGAAGTAAAGCAACTATTTTAGAATCACCTCAAAACAATGTGAAGAAATTCTTCGATAACACAATAAGCTAAAAATTGGAAAAATGATAATCCTTGAAAGAGTCATCATGCTGTATAATGAAGCAAGCTACTCATTTTGTTAGACGGCTTTCAAAAAGTTTCTAAACCTCCAAATGGTGCAGTGGTAGGAAATTGGGAATTAAAGCGATCAACGTTAATTTTTCAATTTGCTCTGGCGCTTCGCAAATGCAAGTTGTGTTTATGAAATCGTTTAGGATTTATGTAGGCTTTGTGGCCTAAAAGGTAAAACGTCGTGTTTACGACGACCTTGATCTCATTATCTGGGTTCAACCTGTATTTTGATGACATTGCTACGTCCTTGGATAAGATGCTTTACGATGATTATCTCTTCTTGGTAGCTTCGAAAAACTAGAAAAATTAGTGGACAAAAATTCGACGGAATCTGTAGGAACATTGAATCGCTAAAAACTCCTAAGCAGCAGGTGCGGACTCGTCCAAGCACGAAGTGGTTAATGCAATGAAAAGTGTGCGGATTGTTCAATGGTTAGCATCTGCTGCTGTCCGGTGACAGGAGGATAAATAAGCACTACAATACGCTACAACATTTTTCTTTTCAAATTTTTTTCTTTCTTCAGTGCTTTTTAAAAATTAAAAAAAAATACATCTTCATGCATTAGTCTTGCACGTTTTGAGCTGCTTGGCCCTTGTGGCGTAGTTAAACATTGTACCTTGGAACTAACCTCAACAGTGTAGAGTTTATTTGGTTCTAACCCTGTCAAAGTCCAATTAAAAATTCGCGAAGTGTTCCATGTTGTTCGAGTCACGTTTCCATCCACTCTCAGCTAAACGCAAAGTTTGCATTTACATGCCAAAGAATACTGCACAAAAATTACATTACTAAACAATTTCCATTGCTTCATTTATTCTAGGTATTTATTTGTTTTTATCTTTTGCACAAAATTACTCAAAGTCTACAAGCCATTTAAGCGATATGCTGTGCTACAATTATGATCATTACGCAATGCACTTTCAAAAGCAATATTGGAATTTGTAAAAAAAGTTCACTTGGCATGCTTCACTTTGGTTGTAATGCAGAGAGCATAAAATTTATAACATGCAAGCAAATAAAAAATTATTAAAACGAAAACTCATAACAACACTTTTTGTCTTTATTTTGACTCGTCGGAAAAGGTTGGATGACTTTCAAATAGTAATAATTTAATTTTTCTTAAGCCACTTTCGACTTGAAAAGGAACGTTTCCTACTCAAATTATTTCGTGTATTTTTAGATTTGTTCTTTCTGATTTAATTTTTATATTTTTGCTGTGTGCTAAATTAAAAGAGTAAGTTTTTTCTGGATCTATGAAAAATGTTTGAGAATCCTCTCAAAGCACCAAAAAAAGAGTTTTTATTCTTGTAAACAACTCAACTATTCGGAATTTATTAATTTTTATCTCTTGGACGCAAGATAATTGTTGAAATAACGGCTACTCGGTAGAATTCGCACCAACGAAAGGAATAAAAACTCTCAGCCTAGAGAGTCGTAATTCAATTTTGATTGCCGCGCGTATCTTTAAGTAAAAAATAAAAAAAATAATTTAACACGCAAAATTTTATAGAATCCAAGCTGCAAAATTTGTGCTATGTTAATCAATCAGCTTTCTCAGTACATTTTCGTTAGTGGGCAAAAAAGAGAGTCGTTATAATTTTATCGGGCAGTAAATAAAAAAATATCGTAAAAAACAAAACACTGAAGGAAATTATAGTTTATAGAATTAATCAAATACCATATGAAAAGACATGCGTTTTTGCTATTTATTCTTTTCTTTTATCTGTTAGAAAATAGCCTTAGATTTGATAGTTGTTGCTATCTTCACTACAGAAAAGCAAATACGTATCTTTAATACTCTTACTTCAACTTCGAATTCTTGAGAACTGTTTGTGATAACACGTACACTCTCCAAGCTCCATGAAACGCGAAGAGCTTCTTGATTGCAAAAAATTTCAGAGACATTCATTTGAACTGCAAAATTCAGCATGAGCAAAGTTGCTGACCAAAAGAATTTTCAAACATATTTTTCAATATTTTATGCGTTATAATTAAACGGTGATGTTGGCATCATAATTTTGCGTATATGCTAGTTTGTCAAATTTGCAGCCTACCGGTTAATTATCTCCAGGGGGACCTTCATGGCATCCATTTCCTTTTATTTTTGATTGTTGAATCTGATGATTGTTGCAAGTTGCTAAAATGTGGCAAAGCAATCATTCGAGGGTTGATGAACTTATTTAGCTAGGCTAGCTGACGAGACGTGATATTCCTTGAAACAACAGCTGTATAATGTATACCAGCCTGCTGTGGTATTTTATGAGTAGGCTATCGTAACAGACATGTATAGTAACTGATGGGGTGGTTCATTTATTTTTTGACGTCTTTTCAAGAATTTTCCCTTACCAAGTTAAGAGCCTGTCATCTTGATAAAAATATTTTTCAATCTTTTTTTTTCTGCTACATCTTATTGTTTCTTCTTGTCGAATTACAATTTAACAAATATCCATAAAATTTGAAATACTTGGTCATAATATGACGGTTTATTCGCCTAAATGACTAGCGAAATAGCTCCAGTATATTGTGAATGAAAAGATAATTTATCAGCAGCATCAAAACCAAAAGCAGCAATCAAAAGACTGTTATAGCATGCCAGTATACAGCAAAACATAAATGCAAAAGTTTTCATCAGGACCAGTTTTGATTAAAGCCTGATTTTCAAAGGACATTTGACAATAAAACAGAAGTTTTACAGAATCTTGTTTAACAAGTCAAAAAATACACCATTTAATTTTTGAATGTTGAAAGTAGAATGTGGGTCAACAAGCTCAAGCGCTTTTCACTCACAAAGCTAGCATTGGAACAGGAGTGTGACCGTTCATTTCTCAGTGCAGCCAGTCAAGCAAGCACTCATACCGTACAATGAGACGAACTCAGCTTGCATATAGGCTATCATTTAAGAAAATAGGAGACATAAAATCATTCGCTAGATCAGCTTTTATTTTTCAAGAGAAAATGATTACAAATAGGATTTGAACTCATGCCTCCAACAACCAGAGACATGCGCTGGTTACGAACGTTGCGACAATTCTTTAACGCAAAACAGTCGTTAGACCTATTTGTGCTTCTATAGCTGAATTTTGCAACAAAAATGCTAACACATTTAAAAGTTACAGTACACTGTTTACAGCCACCGCGTCATTTTGATTGACATAAGCAAGCTTACACTGCTGGTATTGTTTTAGTACATGAATAGCAAAAATGCGTCTAGTACAATGCTGTTCAACAAGCTCAGGCAATCGTCAATCACTTGCACAACGAGCATCGGAACTGAAGTTTGACTGATGTAATAATTAAAGCTTAGTCGTTTGTAAGCTTGTAAAATATGTCAGTCAAAATGACGCAATAGCAATAAGTATTCATAATTAGAGTATATGTAATGTTTCAGACCCGGCGACACGGGGGGCATACCGGGGCCGTGCCCCCCCAAATGACTTCTTGTGCCCCTCTAAACGAAAATTGTACCCCCCCAAGCGAGGACTGTGCCCCGAAGAAATTAACAGGCTTGGGGCTACTGGAGTGCAAATCGAGGCCAAACTTTTCGTATTTTCGTAATTTACATGACATTCTTGGGATAAAGACCTTTTTTTTTATTTTTGGAGATCACCTGTTTTGCGCCGGAAAAACCGTTTGAATTTCTGATTTCGGCCGGAAAATCCCTTTGAATCTTTTGTTCATTTGATCCAGACTGGGATAAATTTCTCGTGCCCCGTGCCCCTCTCGAATTCACATAAATAAACTTCTCGTGCCCCCAAAATTTATTTCTGCCCCCCCCTCCAGTCACGCTACCCTAGCGCCGGGCCTGTAATGTTTCCTTCTTCGCTTGAACACATACCTACGGTGGCAAAGTGGTCTAACGCCTGTCTGACACTCAAAGACTACGCAACTGAATTTGACACCACTGAATGACGTCTCTGGTTGTTGCAGGCATGGGTTCGAATCCCATTTGTATTATTTTTTTTTCTGGCAACCGTAGTCTGATCCAGCTTGTGACTTTTATGCCATCTTTATTTTGAATGGTGAAATAAGTGAGTGAAGGGATTAAACAAATAAGTCAAGGGATTAAATTCAGCTTACGTTGACGCTTTTTGCAGTTAATTTAACGCTATTTGCATTGATTTCTTTGTTTTACACTGTAGTGATTTTAAATGGAATTGAAAAGTATTAAAACTTTTATTCACAATCCGTCAGCTCCACAGCACTCTTTAAAGTAAAATCAATTTTGCCCTCAGAAAGACATGTTCACTTTTAGCAAAAAAAAACAAAAAACAAAGCAAAACATTTAAACTATTTAAAATAATCACAAAACTCAAACTATTTCGAGTAGACTGATAATTTTATTTGTAGAATTTTGTACTATTGCGCCGACAGAATTTTTTTTCTTCTTGTTTTTATTGAAATTTAATATTCGTTTAAAAGGATTTAAAATCGTCGCGGTCTCCATCATCCAAGAATCAATTCTTAGTTGAAACAATACATTGCTTGAATGGATTTGTTTGATAAGGCTTTTGTATTGCTTTAATCCAAATTCAAAAGTTTTTTTTTCTACTTACATTTAACTTGACAGAGAAAAAACGCTTTTCGATCGCAAAGCTTAGGACGCAACGTTATATCATCATCATAAGTTAAAGGCCACGTCATTTGTTGGCAAACTGATGAATTAGGCGTTGGATAATTGACATTATTCACTCTTGTTCCATTAGGCCAGAACCAATCAGATTGTTCTACGTCAGATCGAGCCCCAATGAACAAGCTGATATCTAAATAATATAATTACAATCGGTTATAATTTAGTCACTGAACCAGTTATTGAGCACTTTCTAGAACAGGCTGATACCTATCACTACCTTAGTTACAATCACATGAGTATAGCAAAGATAAATCGATACAAAAAAGTCAGCTTCTTTTCGTCTCACTAAATCTTGTTCTTCAAAAGATCTATGCATTTCTGCTCACGTTATTTAACCATTTTTGCAGCATGTCTCAGAGAAATGGGGAAGGAACTTTCATGTATTGTTTCCACTCGGGAATTCCCTACGAATCCTTTTACTATCCGCGACATTTTGTGTTTAGAAGTATGAAAGTCGACTTATTGCCGATCAGCGGTCAAGTGGATAGAGCGTCTGCAACTGAAGCGGTAAACTCGGGTTCAATTCCCGTTTGGGTCAACTGAAAACGCTAAAAATTGATATTCACATCATTCTTGCTTAGCGCTCAGCAAAAAAAGAGAATGTGTGAAGTCTTCATCGTGCGCGGCAGACAGGTGGGCTGGTGGCAGCTTGAGCCGAAGACCAAACGATCTCTTAGCTGTCTCCTGGCCAAAGCAGCTTGGTGAATAAAATGTAATTTTAATGGTAGTACTGTATGTTGTCCAAAAACAAAATGTTATCTGCTGTGGTGATATCATTTATATGGTTATCGAAGGACGTCTACTAATATTTACACGGTGCTTCGAAACTTGCACACAAAAAATCAGATAATATAATTGTTTAGACCAGTTACAATTGAATTAAAGAAAGCTTTTGAAAGTGTTTTACAATATTATTGAATTATGGATTTTGATATAATCAGAAATTACAAGTGTTATTCTGATAGTGCAATTATTAAATAAATCCTTTTCTATCAAACATCCGCTATTATTTTTCTCGTTTTTAGTTTCATTACCTGGAAGATATATGGTTACATTTGTTCGTTCAAGATGCGTTTGATTTATGTCATCACGTATGAATAAATTGCTTGATGATTGCCCTTCAAGGTTATTATTATAATCATATATGGGGATTACATCATCAGTTAGGTTTGATCCTCCATAGAGAACAAAATTACTTCTCCATTCGTTTGCACAGTTTGAATTTAGTATTCGGTCTCGACTTCGGCCTTCTCGGGTGTAGCAAAAGTGTATTGGTGTTGCAAAGCCAGCAGGAACGCTAAAATGACGAAGTAAGTAAAGCAACTTTTACAAATCAAACCGACAAAAAAAAAAAAAATAGAAAAAAACTTTGAAAAAATACTCGCACTACAAAAGCGAAAGAATAAACTGAATGCTTTCCTGCTGCCGTCTGTTTTTGGTTTGAAAAGAATTAATGCTTTGTGCCCTTTGCTTAATGGTAATTGAGTTATATTTAGTTACTGTGCTTATTGTAGTGAAACGTCTCGTAGACTCTACAGATGAAGGTAACATAACTAGTAATTTAAAATAATTTTTTGACGAACTTTACCGTACTGCAGTGCTACAACATTGTTAATACGCTAGCAGAAGTCTGAGTCTACGTGCTGCATAGCCATGGTACGTTATGAACAGGAGTGCCCGCAGGTTGGGGCAGGGGGGCACTTGCCCCTCCCTCCTTTGAAATTAAGATGTCAAGTATTTTTTAGATTTAAATTTGCAAAATAAGTCTAAATATATTTACCTAAACTAAGAAAACAACCTTTTAGAGATTTTTTTTAAACTTGGTGCAGAGGGCGGGGGCAGCAGTGACGTTCCTAGGGGGGCGGCCCGCCCCGGGTGTCATCATTTTGGAGTGACGCCAGTTTATGATACCAATCGAACAAAAAAGAAAACAACAATATTATGTTTAATATCATTGAAAATAGTTGGCACTCTGAAACGGACTAAAAACGATTTAAAGCGTCTTTTAAAATATCAATTTAGAGGGCTGGGCGCTAATTTGTCAAACATATAACTCACAAATCAGTAAAAATTTTGATAACTGGCCAAAACTAAGCAATCAATTTTGATCGCTTCTTGAAACATGCCGAATATAGGTTTCATGAATAAATATACAAGCTCAGGAATAGGGAGGGGTGGATGTTCAGTAGCAGTTGAATACCAATCACTTCAACTCACTTATCCTTTCTTTAGCCCCCCCCCCCAATCACTTTTCTCTATTAAATGTAGATGAAATGTATTACTTGTTGAAAGTTTCATTGAACTATAAAACTTTTTGATTTATGGGACCAGCTTGTAAATAAAGAGCAATGAAAATTTACGATTAGGTACCTACCACATAGCCATTGCCCATTTATGTAACCAGTTTAATCATGCTTTGCACGGCTAATTTCTATGCCACATTTCGTACTAAACGCGCCCTGCTCATACTTCCAAGTTTTAAAATCTTACAATGAGAAGTTATTGAGATAGCCAAATTACAATCGCGCCATCTACGGTAATGGCGTAGTTCCGCTTTCTTTAAAATATAACCTTTTGCGGCCTTCTATACATTATGAAGGGTGTGACACCATAAATTTCGTCACGGGTGTCACCATCCTTAGCGATGCCAGTGAAGGGCAGAAGGAACAGGATTGCTTATTTTTCGTGAATTATCATACAGCATTTTCTTGAAAGCGAGCGTAAGCAATATTCTAGGATTAAGCATTAAACTTTTTGATTAAATAATCAATATCAAACGTTTTAGCATCTGGCATTAAGCCCTTATCAGGATCTAAATACAATATACAGCGTTTAATATTTCAATTTTACGCTGTGGTTATACAAACCCTAAAATAATAATTACTCCGCCCTTAAATTAATTTTGTTCAGAAACCGAAATCAAAACCAAACTTGTAATCAATAGCGTAGCCAGGGGGATTGTGCCCCTGCATTGGCCTAGTAGACCAAAGTGCACGATAAGGAAAATGCCTCAGTTTTTGCCCTTCTGATGCAATCTTTTGCAGTCATATGGCCTCTAAAATGGTTCAAAGCCGCTTTTGATACATCAGTATTGTTCTTTTTTTCAAGGAAGTATTACCTTACTTGTCAAAATGAAGCATGTTTTGGCAAAAGCTGATAAGTCGCATTTCGCTGTTTCGAGTAAATCGCGTTTAAAGTTTTAAACTTCTATTTGGCCTTGCCGAGTGCGACATATTAAGCTATTTATTACCGAAAATTGATTGAAAATTAAAACAATTTTTTTCTCGGGGAAATTAGGTTTAGTAAATAAATTAAAATCTATGAAAAACTTATTTTATGAAAAATGTCATTTATCAACTTTTGCAAAAACGTGCTTCAAATACAGCTTAAAAATTAATCGATAAAAACTTGAAACCATGGTTAAAATGGTGCTGTCAAAATTAATCGCTTAACGCAAAATGCTTAACTTAAGTTTCATAAAAAAAGAGGATGGGGGCTACTCATCATTTGATTTATTTAATTACAACAAGTTTTGGATTTGACCTGTGAGTAACATGGGGGTTTGAAGGGACTAAGTTATTTAATTCTTTCAAATGGCTTTCAAATTGTAGGCTACCAATTTAGGTTTTTAAATGGCTCTAAAAAGATGCGAAATTTGATTCAAATTGCGTTAAAATAGCTATTTTTTTTTCTGAAATATCGGAAAAATTGCCCAGCAGTTAGGGTTTTGCACCTAGACCCCGGTATGTGATATGCTTTAGTTATACCAGTTTTCTCGGCACGCTGCCAATTGCGGCATTTTTCAAGCAAAAACTTCAACTTTTTTGATTAATCAAGCCCCCCCCTAAAAAAAATTCAGGTTGCAGTCAGTAGCGCAACCAAAGGAGCGAAGGGAGCTTAGCCTTCCCTTTTTCTCTAAGTCACTTGGAAAACTTAACTCACATAATTATGCAAGCGTTTAAACGTGCTTTGAATTTGATCTGCAATTAAAGATGGCTGAAAAGGCTGGGCAATTAAAAAATTTCAAGTAGATTTTTAATCTCAATAATTTTGTTCTTTCCAATGGCCTTAAAAGCGTTCGAAATGAGATCCAGCTGACGTAAAAATGGTTATTTTTTTTTAAGAATGTGAAAATTGCCCAGTGACTGGGGCAGTCGCAGAGCCAATGGGGGGGCTATAGTCACTCCCATTGGCCTGTTAACCAAAGTGCAGAAGAAGAAAAATACCATATATTTTAGCTCTTTGGAGACTGTTTGTTTTGCGCTGAAATAGACAAAAAGTGATTTAAAGCATCTTTTGAAACATATATTCAGGGAGGGGGGGTGAATTTGTCAAAAATTAAAGTCACAAATCAATGAAAACTCTGAAAAATGCCCAAAAATAAACAATCAAATTTGATCGCTAGTGTAAAAACGCCAAACATAGGTTTTATCAACAAATATATTATAAACTCAGAAAAAAAGGGGGAGGGCTATTCAGTGTTAATAAATTACCAATCACTTCACTCAAATATCTTTCCATTAGCCCGACCCCCCCCCAATTATTTTACTTCATAAGATTTAGACGAAATAGATTACTCCGCGTGAGTTTTATTGAATAATAGGATTTTATGATTTACCAGCATGAAAACAAAAGAAGTGCAATGTTATCATTAGCCACCTACCACATAGCCCAATAATGCAACCAATTGAATCGTGCTGCGCTACCAATTTTTATGCTATGTTTTAAAAGCGTTAGTATTTATAAAATAGCTCTAAAATTAAGTTGGTTTTGCAAAAAATAATGCAAAATTTTCGAGCGCTGGGGGCTCTGCCCCCATACCCTCCTGCTATAGGCGCAACCAGGGGGGCCCATGGGGCCCGCCCCCCCCCCAATTAAAATACCACTAATGACAAAAAATTATGACATCATAGCCTAGCGATGTTTAGTTGCAGTTATGGACGACGAGGGAGCCCAAGGGCCCCAAACCAACAACCTGGGGGCCCCTAACTGACCACCAGGGGGCCCCTAACTGACAATCAGGGAGCCCCATGGCCCCTAACTAACGATCAGGAGGTCCCAGGGCTCCCAACTACCAACTACGTGGCCCCGAGGCCCCAACCGACAACCAAGGGGCCCCGAGCCCCTAACTGACAAACGAGGGCTCAGGGGCCTCTAACTGAGGAACAGGGAGCCTGTGGCCCCTAATTGACGACCAAGGGCCCACAGGGCTCCTAAGTAACAACCATCGGGCCCCTAACTGACAACCAGGGGGTGCTTGGGTCCGTAACTGACGACCAGGGGGCACTAGGGCCCCTACCTATCAACCAGAAAGCTTCGGAGCCCCTAACTGACAACCAGGGTGCCCCGGAATCCCTAACTAACGACCAGTGTGCCCTGGGGCCCCTAACTACTGACCAGGGTGCCCCGGGGCCCTAACCAACAACCACGATCCCCGGGGCCCCTAACCGACAACCAGGGGAACCCAAAGCTCCTAACTGATAACCAGGGTGCCCTGGGGCCCCTAATTGATGACCAAGGATCCCGGACCAGGGATGCCGTAATTCAAATTTTTAACAAATTGCATGCAAAACCTGTGAGGAATCTAAGAGTTTTGTGCTAAAAGTTGCAACCCCAACCCTCATTTAACGTTATTGTGAACTTAATGCTATAACACAAGCGGTAATGCAAACCCCCAATTTATTGAAATACTACCAATGATAAATATAATGAGAGCATAGCCAGTATGTTGTCCTTGTCCGGAATTGCAGTTTCTTTAATTTAGGATTTACGCGTACAAAATTAAGTAGTAATAATGACGACCACGTGTCCACGTCATAATAATGTCATGCAACTCCTGGACGTTTCAAAAAAACTGTCAAGTGACGCGACTCGAGTCCTACACCTTTAGGAAAAAAATTATCTCAATTTTGCTTTAAATGATTTTTTTATAAAAGAACCTA
Organism: Trididemnum nubilum; assembly: GCA_963965965.1. NCBI lineage: Eukaryota > Metazoa > Chordata > Ascidiacea > Aplousobranchia > Didemnidae > Trididemnum > Trididemnum nubilum. Next base: position 5,491,997 of record OZ014473.1, on the reverse strand, counting down.
AAGGTGCGATTTTATCTCAAAATCATGGGCGTAGCCAGGGGGTGGCGCAGGGGCCTGAGCCCCCTCAATTGAAATGCCACCAATGACATAAATTTAACAAAAAGCCTTGTTTTTTCATTTTTAGTTTCTTTGAACATCATTGCGTGCAACAGAAATTAACATAAATAATATTGACGACCAGGGGGCCCGGCGCACCCCCTTAATTCATTTTTTCCAGCTAATTTAAACGTATAACCAGGACGAAATCAAACGTTTTGTCCTAAATGTTGCTACCTCAGGCCCTCATCTAAACTTTTTATGAACGTAATGCAATAAACAGCGCCGTATTTGCCGTATGGCACAGTGCCAGCACTCAGATAGTAGGACTTTTCTTGATCTTCACTTAAATTTGGCAGAAAGATATTGCAAAAATCCCTTAAGTGCCAGGGACCCCGTGCAATGTAAATCCGGCCCAGGAATACCATGTTTAGTAAGCGTAACCATCTATTGTACTGCTTTTCAATAACGATTCACCTCCACCTCAACAGTTTTTACGCACGAAATACTTTTTACAAAATAGCTATGGAAAATGCTTATTAAACAAGTTATTGAATTTCAATTGAGGGGTCCTGGGCCCCCTGGCCGTACATGTACTCCTATAACTGGTTAACTTCATGACAAAACAAAAATCTTCAAGGAAAATCTTCGAGCGGATTACTATTTACTGGTAAAATATTGCAGGAGGCAATGTGCCTTATTTCCCCCTACCTGCACCAAACCAATCACAATTAAAATTTTACACCATAATGCAAGATTTCAAACGTGTTTTGGACTTAAATTGCACGTAAAAGGAGGATTGAACAGTTAAACTTTTTTGATTGGCTTTGAAATGTTAAAAATTTAGTTCATTGAAATGGTTGTGAACCCGTGCGATATGTGATCCAATGAGATTAAAATAGCTTTTTTTTCCAAAATCGTCCAAAAATCGCCCAGCGGCTGGGGGCTTCACCCCCAGATCCCCATGGCCACCGGAGGCAGGGGGCTCCGCCCCCAGACCCCCGTCTGTGATACGTTTGAGTACACTAACTTACTCAACACGTCTTCTAAGTTAGACATTTGCTCTTTCTAGCTATTAGTTTTTGCCATTTCTCTTTACCAAAATCTTGGTTAAATGCCAATAGGCTACAGCTTCAGATTTTCCATTCTACGATATCTTTGCCCCACAAAAAGCTCCTTTTTTGAAAATGTTTGATGACGCCATTGCATGTGATTTGTGGTTTGGGCCCCCCCAATCAACAATTGTGGCTACGCCTATGCCCCGTGCCCCCATTGGCCACCGACGGTTGGGGGCTCCGCCCCCAGATTACCAAAACAGCCCTCTCCCCATTGCGAATTTCTGGCTACGCGCCTGGACTGGGGGCTTTGCTTCTAAACCCCCATCCATAATGTAGGATATTTGAATTGCATTAATTTGCTCAACATGCCGCCCAATTGCAACATTTTTTGGACAGGATCATTTAACTTTTGGTTCAAGGCCCTGAGCAAAATCTTGGTTGCAGCTGTAATGTTTCATTTGATCTAGTAAATAATAGATACATCGCTTGCCCCCCCCCTGAAAAAATTTCTGCGGGCGCCCCTGGTTATGAAGTGGAATAACATACATTACTTTTCACAAAATTCAATTTCACCAAACACGTATACATAAGCAAGCTATTTCCATTGTTTGCCTTTTACTTTTGTCTTTTTTGGCATTTCTATTTACAAAGATATTATGCGCTTTACGGATAAGTTTTACGAGTAATCGGTAACAAGCGGTCCTAATACTGCATATTCGTACAAAATATAAACATTAGTACCGGTACCTTTTTTTCTATAATGCCAAGCACCAAGCAAGAGCTGCAGTAATACTATAGTTCTAAACAGTAAACTCTTGGTTTGAAGACAGATAGATGATCTTGGCTGTGAAGGCCTAATCCGAAGTTTAATTTTGCAATCAAGATATTTAATCAAAAAAGTGAACATTATGCTCTGAAACTTCTGTAAAAGAGTATTTTTCCAGCTTCAAAAAGCACTGCAATAAATTTACAAAGCAGCTTACTTAATAGGGCTATAAAGATGTATAGAATCCAATCTTCCAAAGTTGGGAGCTCTGCCAGTTAGAGTGTTTGGTCGACTTTCCGAAACGCCAATTACCGAATATAGAAAAACATCATCAATAGAGCGACTTTCACGAATTAAAACTGGTCTTAGTCCTGCAAATACGAAATTAGTTCCGTAAAAATATGCAGTAGAATTATAATGAAGTACGAAGTATTCTTAGAAATACATAAGTTTTAGAGCTTGAACAAAGCTGAGAAAACTTTTTTCGTAGGAAAAACAGGTTTCAAAAAACAAAAAAGAAATTCAGAAGTTATTTACAGTAAAATTGGAAATGGAATTGTCAATCGATGTTAATAAGTTCGTTGTTACGCTGAGTTATGCTGGATAAAGCAAACTTCGAATTGCATTTTCATTTTTTGCAAATTCGTGTAACTGAAAAAATTATGGTTGCGTACAATCTAATTTGAGCTTTTGTGAAATCAACCTTGTAGGTTTGTTTAAATCAATGAAACATTCATCAATAATTTTTTGCTTCTTTGGTTTTGTTCAAGAATTTTTTCCAACGTCACAGCAAATTTCGAGCAGAAATACTTTGCTTACTGAAAGCAAAAAGGTTAAATTACTGTAATGGAAATCTGCAAACCTCTTCCCATAGTTCCAAGTAATCTATTTTCCGCAATATCAATGATTCGGTTTTTAGTTCTCATATTAACGATTTCGGCTAAAGTTCCCCCGGCTTGTTTGCAAATTGATTGAGCTTCGTCTGAGTTAGCTCGCTGATCAGAAATGACGTAGAAAAACTTGCCTTGGCCAAAGAATCTTGAAGATATAACTGAAATGAATAACATTGTCAATAATGAAATAAATAAGTGCTGCATGTATCATATTTAGCAGTAAATTTACGTGATATTTTACTTGATTTTTTACTTTATCATAAAGGTTTATACAATTTTGCTCACAGTATAACTGATATTTTTTCTAACTTAAAAGTAGGTAAAATGAAAATTCGTTTCTTTTTCTTTGGTTCAGTGTTAATTTGTAATTCGATTTTCACGCTTTACTTTTTAATTGCAGTAGGTGCGTTTAGTATTTTTGTTTTATTATTATTACTCAAAAACGTAAACAGTTCAGCAGTCGGAAATCGGCAGTCATTTGCAGACCATGCAAACAAGTATCTTTGTTTTTTCCAAGCCTCTTGTGAGAAAACAGACAAAAACTGTCACATACCGTTTTGCATATTGTGTTCGTTCTTTTACCTTTTTTACGCGTGGCTGCAATTGCAACTACAATTGGAATCACCAAATGTAACTACTTGAAATAAAATGTTTATTTACTATGTTTCTTCAGCCAGGAGGCAGCAAAAGGATTTCGATCTTCAAAAAAGCTCTCACTTTTTTCTAGTGATGGGTACAGCGGTGCTACTACCGCCGCTACTTTTTCGGTAGCGATAGCGCCGCTGCTTTTTGTCGTCACCTTGTGAAAAGCTTTCATCAAAAAACAGAGCCAAGATAAAATGAAATATTCTATTAAGTACGCAGTATGTTTTGACCTGAAGTTAAGTAATTTTTAATCTTATTCAAACAAAATAAAATTTTTATCTGGTCTGGGTTTTGGTTTGAATTCTAGCTGGTGTTCTATTAAAATAAGATTGAAACTGATTTATATTCAAGTCAAACGTCTGGTATTAAATTCTTTTTGGCTTTGTTTTTTTTTGCCAAAACATGACAATTAAGAATTTTATACATGCAGTACCTCGTCGGTTAGGCATTGGTTGGGCATGCGTCATTCTATGAGCAAAACAGAACATCAACATCAAAACTGCATTCATGATCGTATAGTTTTAACAGATTGAACTAACAAATACTATAATTTTGCTGCAGAATTTTCTGCTGCATTCTGTGCTGTCCAGTTGTAGTTTTTGCACTAACAAAAACAATGGCAATTTATAACGGTAAACTATGTAACTTTTAAAAGCTAACTCAAAACCAGGCTGTGTTAGTTTTGATTGCGAATCCTGAAAAACAACGCAGATTGTTAATTTTTGTTGACTTTATTTACTTGTGTTTTCGGCGGTAAGTTCAGGTAGAGATTGAGTTGCCTCAATTTATCATACTGCAATTCATTTATCTCCTTAGATGGGCTACTGTACGAAAAAAAAAAAAGAACTACCAAAACTGGAAATAATGTTACCACAAATTAAGCTCTAGCTCTCTGCATTTACACTGTTGTCGATAAGTTTACCGCAATTAATGAAGTTTTTTTTCTGTATTCTGCTGAGTATTACTGCTTATGTGACTCAGGGGAATTTTTTCTGGTACAAAGCATATGTTTATTCACTTGACCTTTTAATTTTTCCAGTTAGGTTAAAGTTTAAACGAAATATCAACCAGCATGACAAAAGCAAAAATTTCAGAAAACTGCAATTTAAAAAAGCTTTTACAATTTTAATATGACTCACGGCACAAGAGCCGTGTAAAGTTTCCGCAAGTCAAATTATAACGCATAAGTCAGTATTATGCACTCAGTTCTCTTCTTGTTAACCCATATGTTAGGTTGGAATATGAAAGTATATTACAAGAAGGCCTACATGTGAGTTGAACCATATATACTAGATTATGTTTACCAAAAAGAAACAAAAACAAAATAAACGCACATACTTTTTACCTTAGCCTATAATTGTTTTATGATGTAATTTTTACTTTTTCAATACAGCACATCAAAGAAAACTTCGAATATACATTGGCTTTGTGTTTTATGGATTCATAACTACAGCACATCTCAGAAGATGATGATACCTCTATTCTCAGCAAACTTCATTTCGCTTCCAAGAAGCTACTTACAGGAAATACCACTTGAAGAAAGATGTTTGCTTTCATTCGTGACTTAAGTAAGAAGGAATTAATCATAAAAGGTGCAATTTTTAATTGGATTGGTTTGAACAGAGTTTTAAAAGGTCCGACAAGTATAAGCCCAAACCCGGTCCGAATCTGAAAAGTGATTTGAAGCCAAACCAAACCTGAAAAAGCTCGAAAATTTGGTTTAAATTAAAAATGAGTACGATTGTAATATAGCTCGTAATAAAACTATACTCATTGTTGAAGTAATAATCATACTAGTGTAATAATAATTGCAATGATGCTTAAACTAAGTCTTCCTTCAGGGTTGCAAAGTTTTTTAACTAAGCTTTAATAGCATCTAAAGGGCAAAAACACCAGGTATATACTAGCGTATGTATAGTATATCAAGAATGACGTTTTGTCAATCTCAAGCCCGAACTCGACCGGAAAAGCGCAGCCCGACTCACAACTCTGGGTTTGAGACTATCAGGTGCTTTCCACCTTAAACATAGCACAATTATACGGTACTATGGGGGTAAACAACGCAAAAATAATGTAGAATCATTCCGATTTAGAATATTGGTTGCAAACATTTTAGAGGGCTGGAAATATTTAATTTTTTTGATTTACTCTGCTAAACAGGATGTCTTTTAATTAAAAACTAGAACAAAGAAAATTTATGAATTTATTTGGGTCTGAAGACAAAATGGAATAGTTATTTTGAGCATCATGGGCTTGCTGGTCTTAACTTTCAGTCGACTTCCAGCGGTGAATATCGCATGGAGTGAATTTCTGAGCAGTATTTTTGCTTCGCAGTTAGCAAAGGTTGTCTGAGGTAAAAAATACATCAGAATTTCAAAGATTGAGTTGAAAAAACCTTTTTTAATTTTTTTCACAGAAAATAAATTTGATAATTTTTTGTAGCGAGAAAATGCCATGCTGCGGCCGATTTGGATCTTTTGATATTAAATTTCTAAATTATGCTTATGAGCTACGTCATGTTTGAAACAGGTATGTATTGAATTCTTTAATATTTAGAGAGTCTCAAAAACTACAGTAACTATGATAATGTCTGCCCATTTTAATCCTCAAAGTTGCAGAAACTGGCTGTTTGTGAGGCTTGCTGTGAAAACAGCTGCACTATTTTACAGCATTTTTAACAATGCAAAACAAGGCCACAATATCTTTTAGTTCAAGTTTTATTTTGCAAGTTATGGCCGAACTCAAATCAAATTTAATACAGTAAGTATTGTCGGTCAGAGTAGTTTTTAATCCAGAGCATTGCATTGTTCTTATTTTGTTGTTGATCCAATTTTTTTTTCGATGCTTTCCCAACTAAAGTCAACTGTTAAGTCCTCCCGCATTGGGATATAGTCAAGTATAACCAAAAAACTTGCTCATAGCATTACAAAGATGGTACGAAACTATGCGGAAATGTTAGAGAAAAACTTTTATTTGCACATTGCTTTAATCTTTCTTATTAATGTTAAGTGTGGTTGGTGTTATGTCTAATAAATCTAATCAGCATGTGCCTGAATCGCCTTCTTTATATGGGAATGCTAGAACCCAGGCAACCAAAGTGCACCGGCAAAGTAAGATTACAATTTTCCGGTACATAACAACTTAAAACGATTCAAGCATAAAATCGTGGATGACACCGACGTATTTCTGCTTCAATTTAAGCTACTTCCATAGAATGTGAACAAGACAATTTTTTGGATTATGATATCTAATAACACTTTTGAAAAAAGTGCGGGTTTCTGGAAGGACTTCCTAAGAAAAACATCAACCAACCACAACAAGCATATGCAAAATTCCTAAACTCGGTACCGCAGTACTTATTTTAAATTAAATTTTTCATCAAGCTTATAACAAGTTCTCGGGCCTATTTCCGTGTCAGAGCGCCTGCGGGTAACACAGCTCCTTTTGAAGAATTGTGCTACGGTGACAAGTCATTGGAACACGGTGCCCGATTTGACATGCTTGAAATTGGAATTTAAAACCTCCCGCTTTTGAGACGACTGCGGAACCTTTTCACTGACTGCATCACGTTACTGAAACGCTCTGTTATACGAGTATCGGCATTGTATGTATAGGCTCTAGGCCAGTGCTTTTCAACCTGTGGGCCAAGGTCCACCGGTGGGCAGCGGGGCATTTTTGCAGTGGGCCACAGGGTCATTTTGGTAAAAGTCGTATTTTGAAAAGTCGTGTTTGAAGTTTTTGTCCCTGAAGATCACCTGATTTCGGCCGAAAAAAACGCTTGAATTTTGGTGAAGACCTTTCTTTTTTTGGAGATCACCTGTTTTCGTCCGGGAATACTTTGAGAGTGGGCCATGACAAATTTTCAAAATCAAAATGGGCTACGGTTGTAAAAAGGTTGGGAAGCACTGCTCTAGGCTCGAAACTACGCATCTACCGGCTTAACCTACAATTCATATGAATTAACCAACCGATTTGCAGCTTAATTGTAATTTTCGGCAGAAACAAGCTTTGATCGAGTGTTGCACTGTTGCAGATGGTCAAGACCAAGGCAGTGCCATCGCTATGGGGGGGAGGGGGGCGTGCCCCCCTAACGGCTGCTTGTGCACCCCCATTTGGTTTACTTAAATTACTGTTTTTGGAACATCACGTAACTGCAAGACAACAACAACAATGATAAATTGAGTAATTACGTTCAAACATAATTCTCCTTCGAAGTTTTCTTGATTCTTTGCGAAATGGCTGGCAACCAACTGCTGTACATAAATCTGACGTAATAATCCTTCTTATTAATCTAACTTTACGGATGTGTCGCGGAAGAAAGAATTAAGCCGGCTGAATCGTTATCGGTACTTCGTTAGTGATCATGACATGAAACAATACGTGAAAACGTTTTTTTTAAAGATCAGTTGTTTTGATTGTTAAAGTACACTACCTATTTTGAGGTCGCGGTCTGAGGCGCAACCAGGGATAAGGGGCTTAAGCTACCTAAACTAAGTCACTTAGAAATTTAACCTCAAAATACGAGCGTTAAAACGTATTTTAGACTTGACCTGAAGTAAGAGGAGCTAAAAATTTAATTCTTCTTCGAAATAACTTCTGAATTTTAGCAATTTAGTGTAGTGGCGCACGCAGGATTTTCGAAAGAGGGGGGGGGCAGGAAATTTGTGAATAATGCACACCAAAAGAAAAATTTCTCCACTCAGATTCAGTTCCATTTTCTGCCCAAAATTAGGTGAAGACCAAAAACAAAAGGTCTTCACTCAGATTTAGTATGATTTTTGGCCCAAAATTAGGTGAAGACCAAAAAAAAAAACAAAAAAAAAAGGTCTTCACTGAGATTTAGTTTAGTTTTCGGCCGAAAAGTAGGTGGGGACCAAAAAAAAGGTTTTCATTCAGGTGTTGTCCGTTTTTGTCTCAAACTTTCTGCAGTTACAAAGGGGGGGCATGCCGCAATTTTACATACCGGTAATTTTCTATGTTAATTTACTATACTTGTGACCCAAAAACCCAATGGCACCATGGCCCCCCTAAATACGCCCATAATTTAGTGATTGGCATGACTTTAAAACGTTTGAAGTGCGACTAAAATGCCGTAAAAATCCCTTTTTTTTTGCTGCAAAATCACAAAAATCGCCGACGGCCGGGGCTTCGCCTTCAAGTCTCGTCCACAGCCTCTTTATATTTGGTGACTACGCCTCCGTTTGTGACACGCTTGAGTTGCATCAGTTTGTTTAGTGCGTAGCCTAAATCAGACAATTTTTATGCAAAAAATTCACGTTTCGTTCACACCTCTAAGCAAAATCTTGGTTGCGTGTCTGGTAGCATTCTTTGCTGTAGATAGATTTTTCAAGCGGTAGTGGGCCGCAGACGAAACAAGCTAAGAAACGCTGCCGGTTTTATAGAACTCCTTTTTTTGAACATAAATACATAATTGTTAAAATTGCGCATTTAGGTAGCCGTACAAGATCTGAAGATCGGTTTTTGTTTGCAAAAGTTCAGCATATTTTAGTGCCCCCCACTTTCAGCTACATGTAGTGCCCCCTCACTAGGTTTTCTCTGGCGACGGCACTGGTCCACGTAGAAGACGCCTCTGGTATTCTCACAATTGGCTTGCAAATGCAATATGCAGTAGACCAAAATATCTTGTAGTATATGATCAAGCTGATTTAAGTAATTTGAGGAGCTGCAAACTCGATCATTTTTTGGTTTTCTAGTTTAAGTTCGAGCTTTCTAATTTTTTGTTTTCGAGCTCAAGGTCGAGATCAAGTCCGTCCTAAATATCAATTTTTCACTTTAAGTTCAAGCTGACAAAACTACTACGTCAACTTTTGGCCTTAATTGCTTTTTTTTTGTATGAAATATGCTTTTCTTCTAGGCCGCCACGGCACAAACAAATGAACGGCAATCTTAATTTACACAACATGATGAACAAATAGTCTTTCTTTCCAATAATTTTTTAATCTTTAAATTTCTTTTTAATAAACTTGTGTTCTAGTTCAAAAAAATTGTTTTTTCGAGTTTGCTGCCCCGGTAATAAGTACCGTATTCAATATATCCTACAATCCCAGATATTTTTTGCTTTTGTTGTATGCAGTAACAAGTTGAAAAGGTTTCATCAACATTTTTAGATAATTCATCGAAAATTTTGGCATCATAGCCGGTCAGTTACGTAAAATCATTTCAATGATTGAACCTACTGCATGAACGACTAAGTGTTCAGAAATTTAAATGCCCGGCGATACCATCTTTGAGCGTGGCTGCTTTGTGATTTAATCTTACAGTAAAGCAAGAAGTTTGGTTGACAGAGCTGAACACTGATACGCATCATCAGAAATTACAGGTATTGCAAAGCGATCAGTTTAGCCCATCAATAATCAAACAGATATAGAGCGTTGGCTGCGGAAATGGTAGACTTTGGTTCAATTCTCGGTCAGGTTCTGCTTGAGGTTCAGTCTTAAAACGGATGTACCCGGCCAGCTCATTCTACGTTTTGACGTATACAACAAGTACATAACAAAAAATGTAATTTGCTTTGATACAGTATTGAGTTTGTTTACTTTCATCTTTTAAAAAAAACTGATTTTCATCACTTAAAAATGTTTACAGTAATTGAAATTATATAGCCAATATGACTAAACAATAACAAGAGATCAAAAAGTTTTTGTCCTACAATTCCAATGTTTTTACTTTCTGACAAAATGCAGCATAAGCACAAGCTGGAAGTTTTGGCCTAAATTTCCCAGAATTTTAGAAATTTGGGGACTTTACGTCGCAACTATTATTGTTGGTTAGTTCAAAAACGAACTTATTTTCTGCAATTAATAATTTCTTTTGGTCTGAGCAGGAAGTTTTGACCACAAATTTCTAGAAAATCTGTAAAATTTCTATAATTTTCAGACAGAATTAATACCTGGGCCTGAGAAAAGAATGCACAACAAATTAGAAAGCACATCCATGATTGAAAACTGGCGTTGTACCAGCTATTACTAATATATGCGTAGAACAAACTCATTCTATTCGTGATTTTTTGCAAAATCTATTCGGTTCTATACCACAAAGATCGGTACTTCCTTAGAATTTTTTAAAATTTCTTTAAACAAAGAAAGCACTCATTAGTTTCAATGCGCAAAATTAAAAAAAAATTGCAGTTGGTCGTGATAAACAAGGAAAATTTCAATTTTGAAAGCATTAATTTGTGAATTCCCGCTCTATGTGAAATAAACGCCCCCACATCGCCGTTTCTGTGCTATAGTAGCGTATGTCGATTTTTAGAGTTTTGATATATGAACGTTTTTATGTTTTGGCTATTTTTTGTAATTTATTCAAAATCTGTTTGTAACATGTTACATTCATGTTTACAACTGTAATAGAGTTGTTTGACAACGTGTTAGCTGCATTCTAAAAAAAGTGCGTTTTAATTCACAACTAGGGGATTTTTTGCCGAGATACGTGCCATAGCACAATAAAAATTTCAAAAAAATAAAAAAATCTTCTCTGAAATTGAAATACGCGAAAATTGCGCAATGAATTTTTTGTACATTTTTTGCCATAGTACCATAGTTTGATGGTAATTAAATGATTTTTCAAGTCGACAACTCAACATGTTTGTAATAAATAGTTAGTTGGGTATATTTTTGGTCAACCTGTTTTTAAAATTCAGAATGGCTAAAATCAACATTTTCACAAAAACTCTAGCAAACAAGGCTTTAACTTTTAACGCGGAAAGTAGAAAGTGGCAGGGACGCAGCTAGGCCAATACCCGAGGTGCATTTAGAGCCCTTATTGGCATTTGAGCCCCAATGTAACCCCCTGACCGTTGGATTTTGAAGTTCAATGTAAGACATATTATTTCAAAAATATTGAAGTAAACATTTGCTTTTCAAGATAGTTAATAAAGATTTAAATGCAGTACATTATTTGACTTAAAACAACAGAACAACCATTTGTTGTTCGTGAGGGTAAACTGCGAGATGGTTGTTATTTTGTTTTAATTTGAAAAATATACTGTATTTAATACCTTTATTAATTATTTTTGAAAAAATAATATTTTTACTTATATTTTTGACATCAATATGTCTTAATTATATTGAACTTTATACTTTAACGGTCAGGGGGTTCGTGAGGGCATCAAAAGCCAATGATTAACACGTAATTATTACTCACATTTTATCCTAAAGGTCAAAACGTCAGATTCATGCGGCATGAGTTCTCAGGTAAGATTTTTCGTATTTAGATACGTTGAATTGAAAAGACCAGATTTATAGGGGCGATAATGCTTGAAAATTGCTGAATAGCTATTTGGCTTTGTTTTTTTTTATGCTCTTTTGTTGGTTGTCCATTTGGTATTAAGTCCCCACCCATATCAAGCCTCTCAACTTTCCAGTTTCTCCGGTTGATCGCTATGAAACTTGTAAAACTTCGCAACGTAGCCAAAAGTAGATTATGCCGCACCATTGGACTACAAATCAAGTGATAAACAAACAATATATCGGATTAAACACCGAAATAAACCAAACATGTTGCCCACTTCAAGGCCTCACAACCATTCTTTGCCTTTGACGGCTGAACCTTAAAATATCTCTACACTTTTTAAATTTCTGACTTTGCCCCTGCTTAGAACTATATAACCGCGTTTCTTGAGAAGCTAAATAGCAAATAGGCAGCTGTAGTACGTAAAACAAAATCATTTAGTTTTATATCAGTTCAAGTGTCAAGATTTTGTGTTGACCAGAACAGCGCTATGCTGCTTCATATGGGCATTGCAAAAACATGAAGCTAAGGAAATTGCTTTTTGAATAGCAAGGTCCAATTCCGTCATTTATATTACTCCAAAATGTCAATTACATGAAATTGTTGAAAAACATCAAAATTAAAAACGTTGCCAACGTCAAAATCGTTTAAAATGAATGCTATTATTATTGCTCAAGAAGAATTATGACTGCAAATAATTAACCGTTACGTCACATAAGATTTCGGTTGATATTTGAACAAAAACAAATTCTAAGAGTCAAGTTTTATTGTTTTTAACAAACAACAGTTTACCGTTCTTGTTCTTTTGAGAAATTTCATGTAACGCAGTCAATACAGGGCTGCAAAAACTTGCAGATACGTGACTATTGTACGGTATGATTAATCAAAAAAACAACTTTTTTCCTGAGCTATAATCACGCATCTCAAGATTCGCGAAGATAGCACAAAAAATGTTTGCGAAAACCGACACGTGAATTTGCATTGATTCCAATAACTTTTTACTTGTACTTTGAATTTTGTTATGCAAGCAAGACCAAAATAAGCTCATGAAACAGGCTTTCAACTATATAAATAACTCAAAATGTGCAAAAATCGAGATACACGTCTATGGCAAAGGAGCGACGACATTTTCTTAAAATATTTACAAACCATTTGATCTGAAAAAAATCGAAACACATTTTCGACCAAGACAGTAAAAGCATCAAAAAGTTTTAAAAAAGTGTCATTTTAAAAGTGAATTTTACGAATAGACCTCGGATTTTTCCGGATGCTACAGTATTAGGCATTAAGAATTTTGTTGCGATTTATGTTTGAAATAACCAAAATATTGGAAAGATAACTTGGTACAGGAAATTTATATAAGGTACTTAAGTAGACGTTCAAACCAATGCAAAATTAACTGGATGTAAAAGTAATATAAGTAGTACCATATGCGATTTTTTCTTGTTTGCTATACTTTTTCGTAAAAGTTTTCGGTACTTTCTGCATTCACATCATTTGTATTGTTTACATATTCAGGTGTATTGCTGTCTTTCTTGTTAACTTCATTTGCATAGTCAAGGTTAATTACAAATTTCGGTTTGGATTCATTCACGTAAAGTTTGTCTTTTGACTTTTTAACCACAGGATTGGGTATGACGTAATAATGAACCTCTTCCGATTGCTGTTTAGGAATCTTGCAGGTATAATACGGTTCAATTCCTGTTTGAGGTGGAACATTTGAATTCAGGTATTGTGAATCATCTTCAGGATATTGTTGAAATACATTCGAATTTTGATAAAAATCTCTTGTTAAAGCTTGATCGGAAATCTTAGCATTTTTATATTCATTACTTTTTTTTGCCTTTTGCGGACGGAACCCAGTTAGATTTTTGTTGACAGATGTTCCTTTTGACTTTTTCCTGCAAAATAATTTGAATAAAAGTTATTATAGATGATGGCGCATCGATATTAATTAATGATATTATTCTGCAAGGCCATCTTGTCTCCAGAAGACTTCAGGGCGACTTGGTAATTAAAATGTAATTAAAATACAAACACAAAATAAAAAATTAGCAAAAATTGTTAACGAATTTACAGCGTGCGATTTTGTAAAACGGAATTTGGTTGGCTTTCATTGAAAAGCCATTACCTGAATGAAAATTAAAAAATTGAAAATTGGTTTAGTTATTCGACGAATGTGTGATGAGTATGGTTTGTGGATATTAGTGAATATTCGATGGCTGTATAAAATCAAAAAATTGGCTTTTTAGAAGTGTCAAGTAACTTGATCAAGTTTTTACTAGCTTCGTTGCAATCTATCCAATACTTTTATCGTTTGTGTGATAAATATGCGCTATAAAACTTTGATTTGAAAAACTGCACATACGAGTATTTTCTTTTTATTGATTTCTTACTTTTTGTACCAAAACAATCCCAGTGCAACCAACAAAATTATAACAATCAAAACAACTGGAATAACAATAATTTTGAGATTGAGGGGCTGTGAACTTTCGGAATTTTGGTTAATTGATTGATCATTAGCTAAATGTTTGGGCACAATGCAATTTCCGGTCACATTTTTGACGTCACCTGCGCCTTCACAAGTAAAAGCTTGAATCTAAAAAATAAAATATCAAGTTGACACGATGGCAAAATTATTACTTTAATATTACTTTTATTCCAAAAATTAGCATAGAACTTTTAATTATAACTAACTACGCAATGTTTCATCCATTTGTATTTATTCAGGTGATCTTATTCAGATACTGCATAATACCAATTGAAATCATTGTATTTGAATAAGACCAGTAGATAAATGCAAATGGATGAAAGTCTGTGCATAATGTTCAATAATTTTTTGCCAATTTAGAAAATTAATGTACATTGCTCTGACAATGCTCTTCATTAAGCACTTTTGCATAGGATTGGAAACAATTTTATAATTTGCTGACTTTTATATTACAATCGTAATGTCTTTATCAGTTACATGAGGTATTGGGAAAATGGCCTAGTTAGTACCAATAAATATATACTCATATGCAAGTGATAAATTTGTTCTTGTAATAGTTGTTTTGGTGACACAAAGCCATACCAAGTAACTTGAAAGCAAAGAAGCATAAAACGAGTAAAGGCCTAAACCTGAAAATAATCGCCAGAAATAAAAGTATTCAGTTATAGGGCCTGCTATAGCCTTAACATAATACAATACAAATCAGGGTAGAAAAGTGAAAACGATCTCTGGCCTCCGCTACCAAGCACTTTTTTGAATGAGTTACAGGAAACTTTATTTTTATTTTATTGAAAAAATTTGATGATTGCAGAAAACTACAGTAATTTCTCTAATTATTAGGAGCCAATATCAGTTTTATTATATCAAAATTAGCTTTAGATTGACCTTACAAATGTAAAAAAAATAGATTGATTATTTAGATATTAGCATTGATTATTTAGATAAAGATATGGCACTTTTAGAGAGGTTATAAAAGAGGTTTGAAATTGTCTTTAGTAAAAGGCGGTTTTACTGCAGGTACTGTCAATTCAAATGTGATTGTACTTCGTATCTTTACAATTAAGCCTAATTATAAAACTTTATAGCTTCACCGCCTACCTGAAACTCCACTAAAGCATTGATAGGATACGATGCTAAATCGATTGCGTATCTTTCGGTGTTATTTGGTTTCATAAAGTTAGAAAGCGAAGAAGAATTGACCTCGATTTGAGAAATCGTGTCATTTCCCACAAGACCAAATATCTGAGATAAAAAAAAGGTTGATACGAAAGCTTTTTTAGTGTTTTTTTTTCTCAATTTTTATTCTTATTTGTTTTTGGTCACATGATATTTACTAAATAAATCTATTGATTTTTTTATCACATATAGGAACAAAAAACACCGTAAATTTGCGCAAACAAAAAACAAGGAATTAGCTTATACCTTCAGACCTTCACACATTAATAAATTTACTCTAACCTACTTTGTAACCGATTGCCTCCTTGACATTATAACCAAAATTTTCCCACTCAATGACGCAAGCTGACGTAGTAGCGTCGTTTACAACTCTTGCATTCTTAACTGGTTCTGGTATCCCGTAAAACGTAGTGGCTGATGCCGATGCAACGGCGCCAAATTCACGGACAAACCTCAGACCAATTTTGGTTTCAGCCTTAAAAGAAATAGATCTTAATAAGGCACTCAACTCTAGTTTTTCACTGTAAACCAAAATGTTGGGATAAGCCTTGAACGCATTCTCACTAAATTTGAAGTTTCGACATCTTGCCGTTTTCAAGATATTGCAGTTCAAAGTTAATAACTTTTCTCTTACTTCAGTGTTTTTCCATTTTAAAGTATTGCTACAGAAGATTAACTTTTCGAATGTTGACTTGAATTTACTAGAAAAGCAGCCAATTTACAATTCTGACCGTTTACTTTGTTTTGCCTGCAGCACTGCCGAAAACACTTGTTGAGAGTTGCAAACATGCAGTAGCATTCTAAAATTTTGTTTGTAGTTAGCAGCCCTGGCAAAAGCTCTAAGGGGAAAATTTTTTTCTAAGGGAAAACTAAGCTATTACATGTTAAAAATGAACGTTTCTAAGAATATCAAATTTGGTGAAGCTAATCTTTAAATCTGCCAAAAAATGTTGAGAGAAAAGCAAACAAAAAATTTTTGATCTGAAAGCCCTTTTAGAGTTATTTGGTTTGAAATCAGGGGCGTATTTAGGGGGGGCCATTGGGCCATGGCCCCCCCCCCCTTTGGGTCGCTAGAATTGCAAAATTGCATTGTAAAGTGAGCAAAATTGAGGCATGGCCCCCCCCTTTGTAAGTTGGGCATCAGGCTTTCAGGCTTTTGGCTGCAAATTTGAGTGAGTTCGGGTGAAAAACGGGACGGACCTTGAGTAAAGACCTTTTTTTTTTTTTGCTCTTCACCTAAATTTGGCCGAAAAATGGGACGAAATTTGAGTGAAGACCTTTTTTTTTTGTGCTCTTCACCTAAATTTGGCCGAAAAATGAGACTAAATTTGAGGGGAACAACTTCTGATTCAGATCTTTGTTCTTCCCAAATTTTCTGAAATTTTTGGCCCCCCCCTTTTCAAAATCCTGCGTACGCTACTGTTTGAAATTGAAAAGGTTCATCACGAAAGGCTGCTAGTTGCATTGCAAAGCTAATGATTATGATGAGGAAGATTTCATCAAGCTGATCCATTACTATACTACCAGCAAAACATCTGTAGTTTTATTTTTAAAAATCAAAAATAATAAATTCAACTCTGTACCAATCAAGTGCTTTATAAAAATGCTCAGTACTTTTTAAAAACGAAAGAACTGCGCATTGCAACAGAGATTATCAATTAAATCAATAATTAGTGGCCCATCCTCCACCACAATTTTTGAATTCTACACAAGTTCAAACACTTGGTAGCATAATTTCAGCAAATTTTTTCGTTAAGAAAATGATATGCGAAGCCAAGTATATATAGCTGTTTGGAGTGCTTGGCAATGCTTTTGTTAGTTGCAGCATTATTCTAACCTCAACCATGTAAGTTGTTCTTGATTTCAAACCCGATAAAAACCATTCGAAGTTTTTCGATGTATTCCAAGTTGTCTCTGTTTCATTTCCATTTATTCTGATCTGAACATACATCAACATGCAAGTGTTTTTGGCTGAAATGTTTCAAACTGCTGAATAATACAAACTGTTGGCAATAATTTATATCACTGAAAAAGTATTTTATGCTACGGTAATGTGATATGCTTTAGTTTGAGTTTCTGTTCGATTAAGACAATTTATGAAACTCTTTGTTTTGTAGAGAAAAGTTATTGTATAATTTTGTTTTATAGCTAGATAATGAGTTTTTAGCATCAATTGCTTTGCAAGTGTTTCACAAAATAAAGCTTATTAAACAAATGTTTAAAAACAATTCTCCATTTACCATCTTACTATGCTACTTTATGTATATAATTTAACTCGAAGATTTTAGGCGATATATACTTTACGCAGTGCATAACGATAAAAACGAGTGAATTAAGTAGAAATGAGTCAACCTATAGCTTCTAGTAGATTTTAGGTTCAAGCTTATTTTGTTTATAGAATGAGCACGTTTTAAGTTACACTGTTGCATACATTATAACATGAGTGTTCGAGTCAAGCAGTTACCTAGAAAAAGATGCAATATTCTAGAAAGAGGACAAACAGAGAGGTGTTCCTAAGCTGTGTCGCAACATGGTTACTCAAATAACCTCCGCGCCAAAAGTACTGTTTACAATTTCTCATTCACTACAGTAAAGGAAGCGAAAGTTATAGTGACATGTTGCTTAATGCTTAAGCCCATCAAAATCTACTGATTAAATTGATTGAAAATTTAAAATCATTTTATACTTGGACTCTAAATTCTAATGAATCGTTTGTGATCGTCTTCGAAAGGTCAAGACGGTTCCATGAAACACGAAGCATATCTCCTTGACACGTCAGTGGAGAAACATTAATTTGAACTGCAAAATATGAATTTGAATGATTATGTACATTTCAATACCAATATTATGCTGCAATAAATAAAAGCTTATTACTTTGTTTTTGTTTAAAGAATATCAATATTCTAAACTATTATTGCATACAAGCCAATTTTATTTAGGCTATATCAAATAGCTTAAATGGAAATGTGACAGTTATCATGTTCTACATCATGTAAGTTATAATATTAAAACACAATAACGATGCTAAAAATCATTATTTTCTTAAATTTTTCATTAATTTGACACAAGTGCAGAAACACTGCAGTGCAAGCGTCTTTACACACCAAGTGGAGTGAAAAAAAAATTTTTTTTGATATCGATTTACTTAGTCTCAGAAAAATTGGCAAATGCGCTACAAATATCATCAAATCTTTTTGTGTGGGATTGCATGCAGAAATGTCCGTGCTACCGCCACCTAGCGGTTCGGCGGCCTCTAATTTTCAAAAATTTTCTGTAACTTTTGATTTTAACATCGCAGAAACATAAACCTTACGTCAAAAGTTGTAGAATAGCATAGTTTATTCAAGCTTTAATAGATCGCTTTCTTTTATTTCCATTACAAAATGAGTTATTCAATAAAAACTTAATTTTTATGACGTTCAACGTAAAATCTGCAGATATAACGATGTCTAAAAATATTTCTGCTTTTTCTTTTTTGGTGATATAACAATAGTAAACCGGCACGCATTCATTTGCCAAAAATTAATGTCAGTAAAAAGAACAACTAGTATTTTTAAGATTGCGACATAACTTAGGTTCCTAACATAATACAATAAATAGTTAAAACAATCACATCGAGTATTGCAAAACTATTGCAATTAGGATACCTCAGCAATCATTGCAGCTGTTCCATCGCTGCCATCAACAGCAATTGAGTCTTTTGCAATCAAGTAGATTTAACTATTGGATATACTCTGAACAAGGGATCTTCCTTTCCCAGCTGATGGTAACACATGCGTTAAAAAAAACTCTCCTGGAGCTCATACAACAACTTAATGTTCTCCTATTACAGTTTTTCGGTACTATTTGTCTCGTTCTTTTGTCACAACTTTGGTCGCATTTTTTCGGCCATCCATATAATATGCCATTGATGCGAGAAAATGGCAAATCGTCACTCTTTCTCATTTCTTCGCGATACTTCGCCCTTTCTCACCTTAGTTCGCTTCTATCAATAGTGAGATGTCATCATATTTGGTAAAAAGGTAGCTTGAATTAAGATTCTTGATGACGCATGTGCCACAGCAGCTCCTGCACGATCTGAGAGTTGACACCTTTCACATATCAAGGCTAAGCTTGATAGATTGATCCTAGCTTGTAGCAGCTTTGAATCACAGTCACCCACAAAAGGGATTAGATCATCTGATGTAGATTGTGAAGAATCACTACCAACAGAGGCTGTGTCTAAAAAATGCATAATGTTATTGTTTGAGACTGTATCTAATACCAATCTTTTGTTTCTTGATGGAGATTCTAAAGACTCTGCTCTTTGTTTAAATCGTATGTCACCTGTTGTCAGTTTTTCAATAGCAGCAGTGCTTTTTTTGCAGCTATTGTTGTTTTCTGCTCAGTGTAAAATGCATAATCTTTTTCACACATGCGAAGCCCGTACACATTTTCTAAACGTCTTCTTTGAGTATTGTCTTCACAGAAAATATCAAATAAACTATCTAGTTTCATAACTGTTGCTTCTTTTTGCAGAAATGTTGTACCATGTTTGGTTTTGTGTTATCTGTCCGAGTTACTGAAATCTTTCATTAGCTGTTGTATTTTGCTTCCAACTTTGGCTGTGCTAATGGTCCAAACATTGCACCAAATCCGCAACTGAACAAATTCTTCCGCCACTGCATGAGCAGCTTTATACTCTACAAATTTTTCTTCATTCAGTACTCGACAGATAACTTCTCTGTTCGTGCGACTCCTGAAGAAAATTTTTTGATGCTTTGAAAGGTGTGTCCGCTATGCAAAACTTTTGTCACTTTAACAGCTTGGATTTTTGTTTCCATATTTTGCAGTTGAAGGACAGCTACGAACTGTTTTAACTAACTGTGCTGCACTACCACAATCCAGGCTTTGCAATGCCTGAAAATAAAAAATGTGTGAACTGCTCTTGTTACAATGTATCTTGTATGATGCATTGTCTATTATCATTTAGATTTCTAAGGAAATAGTGATTCAATTTATTTTAACTCCTTCTATCTTCATTACCTGTCAATAACTTTAATTAGCGTTGTGGTTTCTTATCAGTGACCAATGTTTTTGCTACATCACAAAGACTACATATAGAACCAATTGCTGATATTATACAATCAGTCTGACCAACATAGATTATTGCCATCAACTATTGACATATAGTGAGTTTGATATTATTGTATACAATCATCAGAATCCAGCAAATATCAAAAAATCAGCTTTTTCCAAATAACTCATTTTCTGTGGGAAATAGAAGGAAAAGTTCTTTTAAAGCTTAGATATACTATGCTATTCTGCAACTTTTGACATAAGTTTCATGTTTCAGCAAATGTCAAAATTAAACGATACAGTAAAATTTTGAAAATTAGGGGCCGTCAAATCACAAGATGGCGGCAGCACGGACATTTCTGCATGCAACCCCACACAAATAGATTGATGGTGTTTCTAGCCCATTTGCCAATTTTTCTGACCCCCAGTAAATTGATATCAAAGAAAAAAAATTGTCACTCCACCCTATTACACAACCAACGTTGAATTATATTAAACATAATTTAAAGTTTCAAGAATATATGATTTTGGTGGTTCCATAATTACTGCAAAATTCCACAAATTTTATATTGAAATTACGCATTTGTAATTAAAAGCTACAGCCGAATTGTCTTGGCAAATACCAAGAAAAAGCATGGATACATTTCGGTTTTCAAATCAAACTGTCACCTGCCCATTGGTCCGCCCACACACTGCTTTACGCTATCTCTTTTTACGCTAAAGTCAAGCAGAAAAAGTGTAACTGTCGATTTTTGATGTTTTTAATTTATTTTGATCTTTGATTTGTTTTTAATTAGGGATAAAAAATTGGCTTTTAAACACGAATGCCACACATAGATCTGTTGAAACGCTGCCTTGATAACTATAGTGTTAGTGCTTGAAGAATTAAAATGCCCAAATCACACAACTGAATCATTTCGTCGACATTACAGTACTTTCATGGATACGGCACCAATGTCGTCGATAGTCAAAAATTCATACATTACAAGATTAGCTAACCATAATTGCGATAGATTTTTGACCAGAAAAAATGTTTATGTGGGCATTGTGGTATCGATTTCCACATTGATCTGCTGCATTTGAAAAAAAACATCATTTGACAAGAAGCAAGCAGTATCTTACATTGGATTTCACAAACAAAATGGGATTCCTCTTCGCACGGTTTAGCCCGCAAGTTGATTCCATCATCATAAGTTAAAGGCCAACTCATTTGCTCACAAACAGATGGGTCGGATAATGGATAAAGTGTATTATTGATCTTTGTTCCATTGTACCAAGACCATAGTAATTGTCCCACATCAGAGCGAGCTCCAGTAAATAAGCTAATATCTGTATTTTAATCAACGTTATTTTTTAGCAGCTGAGTTAGAACTTGGCCAAGTTGGTCACGTTTTAGGTTCACATTCTGGAATAAATACTTTTTTTTTTTGAAAAGTGACCAAATACACATTAACTTTTTAAAGATAAATTTATTCCACCAAGAAATGCGGTATTTTTCAAAGAACTGGCTGCTTTATTTCTTATCTATCTCGGTTTTTTATTATAAAATAGTTTGAGCCAACTGGTTTAACAAAGTTCGTTGCAGCCTTAGCTGTTTAGGTTGCAACAAACGTTATCAAAAACCAGGTTTTAGTTTGTTGTTAGTAATTTTATCTCACAATGTCGATAAAATCAGCAAAATGCAAAATAAGACAATCTACGATGAATTTAAAGTGTTAAAGTTGCATTCTTTGATTTTCGAAAGTTAGAAATTTTCTATCTTGAAAATTTTTCCGAATGAAAATGTTTGTTTTTGTGAGTTTAATACTATATATTTTTTTAAAATAAAACTTAATCGAATTTTTATTTTTTCTATCATAGACGCAGCTAGTGTTGCAAAAAAATGAAGTACAAATTAATTAAATTGACGGAGCTCATTTCCGCCTCATTACGTTGCAGAAAACTTACTATGCAGCTAGTGTGCAACACTTAGAAAAAGATGTCATAATGGCGAACAAAAAAAAGAAAACGTGATTAGAATGGCCACAAAAATGAACGCTTGACTTTTTTTTAATACAAGCAAACCAATCACAACTCTAAATGAGAGTAATCAATAATGAGCATGTTTGAGCTTACCTGGAATGATAATTGGATTATTTCTTAATGTCAAATGCGACGCATGTTGACCAATATCATCTCGTAGAAACAAATTTGTAGAGAATTGTCCATCCCGGTTGTTGTAATAGTTGTAGAGCGTTATTGTTTCGTTAGTCTGGTTGATACCTCCATACAAAACAAAGTTTGGTCTCCATCCATCGTTACAATCGTCGTATTGCACATTGTCTCGATTTGCAACAAAGCAGAAGTTTATCTCTCTTGTAAAATTATTTGAATTACTGAAAAAAAAGTAAAAAATGCAATGTATTTAACTATAAGCCAAACCAAGATAGCAAGTTGTTATTTTATGCTAACAAGTACATTCTTAAACAGGGTGGGCCAAAAAAAATGTTACCACTTTTAATCCATACACAAATTTTAAAAATGAACATTTATTCGAAATTTTTTTTCAGATGTTTAACAAAAATATCCAATTAAAATTTGATAACAAAATCTTTTCACTATGTCTCTTGTTTCTTACACAGTTCAATAATTGATAACATGTTCAATCCAAGTTCCTCTTCTGTGGAGTACAGCTGCAACACGCACATTGAAGTTTGTGATGACATTGCCGCACATCTCAAAAGGGATTCTTCGAATTTCCTGACAGATGTTGGTCTTCAGGGCTTCAATGGTCCGTAGGTTGTTGTAGTACACCCTCTCCTTCAGGTACCCCCATAGGAAGTAGTCTGCGGGAGAAAGATCAGGAGAGTAGGCGGGTCATGGGTTGTTCGTACGCCGTGAGATGAGTCTATCTCCAGGAAAGTACTCGTTGAGGAAATCCAGTGAGACATTTGAGCAATGTGGAGGAGCACCATCTTGCTGGTAAATGACGTTATTCATATTGACTCCCTGCTTTCTCCTAAAAGCAGGAATATGAAACAAAAGTCTTAGTAATTTTGAAAATGGTTAGAATATAAAAAGTGGTAACATTTTTTTGGCCCACCCTGTATAGAAGAAATTTGATTGAAAAAAAACAACATTTTTTTGAATGTAATGATGGTGTTTTAATAAGTTTTAAGCTTTTGGTTTTCAGCAACATCATTTTTTAGCAGTTGTGAATTCATAATGCAACGTTGTTGCATTGATACTCGTTTAAAAGCTAATGAAAACATTTGCTGGTTCCTAAAGAGATTTTTAAAAATAGTTTTCTTCCTTTGACATTCATTCATGTCTAACCTTTTCTCTAATTTAAGCTTTCTACCTTCACCGATAACTTCAAATCAGCGTTTGAAAAATATTAGAAATTAGCATTAAAAATAGGTTTTACATGATTTCTTGTGCACTTTATGTACCGTAGAAAAAGTAGCAAAAAATCTTACGCAAAAACAAAGCCGCTACGATGAAACTCTAGATTAATATACCATTAACGAGCACAAATAAATGCAAATGTAATTTAATTCAATTTGATTTTATTATCATCAAACTTGAAATAATTGATCAGGTTGGCGTAAGCTTAAAAATAACTGTCAGTGTTGATTTCGGTAACAAATTCTCAAATGATCTATAGAAAAAACGTAATCAGCTTATCAATTCAAAGCAGAGATTAAAAGCGGTCGGGTCGACCGGCTGGTTGGGTTAACGGTTGGGTCGAGATTCTTCGACCGGCCGGTCAAGCAGGTAGAAACACCGGTCAAATTCTCCTTTCTTGAATCTAAAAGACATCTAAGCTCCAACCGAAATATACATATACATTTTATTATACTGTATATAAAACTTTTTATAAAAAAAAAACAGTATTTATCAAACCACACTGTTTGAAAACACTTGTTGAACGGTTTCAAGCTGTGCCTAATATGCTGTGACCACTAAGACATGCACATCCGGAGGCGTATTTAGAGGGGGGGACATTTTGTCATACTCCTCTTTTGGGCTATGACACAAAGCAAAAAAGTGCAAAACATACTGTAAAATTGCGTAATCAGATCATATTAAAGAATGTATGTGGAAGAGACTTACGCTACCTGGCTTTTTAGCATCATTTTAATTAGCTTGAGAGTAGAAGTGGCGTAGATTTTAGATTTTTTAGCAGTACGTGCTAAAATGTTTCCGCTTTGAAAAGCTTTTTTTTCAATTTAAATTTACCCCACTCTACACTGGATTCGAAAGACATAGCTCTTTTTTTTATATCTAACTATAGCCACGGCTTGATCTAAAGTAGTGGGATTTCTACAAACTGTTAAGGCACATTACATTTCAAATATTTTTTAGCCAATGTTATAACAGTTTAGTGTTTGCTGCTCAGCAAATTGAAAATAATCTGTCACCAATAGCAAAAAATTTTAACTTTTTTTCTTGGTTGTACGCATAATATCATTAGAACAAACTTCTAATAATTTAGCTTGTGCCCTCAAGTTCTTTTTATGCTTATATTTTGTGCACGTTTATTGCCGCTCAAGACAGGTCTTTTAAAGCGAAATTTAACCTAAAGTGGTCTTAAAATTGAATTATGTTTGCAAACAATGCAAAAATTTTTTTGCGTTTTTTTTTTTCTGAGACTCCCGACCGCAGTCACAAATTTTAACACTTCACTCATGCCTCCCCCCTTTCTTTTGAAAATTTTTCATTAGATGCATTAAACAGTGAACAAAAACCTTCTGTAAAAAAACTGGTCGACCGGGCCGGTCGGAAACCAGTCGACCGGCCGGTCAACCGGCGTAGATTTTGAAATTTACGGGCGGGGTCGGGTCGACAAAATTCTGACCGGTTCCATCTCTGATTTAAAGCTTTCTCTCAAACCTTGGATTTCGATAAAGTCGAAATCTTCTCAGCCTTCCGGTTTCTCGCGGTCTTCTCCAATCGAGTACAAACGAAAAAGGATCGTTTTGAACACGAAGTCCTGTTACTGTGTACTTGAAAACGTCTTGTTGTGATGGGCTAGCATAGATTTGGACTGTTCTTGAATCTGAAAAATAAGATCTCAGTGCATTTCTAGATCATGCTCTCAATACAGTTAAATTCATTACATTTTTGCGTTAATGCCATGAATTATATTTTGCTTCAAACATTAAACGAAAACAAAATGTTTAGAAATAAAAATTAGACTTTAAAAAATCTTTGCCACCATCGCGATGACAATACTTAAGTCAAATTTCCGAAAAAAGTATCGCATGAGGGGTGATTTGCAAATGTAAAATAAGGTAATACGGTAGGTTTAAAGTAGTTAATTTCAAACCTGAAGGAAGAAGGATATTGGCAGTGTTTGAGATTCTTCTTTGTGTGTCACTATCAAGCACTTCTGCTAAATTTCCTTTGGATTTTACGCAAACAGATTGAGCATTGTCAGCGGCAGTTCTTTCTTTCGAAATTACGTAAAAATATTTTCCCCGAGCAAAGAAATGTGTTCGACCTAAAACCTCTGTAATATTGTAAAAAAGGTTACGCTTGAAACGCTTGTTTTGCTGCTATTTTACTATTCAATGATAGTAACAAACAAAAGCAAATTAAGCACAACTATTTGTAAAGGTGATAGAAAGAAAATTGAAAAACTAAGAGGCAGAACCTTTATAGCAACAATAGTTATATAATGTAGTGAAACAGTAATTTGGTGAATTACTGAAATAAATTGTTAATTATTCTCCTATCCATGAGATTATTTGGGCCTCTAAACCGGATTTGTTCATTCCTAATAACTTTCGCCACATTCCTTAGCTTTTTCTTCTTTTACCACGTCGTTCTATTAACCCATGATCTATCTTTTAATCTCCAATATTGGCTTTAAAAATCATTACGAATTGGCCAAGCACAACACTGGAATTTGTTTTCGGGTTTATCTAGGTACGTCATTATTATGTCAAACTGTCCTTAACAGCAAATTTTTAAAAACATTTTTTCTCAAATTTTTGTTTTTCTTAACCAAGCTGGCAATTTATTGTCCAACAATGGTATCTCCAGCTGTTCTAGAATTCCAGATTTTAAACTTGTCAAACTATAGCATATTGTTTAACCAAACACAATACAGCCAAAATACTGTACAACATATTTATTGAGACGTTTCGGTTAATTTCTTTAACCATTGTCAATCCAAAGCATAAAAAATAAAATCACAGTTGACTCTTATAGGAAAATTGCAGACTCAACGTGTAAACTTGGATTTTATGATTACAAGACATGTACTATGCACGATGTCTAAATATGTACCCGGAAAACACGTATTTTCATTAAAGCGTGAAGTTTTTTAGCACCTCTCCCATCCTTTTCCTATTAGCCCAACCCTGCCCAATTTAAATGGTACTAGTGTGTAAAAACTTTAAAAGTTCTTTTGTTTAATACAGCCCGATTACAAAACTTACCGTAAGTAAAGAGGAATTGAAGTTTTCCGCACAACTTATCCAACAAAGCTGCACTGAACAATGGCGGGACTTGACAATCAAGATCAAATATGAAATTGGACAGCAGAACAAAATTATTTTGCTGCATCTCTTGTCTGGCTATTTGCATTTAAACATTAATTCATACTTTTACAGGTATGCACTAATCACATCACCCATATTATTTTATGACATGACAGAACAAAAAAAAGGAACAAGGAGAGAATAACATCATACATTTCAAAACTAAATATTAAATTATTGTGCAAATAAAAATACACGCGCTATGAAATCAATTATTGAAAACAATTAGTGGTGTGGACGATTTGTCAACATTGATCGAGAATAGTTGCTGTTGGATAAGTAGAGTTTCTTTTATTAACAGTTCCATGAAATGATTTGCTGTAGTAAGAATTTCTGGTTTATTAAAATTAATTACATTTGATGGATTTTCAAGTACAGTCATGAACAAAAGTTTAAGACCACCTCCCAAAAATGCCGATTTTCAGTAATTGGCATGTTATTGCATCAGCCAAATTCCATTGTTGCGTCATACATTTTTTCTCTTCATTGTTTTGCATTTAGCGCCAATTTCTACTTCTGTTCACATTTCTTGGTTGATTTTCTTGCTATTTACCGATTTTTTGAGGTGCTTCAAATGGGTAAAAAAAAGTCATTAAGCGAGGTTCAGAGGGCCCAGATAGTTGCCCTTCATGGGCAAAACCTATCTGAACGGCTAATATCTGCTCAGATAGGTTGTAGTAAGACTGCAGTGCATCAAGCAATTGCTAAGTATCAAGAAGATGGCTCCTATACCGACAGGAAAAGGAGTGGAAGACCGCGAGTCAGCACTGCACGAGAAGACAATTTGATGAGGAGAATAGTTATGAGGTCGCCCACGAGTTCAATGAAGAAAATCAAGGCTGAATTGTTGCGCAGGGGTCGTAAAGTCAGTCACATGACCGTTTCCCGGCGTTTATCCAAAGAATTTAATTTAAAATCATGCAAACCGGCAAAAAAACCAAGGCTTACTCCTGCTATGAAAGCTAAGCGTCTACAGTTTGCTAATAACCATCAACGTTGGACTGCCTAGGAATGACAAAATGTGCTTTTTTCCGACGAATCGACCTTCCAACAGTTTGCGGTTCGAAAAAGTTACGTCCGTAGACCACCTGGAAAACGTTTTGATGACAGATATACCATATCATCAATGAAACATCCTCCAAGTCAAATGGTTTGGGGGGCTATGTGCAGAAATGGTGTCGCTGCTCTCAGCTTTCTGCCTCCAGGAACCACTATGAATGGGCCAAAATACGTCCAAATGCTCTCAGAAAAGCTAAAACTTTACATGCAAGTTCACAATTGTAAGATATTTATGCAGGATGGCGCCCCTTGCCATTGTTCCAAAGTTGCAAAGAACTTTTTGAATGACAACAATATTCAACTTCTCGAGTGGCCAGGAAACAGCCGGGACCTAAATCCCATTGAGAATTTGTGGACCCTCATGAAAAATAAGGTATCAGAAAAGCAACCAAAAAGTGGTGCAGAGTTGGTAAAAGTAATTAAGGAAGTCTGGGTAAAAGAAATTTCGAAGGAGTATTGCCAAAGTTTGATTGATAGTATGCCGATGAGAATAGAAGCTGTGATAAAAAACAAAGAAGGACATACTAAATATTGAGAATCCGAACATTTTTTATGTAAATATTTGTTTAGAATGTGTCATACTATGTTCCATGTGTTTATGATTGATTATGTACAAAATAAAACAATATCCTAAACGTAAATAAAATGCTATACTACCTTGTGCTTAAAAATTTGCAAAAATTTTAAGTGGTCTAAACTTTTGTTCATGACTGTAGATGCTTGGTTAGTCTGTTTGCATTCCTGTTTCGTTGTCAGGATGGTGTTCTTTTAATCTTGATGATAAAGTCCGTTTTGTTTGGCCAATGTAACTTTCACCGCATGAGCAATTTAACTTAAAAAAAAACGTTATTCCGGCGTAGAGTGGCTTGTTTATCTTTGCGAGAAAAAAGACAATCGGGTTTAAAAGTATTGTGAATAAAAACGAATTTGATTTTGTTTTGCAAGTTTCTTCAAAGAAATGATCTAGGTTCTTTTGCTACTTGAAGTGACATTGATCCAATGTAAGAAAGTTTGAAAAAAAATACAGCGTTAATAAGGGCAAGGTTGATAAGTAGAATTGTTATTAAGATTAGATTGGTGTTTATTGTTTAAAAATTTCCGAACTTGATTTTGCATGAAGGAAAGAGGGTATTCATTTTTAAGTAGCAGGTTGGTGATTGCTTCAAACTCATTGTGAATATTTGGCCAGTTACTCGAAATTCTATAGGCTCTTGATAATAAACTTTGAACCAGATTTTGTTTGTATTTTAAGGGGCATAAACTGTTTCATTGCAGTCCCGTGTTTGCTTTTTTCGGGAAGACGCTGGTTTCGAATTTGCCATTTGATGTGTTGAAGATGTTCAAGTAAGCCAACTGATTATTTGTTTCTAGTTCTTTTGAGAAGGTAATGTTGGAGTGGATATTAGAAATGCTTGGAAAGTAGTTATCTAGTTGATTACGGTCAGAAAAGGTACAAAAAAGATCATCCACATATCGATTAAGTATACTTGGCTCTGTGATATCATTTGGAATTTGATCCAACACCCAACTCAAGCACACGTCGGCTAATAGGGGCGCGATCGGACTTCCCATAAAAGCTCAATCAATTTGTTTAAACAACTGTTCGTTGAACTGAAATGCTGTGCCTTTACTTGTCCAATGAAGAAGCTTTTTTAACTGAAAATTGGTAAGACCATGAAATTCTGTGATAATGTTGGAAAATGCACTTTTAAGAAACAGATCTATTGTGAAGTTAACCGGAACATTTCTGAAAAAGCTCTTTACATCTAAACTTGCCATAATTTTATCACTTGCGCTCAAATTTGAGATACGCTGCAATAATCTTTAACTATAGCTTCATAATGGCGTAACGGAGTGAGAATTTCAGAAAACCAGGCTGCACATTCGTGATTATAACTTCCAATAGAGCTTAAAATTGGTCTCATTGGTACATATTCTTTGTGGAGTTTAGGTAGCCTGTATATTGTAGGTGCAGCTCCTCCGTATAGTGTAGTTGTAGCTGCACTAAACACCAATCTAATCTTAATAACAATTCTACTTATCAACCTTGCCCTTATTAACGCTGTATTTTTTTTCAAACTTTCTTACATTGGATCAATGTCACTTCAAGTAGCAAAAGAACCTAGATCATTTCTTTGAAGAAACTTGCAAAACAAAATCAAATTCGTTTTTATTCACAATACTTTTAAACCCGATTGTCTTTTTTCTCGCAAAGATAAACAAGCCACTCTACGCCGGAATAACGTTTTTTTTAAGTTAAATTGCTCATGCGGTGAAAGTTACATTGGCCAAACAAAACGGACTTTATCATCAAGATTAAAAGAACACCATCCTGACAACGAAACAGGAATGCAAACAGACTAACCAAGCATCTACTTGAAAATCCATCAAATGCAATTAATTTTAATAAACCAGAAATTCTTACTACAGCAAATCATCCCATGGAACTGTTAATAAAAGAAACTCTACTTATCCAACAGCAACTATTCTCGATCAATGTTGACAAATCGTCCACACCACTAATTGTTTTCAATAATTGATTTCAAAGCGCGTGTATTTTTATTTGCACAATGATTTAATATTTAATAAAATTTTGGTAAAGAAGTGTAAATTCTTTTAAACCACTAAACGCATATAAGCAGAAACTTGATTCCCGATAGCATTTTTATTTTATTTGTAACGTTTTCGACGCATTTTCTAAATGGCCCTCTTCAGCAAATTAAAAAGCAGAGTACAGTACAGTAACTTTAAAATTTACAAATGAAAGGTTATCAAAATAGTATCGGCAAAACACAAATGTTACAATATAACAACCACTATAACTTCATACATTTGCTATTGTGACGTTTACGTTATACCTTTTCCATGGTAAAATCAAGTCAGAAAAAAACAGAAAGAAAAAATAAAGCAACACCGTAAAATAGCAATACTGTATTTGGTACAATGTAGACAATTAGACACACACACGAAAAAATGTTTAAAACACATTCAAAAGAAAAGAGCAACTGTTGGCGTATAACCGTGAATTCAAAATCTTAGAGCTTACCAAACGGGAAGAAAAGAAATTCATCGAATTGTGGTTGAAAAAAAGCTAGGTGAAGTGGTTCGAGAATGTAAACTAGCAGAACGGAAATTTGAAAGACTAAAAACAGGCATTTGGGCAAAATTAAGTTTTTTGGAAAAAAAGTTGCTTAATCTCGTTATTAACGGATAAATTTAAGGGCTCTGTTAGACCAGTTATTCTAACCTACAACAAAAAACTGCTTAACTTGTGGAGAAAACAATCTGTAACATGCCCATCCTGTATACTGAATGCTAGCGAAAAGATTCTGATCATTTCAGAAACTAATGCGCTTCGATTTGGTTTAAACAATCCCATTCTAGAAAGACATGTCCAAAAAGAAAAGATAAAGGTTAACATTGAAAATCTCTTCTATTTGCTAAAAGGGGATCCCAAAGTAACAATAAACGACCAAGTCAGAGATGATGTAAAGTTTATTTTTCGGAAGTTTATAACAGATAGCAGTAGGGTATGTTCCACACGAACGCAGCAAAGCACTTCACCAAACACTTAAAAATCTAGCCAAAGACACCACAATTAAAATTTGCAAGTTTGAGAACAAATTTGGTGTAGCAATTCTGGATACAAATGACTACAATGCTAAACTGGACGCCATCATCGGAGACAAATCTAAATTCAAAGAAGTTCTTTGTAATTCCAATAAACATTCTCTAATAGCAAAGAAGATTGTATTATGTGAGGAAATACCTAAAAAAGCACTACGACAGCAGAATAACAGCAAATCTAATACCATCAGGTAGCTCACCAGGAAAGCTGTATGGTACAGCTAAAGTTTACAAGCCTAATTTTCCATTGAGACCTGTCGTACCAATGGTTAACACGCCAGAATACGCCTCAGCTAAATTTTTGGATAACATAATTAAGCCATATTTACCCTAGACTCGCATGCTGAAATCAACTGATCACTTTATAGAGGAATTAAAAGAATTTAATCCAAATAGTCAAAATAATATGGTAAGCTTTGATGTGGTTTCGCTCTTCACAAATGTCCCTTTGGTCGAAATAATTGATATAATTATTAATTGATTATATGATAAACACAACAATAATTCTATTCCGATTCCCAAGGATAACTTTAAGAAATTAATGCTTCTCGCCACACAAGGAATTTTTATGCACAACAAACGGTTTTATAAACAAGTTGAAGGAATCATAATGGGCAATCCGTTGGGATTAACAATGGCAAATTTCTTCATGGCTCATTTAGAAGAGAAAATGTTTTCGGAAAAGTCTAATGGACCACTTTTACCTAAGCTTCATCTTCGATATATTAATGATGCGTACGCGATTTTTGATAGCAACCAAAAGTGTGACGAGTTTCTTCCGATTTTGAACGCACAGCATCAAAGCGTGAAATTTACAGTTGAAAAGGCCACAGATTCACTGCCTTTTCTTGACGTGGAAATAAAATTTGACGAATTCGGTTTTAAAACTAGTGTCTGGCGCAAACTTACATATACAGGACTGTTATTAAATTTTCGATCACCTTGCCCAAATGCTTGGAAATCTGGTCTAATAACTTGTTTATTAAAACGTGCCAAAATCATGTGCTATGATTATGAATTGTTTGAAGATGAAATCACTAAACTAAGATGCATTTTCGCAAAAAATTGTTATCCAAATTGGTTTTTCAATAAATGCTTGAAAAAATTTGAAAATAATACCGAACCAGACTCACACGATTAAGAAGTGGGTGATTATGGATACATACTTGGCTTGCGTATTTTGGAAAACCATCTCGTAAATTTGCATTCCAATTGTCTACCTTACTAAAGCAAAAATTTGATGTTCGAATTTTTACTTATTACACTTCGCTAAAAACTGGATCATATTTTAATCTGAAATTCAAAACTCGTGCTGCTTTAAAATCCAATGTGGTATATAAATTTACATGTTTGCGTGATGTGAACACGACATATATTTGAATGTGATGTTTTGACGTTTGCTGGCCAGAGCTTTAATGTTTAATCGTTTGCGTGCTATCTGGATAACAAAATAATGTATACGTCACAATAGCAAATGTATGAAGTTATAGTGGTTGTTATATTGTAACATTTGTGTTTTGCCAATACTATTTTGATAACCTTTCATTTGTAAATTTTAAAGTTACTGTAAACTGCTTTTTAATTTGCTGAAGAGGGCCATTTAGAAAATGCGCCGAAAACGTTACAGAAAAAATAAAAATGCTATCGGGAATCAAGTTTCTGCTTATATGCGCTAAGTGGTTTAAATTTAATATTTCGTATTGAAATGTATGACTTTGTTCTCTCCTTGTTCTTTTTTTTTTTGTTCTGTCATGTCATAAAATAATATGGGTGATGTGATTAGTGCATACCTGTAAAAGTATGAATTAATGTTTAATGCAAATAGCCAGACAAGAGATGCAGCAAAATAATTTTGTTCTGCTGTCCAATTTCATATTTGATCTTGATTGTAAAGTCCCGCCATTGTTCAGTGCAGCTTTGTTGGATAAGTTGTGCGAAAAACTTCAATTCCTCTTTACTTACGGTAAGTTTTGTAATCGGGTTGCATTAAACAAAAGAACTTTTAAAGTTTTTACTCACCAGTACCATTCAAATTTAAGCAGGGTTTGGACTAGTGGGAAAAAGATGCGAGTAGTACAAAAAAACTTCACGCTTTAATGAAAATACGTGTTTTCCGGGTACCTATCCAGACATCGTGTAGAGTACATGTCTTGTAATCATAAAATCCAAGTTTACACGTTGAGTCTGCGATTTTCCTATGAGAGTCAACTGTGATTTTATTTTTTATGCTTTAAATTGGTAATGGTTAAAAGAAATTAACCGAAACGTCTCAATAAATATGTTGTACAGTATTTTGGCTGTATTGTTTTTGATTGAATTATTCAAAAAGTCCATTTGCCCTGCTCTTACGGTATATTGACTTGGCATTTTGGCGAACTGTAGTAAATGCCACTTACAACAGTTTGTCATGAATATTATTGAGTAAAACTGCTACTTTAGTTAGTTTAATATTATTGAGTAAAATTTATCAAATATTCTTTGTGAGAAATTCTTACCAATAACTATATTGTAATCATCAAACAAAGCAGGGCCACAGACTGGGAATTATTTTGACTAGAAGGGGAATGTTCAAATTCACAACACTTGAAGCAATCGAAAATAAGTTCTTAAAATTTGAGTTCATAAAAGAGTGCCAAAAATGATACTTTTAAACCTGTATTCCTTTACTTTGAAACTAGTTAACAATTTTTTTTGAAAACACTTTACATTTTTTTATTTATTTATTTAAACATCGCTTTTAGTTCTATTTGCAGCTTTAGGCCTATGCAAAAGTGCACCGGCATTCCATAGTATTGGCTAAAATCAAGAAATATTTCAATATTCAATTAAGCTATAGGGCGTGGAGTTGTTATTATGATCATGTTTTATGGTAGGGTTTAGACCAGGTTTAGGCTTAATATTAACAAAATTTCGGGCCTGATGTGAGCTTTGTGGTTTATTTAGCTACAAAAACAAACAAAATAACTTCGCTACACTATTTATACACAACTTCATGTTAGTACCAATGCATTTTTTACAACACATTTAGTATTACTTTTGCATCACAATGTATCAATGAGGAGTTCTATTCAGTCGCAGCAAACCAAAATTATTTTAATGGAAAGGAATAAATAACAATATACATTTTTAAACCTTGTAATTTCTGTTTTTTCCGGGCTTGGCTTGGATTTAAAGTAATTCTTCGGGCCGATCTCAGGCTTATATTTTTGTGCTCGGGCCTGATCTAGTCACTAGTCAGACGCTTGCAACTCTGTTATTCATATAATTGTAATACGGAATAGTAATGATGGTCCTGGTTTAGGCAGCTGGTGGAATTTAACATCACAGCTCTTCGTTTTCTTAATCAATTAAGTGGAAATCAATGCGTATACCATCGCAAACAAATCAAAATAAGCATACGAAAGTAATCTCTAACACTACACTCCCGCTTGTCTAGTATGGCAGCCCTCAATTTTCCACCCTGAATCGTTTCTTTAAAACTAATGTAGCTGGTGTATGTTTGGATAAATTTATTTTGGGGGAAGGAACAATATCAATTTATAGGGCTTATAAAAAAGAACAAATTCAATATATAGGCACTGCACTGTTTTTACGAAAAAAAAAAATGTTGAAATTCGTTAATGCATTTGCCATTTCATGGATTTGTTTTTCCAATCAATCTTAGCATACTTGAACTTTATTTGGTGGCCACTTAGAATTTTTTCCTCTTCGAAGGTGATCATCAAGGTTAACAGTATGATGGTGCGGTACGTTCAAATTTTGAACATAGCGTACTTCCAAAATTTACCGTACCGTACTAACGTAACGTGCCAAAAAAAAGTTTTGGATGCGTACCATACCTACGTACGTACTTTTTATTGGATGGTACGCTCTAAGCGTACCATACTTGAAAGGTACGGTACGTAGGCCAATCAAAGCTCCAAAATCTAAACTTACCGTAATTAAAAGGTACGGTACGTAGGTAAAACAATCGCTTAGATTTTTTCGAAGTTTTCGTTTTTCGTGCTTTAGAAAAAGGTTTAACTGCGCTTATATTCTAAAATAAAATTCATGAAAATCAATTTTGCCAACCTTGGAGCTTTTCACTCAGGTGACGCCATTTGGCTTTAGATTTTGGGGAAGAAAGAGTAGAAGAGCAAATAATCAGTACTCAGAAATCAGAACATATAGGTCAAAAATAAATTACAGACACGTAACAATGCATCTTACCTACACAAGTACGACATGGAGCGCCGTCAGCGAGTTGCGAACTTTTTTAGGTAACGTAATTGCATTTTACGGTACGTTAGTACGTTTAGTACGCACCTTCAAACAGAGCACCAACGTACCGTACCCGCACCTTCACAACAAGCGCGTACCGTACAAGCGTAACGTACTTTTAGGCAAAAATTGAGACGTATCGTACTGTTCTTACGTAACATTTTGTACTGCCATCCTTGGTGCTCAGAAACATTGCTAAAATAGTACAATAGACCTACGCTTTTAATATGGTATGTTATAACTTCTGCCATTTTTCTTTTTGGTAAACTGTTGTAAATGTTAAAAATAACAATTAAACTAGAAATTAAACTCATTGTTAAAAAACTCTAACATCAAAACGATTTTAAATGTTTAAGAGATGATTACTTTACGCAACCAACATTAAGTTTTTTAAACAAAATGACGGCAAAATGAGCGGTAGACAAAAAAGCAAACCAAAAATCTTATTTTTTGATGTTCTGAGAAAGTAGTTTTTTCGCACTTGCGTCACTTTGATATCTTAGACATATTGACATAACGACGGTATGTATATTTTTCCAGCCAGTCCTTGTTTTGTATGTGCAAGATGATTTTCCTAAAATTTGTGCCAAAATTGTAGTTTTTGCTGGTTGCTTAGATTAAGAGACTACAGCAAACAAATCTTAAAGTCAAGCAATTAATACCAATTGTAGAATCATTAATTAATCAACGTACTAAATGGTCGATCGTTTACAATAAAACTTTGATATAATTCTTATTTTAGTAACGATGCTAAGGTAAACTCACCTTCTGCTTTGCTGTTTTGGAAAATGCATATTGTGGCTATAACAATCAGCATAAGCTTTAACATCTTTGGATGAAAAAGAATAGTGCTTCAAAAGTACTCAAACAGTACAACTTATAATTTATCACACCACTTTTTGATCGAAGCTTAAGAATCTAAAAAAAGTATTATGCTCGTCATCTGGCAATCATCAAAGTTCTATGGTTTCAAACCATTCGCATTGAATTTCAACCAAAAAAACAAAAACAAAAACAAGACAGAATCATTGTGTTAAAAAGCATTAATGTGTTAAGAATTCAAGAACATTTTTAAAAAATGGAGTATTTGTTGCACGGTGTTACCACAGATTACACAATGTTTCTTGACAATAGATGGTTATCATTTTGAAAAAAAAACAACTGCTTACTGCAAAGAATTTTATTTTTGTTTTGGGAGAGCATCACATCATCAAAAACATATTTATTTTTTAAGCACAAACAAAACATATACTATATATCTGATCGCTGCTGATGGAAAGGCAAACCCCGAAACGGCAGGCCGTACAGCGATGAGAATATAAAGCTTCTTAATCAGATCTGTGATTTGGTCAGGTCGAGCACTCTCGCTGGGTACGAAAGTTTCCACAAGTGATAATTTTCGTACAGACTTTAAGACTCTGTCTTTCAGCCGATCAGTACACTCTGGCCGTACAGCGATTGAAAATATAATGCATGTAACTAAAATCACAAAAAATGGAACGGAAGTCAAAAGCGTTGAAGTTTTCAACAAAATCACGGCACTAGCATACATATTGTATTGTTTATGATACAAACTTCTCATAGTTTTTTACAGAATGATAGACTAACAAAAGCAAAACACAATACACTCAAATTCCACCAAACATGATAAAAATGTCAAAATATTTTTATCATAAAACATAAAGGTTAATAACAGAAACATTACACACCGCAGTAACTAAATGAGTCGCAATACATTTTATGTTTGCCATGTAAATGTGTGTGCATTGTCAGAGTTTAGCATTGTGAAGATGACTTACCAATTTTACAATCATAGTTATCATAGATCGGGAAAGTCTTTGCAAAACCGTTAAGTGCTCAAAAGTAAAATACATTGCTAAAAAAATATACCACAATATGTTTAAATAGCATTTATTTCTTTGTTTAATAAACATGATCGTTGAGCACGCAAAAGCAAAATAATCACTTTTACTTCACCAAATAATCACGTAAATATGAAGTTTTCAGAGAAAGAGCACAGGTTATTATAAATATCTGCTTAAACACGTTCTATTGATACAATTCTTAAAAAAGATTGAATAAAACTACCTTAACATAATTTGAAACCTAAACTCTTCAAAGGTAGGCGTTAAATAGATGGTATACTTGGCTTATAAACTGAAAAGTTATAGATTTGATACTTCCTCCGACTGAAATAATTTGCTTTACTGTAAATTGTAAAGGTAAAACAAAAATTTTGCAGCAACCCAAACCAACAAACCTTCTGATATTGATACTGCGTGCTGTCTGCACTGCCAACAGAAAAGTTACAGAATGCTGAAAATTGTTGGTACCGCTTAGCCTTAAAAATTTTTGTGAGATATATTTTACTGTAATCAACATAAACCGTTATTGCTGCACGATTCTCTGGTAGTTCAAAATAAGAATGTAAATTAGCAATTGCTTTTACCGCTTTTTTAGTCCGTCAAACATTTTCGTTGAAGTTGTGCATTTCTGCTTCTTAACGGGACGAGATCGACTGCAAAGCAGTAATTGCAGAAACGGTTGAATGACCAACTTTGTAATGCATGGAGGACAAAGTCAAACTGGCTTTACAATTCCTGTAAATGATTACAACAATATCAGGGAAAACCAACTGTCCAGTAACATGTCTTCAAGACGACCTACGAAAAGCTCATTTGACACGAACAAGTTTAATTGTTTTTATTCCAGGTAATCTTTGAATTTTAATTCATGCTGTTCTGTAGTCTATAAGTTACCTGTACATTCTTACAATTTACAAATATCGAGTTGTGTAAAACTGTGCTCGAACCTTGAACATTTGAAAACTCATTCTGCATATTTAGTAAACCATTCGAAAAACAACAAATTTTTACTGCACAGAGCTGGACAGCGCTGTTTCGAGCTTTTAGCTCTCATCGGCAGCCCTCAGCTTCTCTAACAAAGTTATTCCCCAGCTGGACAAGACTCTTGGCCGAACTGGACAAACCTTATGGGCAGTAGTGGTCTTAGGAATGTGCAAAGTGTGCAAATGCACAGAGACTCCCCACTTCTGGGGGGCCCCCATTTGACCTATCGCGCGCAGAAAAATTTGATTATGAAAAACTATAGCAAATTATATTAAAAATATGCATTTGTTTTAAGTGTCATTACATATGTACCCCCCCTCAAGATGCGCTTAATTTGTTCCAAGTGTTATTACACATATCCCCTTTCCAAGACAATATTACTTTTAACTTTTAAGTCAGATTTAGTAAACAGATAATAAAAATTTGCTGGTAAAGTCAACTTACTACTCTTTTTTTTGCTTGCTACTTTTAGGCTACTGCGATCATATGCGTAACCAGGGGGAGCCCAGGGGCCCCCCCAATTGAAATGCTACCCATGATAAAAATGTCACAAAAAAGACTGCTGTTTCTTCAGCTTCAGTTTCTTTTAGCATCTTTGCATACAACAGTACACCCGTAAAGCAGTAATTAACAATGGTATTGAACCAGGGGGCCCTGGCCCTCTCAATTTAATTTTTACCAACCAATTTAAATGGGCCCCCTACAATAATAATTAAATGGGCCCCCAACAACAATATTGTTCCAGGGGCCAGGGCCCCTTAATTTAATTTTTGCCAGCCAATTTTAAGGGGCCCTCTACAAGAATATTTATATGGCCCTCTAATTTATATGGGCCCTCAACAATAATACTGTTTCAGGGGGCCATGGCTCCTTCAATTTAATGTTGCCAACCAATTTAAACGTATAACCCGAGTGAAATTAAGCGTTTCTATCCTAAAAGTTGCTAACTGAGGTTCTCATCTAATCTTTTTATGAATGCAATGCAATAACCAGGGACAGATTTAACACATGGCACAGTGCCAGGGGCCCCGCACTCAGATAAGACTTTTTTGGTCTTCACCTGTATTTGGCGCGAAAATATTGCAAAAATCTCAAAGTGCCAGGGGCTCAACTCAATGTAAATCCGACTCGGGCAATAACGTGGTTTGTAGGCATAATTATATATCTATTGTACATTTTTCAATTACAATTCACCTCCACCTCGTCAGTTTTTATGCAACAAAATACTTTTGAAAAAAATTAGCTTCAGTGGGGGGAATACTCATTGAACAAATTTTTGAATTGAGAGAGCCTGGGCCCCTGGCCGTATATGTAGGTACTCCTATAACTGGTTGTTTTCTAGACAAAACAATAATCTATAAAGAAAATAATCGACTGAATTGTTATTTACTGCTAAAATATTGCAGGAGGGAATGTACTTTACTTCCCCCTGCCTGAGCGAAATCACTAATAAAATTTAACCACAAAATGCAAGATTTTAAACGTGTTTTGGACTTAAATTGCAAGCAAAAGGAGGACTAAACAACTTAATTTTTTCAATTGGCTATCAAATTTTAAAAATCTAGTACTTTTAAATGGCTCTGAAAATGTGCAAAATGTGATCCAATGGTATTAAAACTACTTTTTTTCAAAAAATGCGAAAAGTCGTCCAGCGGCTGGGGGCTTCGCCCCAGACCCTCATAACCTCGGGAGGCTGGAGGCTCCGCTCCCAGACCCCCGTCTGTGATACATTTGAATTACAGTACACTTCTTTACTTAAGCACGTCTCCCAATTTACGCATTTTCGCATTTTAACTAGGCTATTGCTTTAAGCTCTTTCCTTAAACGAGTTCCTAGTTACATGCCTACGCAAGGCAACGACTTCTGATCTTCCATTCTACGATATCTTTGCCCCACCAAAAAGTTCCTCTTTCGAAGTTTCTCATGACGTTATTGCATGTGATTTGTGGTTTTGCCCCCCCCCCCCCAATCAAAAATCTTGGCTAAGCCTATCAGGTAGTCGTTTTTCCACTTGTTTTTTTCAACTGCTTTCAGCAACTGGCAGTAATAGATTTTTGACTAACGTATACAGTATATCATATGCTGAGCAGTGTAAAGCATTCAAACATTATTGCTAAGTACTCAAACATATTCTGTAATAACACAAGCATACTGAAAGCAATTGCTGAAAGTTTACGTTAATTTACTGCAATTAATTGAGCTGATAATCTAGATGAGAGGAACTTATGAACAAACATTTGATTTAATTAGGGATGCAATTGCATTGGTCTTCTGGTCTTGTTATTTATGAAATGCGTTGTTGCGCTTAATTGCAAGTGCAGATAAAACATGTTAAAGTAGTGTGTAAAGAAAAGGGCCCCCCATTTAATTTGCACAGGGGCCCCCCCTTTTATAAGGCCACCACTGCTTATGGGCTTGCAGAGCGGCAGAGGCTTTCTAGGGAATAAACGATTTTTCACTTGTGGTACTTAAAAAAAACAAGTAAAAAAATCGCTGAACCCTTGTAGTAAGGACAGCCATAGGCTATCCCTACTACATGGGTTCCCCTTGTGTGACCACGAAAATCATAACCGACAAGTTTGACGTCCTTCGTGGTCGAATTTTTACTGTTTGATTTGATAAACAAAACCGCTACCAGTTAAAAGTTCATGTCAGAACTAAATGATTTCTTACAGCAGTTTTGTTTACACATCTAATTATACGACTACAACTAATAATTAGACTTTCAACCAAAAGTGAGCAAACAAAAACCTGACAAAAAATGCGCATTTGATGAGGTTCAGAACTTTTCACAAACAGAAATGCTATACCGTAGAAAATGACACCTCCGTAAACAATAAGGCGTCATAGTTAGCACATCTAAACCAATTAATAAAAACAAACATTTTGTGATAAAATGTTATGGATGGTTTGTAACAGGGCTGTAGGTCTCGAGACCGGTCTCGATCTCGAGACCAGTCTCGAGACCAATTTTTTGTGGTCTCGGTCTTGGTCTTGGTCTCGGCTTTTTTGCGCCAGTCTCGGTCTTGGTCTCGAACCTTGGTGGTCTCGGTCTCGTAGCATAAAATTGGTCTCGAGACCGGGTAATTTTTGTAAGTAAATTAAAATAGTTTTAAAAGAGGCTAATGCCGCATTTAGATTATGTAGATTAGACAACTAGATTTCGCACCTGTTTACACATGCGAAAGAAGTCGCTTACATATAGAGGTTTTGATGACAAGAAAGAAACCAAATTCCAGCAGGCAAGCATTTTCGTTTGTGGTTTTTTCTCAGAGACAAATCAATAAAAGCAATTGAACCGTTAAGAGCGCCGTGATAACATAACAGAAAATTCATTTATAACAATTTTCGAATGACAAGTTCGAATTTTCTCGCGTCTATGGTAAACAGCGGTAAGACAAGTTGTTGAGTAGTTTTTGTTAAACGAAAGACAGCTTTAAGTTAGGTGACACAGAACATCTCAACATCATTAAAATTGTATTGAAACTAAAACATATTGAAGAAATTTATTCACTTCTGTTGACAATCTAAATTTCGAGGTGGACAATTTAAAGTCTGTAAACGAAGCACTGATTGATAAGTTACAATTATTTGGAGAGAATAGTTAAGAGCTATGATAAACCCAGATAAAGAAGAATGGAAATGAAACTCACATTATACCATACTTTAGAGGACAGATAGATAGTAGAGTCGGAGTGCACCATTTTTGAGATGGCTTGAGCTAGTATTTTTAAATTGGTTAAGGTTTCAAATTGCTATAAATATTATGACCTTCAAGTGCGATAATTTTTCGACTTGTTTTCATTGTTTACTCTCACGTTTTCACGATATATTTGCGTTCGACCAAATACCGTACCTTACTCTCATTATTTATACCAACATTATTAACTTATTATCGTCTATCGTTGTTTAGCAAAATCAGAGCAAAAGAGATTATTTGAGCAGTTTTCGATTTGATCTGTAGAAGTTATAAAAACAAAAACTTAAGGAATGTCAATATCGATTTTTTTAAAAAGTAAATAGCTAAATAATAATTTTTTTGAAGTTATGCTTAGTTACAATATATACAGTAGTTTGCAGTAACGTGTAGTGAGGTTTGGTTGGTGAGGCACATTTTTTTTCACACATGTGTTTACAAAAAAATTATTTAAGACAATCAATGACATGCAAATAACTGTTTTCATAGCCATTAAACGAAGACCAAATTTTTCGATAATTAATTATTCGTTTAATTTTTGCTGTTCACTTAAACCCAAATCAGTTCTTAAAGTTTCGAAAATCTATAAAGATAGCCTACCATTTGGCTTTGAAGTCATTGAAGCGGACATTATTGAAGTTTTTGTGCTTGCTAAGCCTTCTTTGCAAATTCTTTAAGTCACAAAAACCCGGTTTCAGTCCCAGCATTATTATTCGTAAAAACTAAAAAGCAATAATGACCATTTCTAAGGCGCAACCACTATTTTCTAGCGTATACGGATCTACTGCTTTTAAATAGAGGGATTCTTTTGTCGAAGTGACTTGGCGAATGGATCACGCGCGGTTAAATAAACAAAGATTCCAGTGACGTCACTCGTTTTCAAAAATTTTTATTTTGATTGTTACACTTATAGGTTTGGTTAGGGTTTAGGTAGGCTTTGGGTTAGGGCTAGGATTAAGGTTAAGGTTAGGGTTAGGGCTTAGGGTTAGTTTTTTAGGCTTTATTTAAAAATGTCTGCGCGAATGGAACATTCGCCAAGCCTCTTTCTTCTTTTGTATTGATGTCTCGAGCAAATCTTTTAAATGGGTTTTCTTTTAGCTCAACTTCAAGTTTAGATTAAAAACTTAGTTAAGAAAAGTCTCTCAGTTTGAGACTAAATTTTCTTCCATTTTAGTTTATTTCCTCGTATTAAATTGTCATTATCTTGCAAGAAAAATAACTTGTTCAATTTCGCAATGAACAAAATACTATAAAAAAACTGCTTTGACTTTTTCTTACGCTGTGACGTCATATTTGAGGCGCCGCAAAATCAAATTTAAAAACATAATGTGTTTGTCCACGATTTGTCTGAGAAAAAAAGCATACTTTTAGTTCGTTTATTTAAATTTGCGTAGCTGAAGTGAGGCACAATCGACAATGCCTCACTTCACATACCGGTTATCTAAAACGATGCTCAATGGCACGCCGTATCAATACCAATATTACACCGAATAGTTTGGGCGTTTTAATGCGAAAAACATTACATAAAAACAATGAATACACAAAAAAAGTAAATATGGGAACAACTTTCTTGAGTATGCAAGCCTTCAGAAAGGCTGTTGAAAATTTGCAAGTGTGCATACGACCTCTTGCTTTCACCACATTCTATTTACTTCTCTTACAATAAACACTTGCAAATTTTCAACAGCCTTTATGAAGGCTTGCATACTCAAGAAAGTTGTTCCCACTTTCATGGCGAACCGCATTCGAAAAGCAAATGTCAGCCACAGCCCTGACATTGAGCGATTTTTTCTCAAAGATGAAAAGTAAATAAATGATAAAAATTAGTAAAGTTTTTGATAAATATTTTGGTTTGTGTGAAACCATTTTACTTTACTAAAAATTAGCAGCAATTTAGAATCATTAAAATTTTATTCAATGATTGTCAACCTAAAACTATAGGTTTTTGGGTTTCGACCATTAACTTAGGCCATCTTCACGGCCAGCATTTAGAAGCATAAGTTATTCATCTATACAATTTATTATTATAACATACAGTGCGAATGAGCTATCGCGACGTGTTTCAACCTTGCTCAAGAGTCTCATCAGGCAAAAAGAATAGCACGTACTTAAACATGCAATGATAAAAAGCTGCAATTAAAAATTTGCCAACCAAAATTTAGCAGAAACCTAGAATCATTAAAATTTAAAAAATGCAATGATATAAAACTGAAATTACCAAATTTGGAAATAAAAATTGCATCGATAAACACATCTGCTTTGTCTATGCAAATTTTTCATGACATCAAATAACTTATGACATGCTCATATAAAATTCACAGGGAGAGCATGAGCTAAATGCATGTGCGACACATTGAGACTTTCTTAACACTCGTGCTCTCCCTGCGAATTTTATATGAGCATGTCATAAGTTATTTGACGTCA
Source organism: Trididemnum nubilum (assembly GCA_963965965.1). Taxonomy (NCBI): domain Eukaryota; kingdom Metazoa; phylum Chordata; class Ascidiacea; order Aplousobranchia; family Didemnidae; genus Trididemnum; species Trididemnum nubilum. Next base: position 5,447,178 of record OZ014473.1, on the reverse strand, counting down.
TGAAAAATTTGCATAGACAAAGCAGACGTGTTTATCGATGCAGTTTTTTTTTCCAAATTTGGTAATTGCAGTTTTATATCATTGCATTTTTAAAATTTTAATGATTCTAGGTTTCTGCTAAATTTTGGTTTGCAAATTTTTAATTGCAGCTTTTTATCATTGCATGTTTAAATATGTGTTATTCTTTTCGCCTGATGAGACTCTTGAGCAAGGTTGAAATACGTCGCAATAGCTCATTCGCTCTGCATATTTTAATAATAAATTGTATAAATGAATAACTTATGCTTCTAAATGCTAGCCGTGAAGATGGCCTAAGTTAATGGTCGATACACGAAAACCTATAGTTTTAGGTTGACAATCATTGAATAAAATTTCAATCATTTTACTTTAATAATATTACTTAGTTTTGTTTTTCTTTGTACAATTTTATAGGTGAGGCACGGCCTCACCTGCCTTCCCAGATTGCACGTCCTTGGTAGTATGCACTTTTTGTTACTCACGTTTCTGAACAGTCTAGCTAGCGTTAGTGCAACCAGTTTAATTGATCATGGGGAGAAAATATTTCGTGACAAACTGCAATGGACATTATGAAAGCAAATAAAAAAAAAGTATTTCGATTGCCCGCTGACAAAGACGAAAGAGCTCGATGGCTAAGTGTACTTTCCAGAGACAATACTCCCGATACCAAAAATACTGTTGTATGCGAAAGGTATTGACCTCTGTTGTGAAAAATGCTTTTCTATATTAAACGAAAAGATGTGCGATATTATGGATTGTTTACCTGGTATGCTGGCATCTATTTCGATAGATTCAATGATGAGATTGGTGTACAAAGTACATTGCTGGAAATGCCATCCCTAAAAATAAAACTGACTGTGACGCCGAAGACAGCCACTTTTACTACAGTATAGCTCCTTTACGGAAAACTTGAATAGAGATGGTTTGCATGTTCCTAGGGACTCCGTTTGCCAGTGGTTATTTACAGTTATGTTGTGTTTCATGAGGTGGCCAAATATTCCTGCAAAAAGTCATGTAAATTGCTGCAAATATCAAAAACACCGACATTTAAAGACTTTCCAATATTTTTTTTCAATAACTACTGCTTCCTCTATTCGCCTAAATATACGTATTAACGAATCTCGTCAGAAAAATTTTAAGCTTAGCAACAGCAGTCAATAAAGATCAACAACAACAATTATGAGGTAAATCATGTAATTTTTGATGTTTTTCTTAGAAGTCTGAAGCTACAATCAGAACCAAATTTAGTGTAGTTGTCAGCCAACAGAAAAGTTGCCATAAATTACAGTTGTTTGCGTTGGCATATTATTATACCCTATATTATATCAATTATATTATGCATATTTAACGCTTTATGCAGCTTTACCACTTTCTCTTTATCTCAGTAGCTGTGATTCAAAGCTTGCATTGTTTGTATTGCGTGATATGCTACGCTCAAATATTAATCAAAGATGCCATTATTACGGTATTAAATTTGTTTTAATAATTATTAAAGTCATAATGTTCGAGACAACCTGAAAACGCTAATATTTGTATACCGAGTAAGACAGTTTCTTTTTAAGCTAAATAGCGTGTGCAATAACATTGTAGTATGGGTTTGGATTGCTATGCCTATGCGTCATGTTAAAACAACAAAGAAAGATATATTACGTTATCCTTGCATTCTTAACCATTGACAACATTACAACGATCCCAATACACATCATGTGATCGAAGTTTTTGTATAAAAACGCTTAAACTTTAGATTAAGTTTTAAACTTTAGGTTAAGTTTTCGGCAAAACTGCGTAATCAATCTCATGGAATATAAATAAGTACTTTAAAAACGATTTTAATCAATTAGGAGTGAACGATTGTGCTATTTCTTGGTATCGCCGATATACAGTAGCGTTTTGCGTGTTAAGTAAACAAAGCGATGCGCAAAAGTTGCCGCCTAATTTTCTCGCTGCTAGGTGACATGTGCTGCCGTCTTCTTTTAGCAGACCATGGGCACTCTTCAAAGATAATTTCGTTGAAAATCTGCATAAAATGACGTCGTTGAGATGTTTTAATGACATAATCACCTAGACTAAAGCAATTTGTCATCTGACTCAATTTATATATTCATAAAAACGACTTATGAGCAAATTTGAGCTCCAAAATAAATTTTTAAATTGAAAAAAACAATAATGACGTCATTTTTCCGGTCTCAGTCTTGGTCTCGAACTTTGCTGGTCTCGGTCTCGAAGCCAAATTCAAGACCGAGACCGGTCTCGGTCTTGGTCTCGGAAAATTTTTTTGGTCTCGGTCTTGGTCTCGGATGAGTCGGTCTCGACTACAGCCCTGGTTTGTAATAATAAATTTTAGGAAAAGTCAAAAAAAATTTACGCCCTGTAAAGCAAATATCTGGAGATACAACAAAATAAAAAAACCTTGGCGTCGAAAACAACACCTACGTAATTCTAGTGTTAACCAAATTGTCTTGGCCGAGTGACAATGACAACAGCGAATAAAATCCCTATTTCCACATTATGCAAATCGGAAATACGAGACTTATCTTGTTTCAATAGTCAAATGACGACAGCAAAGTAAGTTTGCGTTCTTCAAGTCATGGTTGCATTTGTTCACCACTTGCACGAAATTGTGCTCCACCATTTCACTTTCTTAAATTTACGCAGTGGTAGATCTAAAGGGGTCTAAACTCCTGCTCAAAACCCGAAAATGCAAGAAAACTTTAACGCAAAAAATCATTGGAGAAACATCTATCTCTTGTCTTGACTTAACAGTAAAATACTTGGTTGGGAGAATAAGCATCTCCAACAACATCTTTTTTTTTAAAATGCGGACGAAAATAAAAAGTCTGAATTACCACTAACTACCGCCCTTGTGTAGTCCATTTCTGCACCCAGTTTAGCATGTTTTTGCCCTGTTAATTTCTACGGCACGTTTAAAAAGCATTAATTTTTACTAAAGTATAAGCCTAAAATTATTTTATTTTTGCAAAAATATATTACAAAATTTCCAATCGCTGGGGGCTTACAAACTAAACTAACAGCCAGTATACAAAAAAGTACACAAAAAAGGGGCTGGTTGCGCCTGATACTATTAAACAAATTGGGAAAATTGTAAGAAAACCTTTGCCAAACATTCTACAGTATCTTCAGCGGACCCCACCCCAAAAAAAGTGTCTGGATTCGCCCTGTTTAGGGATTTATGTAAAGGAAACTATGCTCCAAGCATTTGTGCGAATCTGCGAAGCTACATAAAGTACATATAACAACTCAAATTGCAAAGATTAGTGTGAAACTAGTTTGTAATCAAAATTAAATTCATCATTACTCACTATGGAATGAATAGAACTTACTGCAGACCAACTAGTTTTGACTCCTTAGAGTGTAATAACGAAGAACCGTTTAAATGGTCTTACGAGCCTGGTTAGTTGACAGGCCGATTTTTTAAATTTTATTTTATGTAAAAAATATAAATATACAATTAAAATGTAATTACAATTATCATTACAAATTTAGGCATTTGCTTCTGCAACAATGAAAAATTTGCGAGCTAATACCGGAGTCCTGGTTAGATTTGTGTCGATTCGTTTTTATAATGCTGTAGCTTGACGTTGAGTTTCAAAACGTGATATTTTTAATGAAAAAAATAGATTCCTCCAAATTACCCTAATATTTACTCCGAAAACCCAACAACTTTTACAAACTTTGAATTTTTGTGCATAGATGTTGATGAAAACTTTTCAGTTTTCCTACTTTCCGAGGTCTTCTTCTACCATAACTGAAAGAATTTGGTTTATCTTTCAAAGAAAGGTTTCCTGACCTTGTATATTTGAAAATTTTTTTAGCGTTTGGGTTAGCGTATATTATTTGCACCGGTCTCAAATCTGTACAAGCCAACAATTATCACAGTGTTTATAAAGAACAGAGTAAATTATTATAATAAACAGGGCAGCTGTCAAGATTTTCTTTTAAATTTCACTAAAAAATTTCTTTTAAACGCCAAATATTACTGTATAAAAACTCCCCAAAATATCTTATTAATTTAAAACTGCATTTGAATTGTATGGTTTTTCGGCGCAATAAATAGTAATCAAAAACATAAGACACGGTAAAAATAAGTAATACATTGCACCTAGGACCTTTGCGAATTGAACGATGGCTTTTATCTAGATACAAAACCATTGCATATTGTAATTACACAACCGTCATTGGGAAACAGCGAAAACCTTTCAGTTTATGAGGCATGCTCCACCTGCCAATCATACACGTTGGAGGCTTCACAACAGTTTCTTTTAATTGCTGAACTTCAGCAGGAAAAATGTGAAAACCAAGGTTTATAGTCTTTGGTTTGACCCGACCGGGAATCGAACTCGAGCCAACGAGTTCAGTAGAATTCAAATTTTGATTGAGTCAAAGTTACTATTACCATTTTTCGTAAGTGATTACCAGAACCCGCAAAATGTATTCATAAGTTTTTTTTACTGTACAGTGATTACTTGTTACGTTTTTTTGTGCTTTTTTTTACGATATGGCCTATTATTTATAACGAATTAAAATTTCATTAATGCTTAGGCATATATTTTGATTACCGCATGATTTTTTGATCATTCCTACAAACGTTTTTGACTTTTTAGTGAAAACATAAATTTGATTGGTGATGCTGCTGTATTAGTGCAATAAATATCTGATGAGTTTTCTTCGTGTTGCAGATTGATGATCAGCCTTACTCCAATAGCATTGGTTTTACATCGATCCTGAAGGAAGAAGAAAAGTTCCTGCAGCGTTAGAAATTTTAATTTGTTCAAAGCTGCAAATCATTTCTATCTAATTTTTATTCGATTCCATATAAATTGATTAAGCATTGTTAGGGTTGTTTTTTTTTAGAAATTGCGGTAAAATAATCACCTCGTGCAAACTATCTTGGAGGTTCCATCGAATTTGCTATGCAATATACCATTTTATTACTTGGTGTGCCTTGATAAAAATGTAAAAAACTTTTTTTTTTCTTTACCAATCCTGCTTAGGCAGTAAATAAATTAAGCGTTTTTTTCAATTTTGCATAGACTATACCAGTACAGTACAATGTGTTAACTTTGCTAATTAAATATAAATTACTTTTTTAATCAATATCGTAATAAATGGCGATAAAGATTGGTAATACGTAAAATAAAAAACAATGTGTCAGGATTTTGAATGCTTGCTATGCAAGTGACAAGCACGAGACCAAATTGGTTCTTCATTCTGCTTTATGAAGCAACTTCGCTACACGCTAAGCTTGCAAATGTTAATCAAAAACGAGAAGATGGCGAAAAGCAATTTATCATATGCTGGACTGTTGAAAATGGAATGCTTGTACAGTATCTACGCTAAGCATGTATGGTATGACATTGCTAGTTCAGTTCATTTTAATTCACATGTTTTATTTTCACTTAATTTAAGCGGTAACAAAAAGGTAAAATAGCAAACAGCACGCAGTGACGAGGAAATGCGAAAGACTAGAGTTGCAGCCGTTAGGGCTGCACGGTCGCCGAGTCTGCATCTCCTAAGCAAAAATAAAAATAAAAGAAAAAAAGAAAACTCGAAAGCACAAAGCAAATAATCACACAATATATCACGAATAACGAACTGAAGGTAAATGAAAATGGGTTTGTTGATGTACAAAAATTAGTTGTAAGTGCATAGTGGGTTCAGTCAGTAGAGCCGAAAAATGAAGAAAATTTTAATTCAAACACTCCATTAAACATCATAGATTTGGTAAATACAGTAACTATAATAGTTCGAAATAAACTTTCAAACGTAACAATAACGAAAGAAAGGATCGATAAACTGTATTATTATAATCTTGGCAAAGTGCCTAATATAAAAGTGCGTAGCCTTCAGTATGTATAATAAAACCAATGCCAATTTTTCCAACCATTACGTACAACTTTGAAAGTTTAGAAAAAAGTTGTTTTAAAATATTGGATAAAGTTTTTATGTTTCCATCAGGAGTAGCGCTGCTCGTTTTTTAGTGGAATCGCGCAAGTTAAAATTTTAACTCCAGAAGTTTTGACTGATTGTTGAGTTTTGGCAAATGTAATCCGTCGCAAGTAGTGATTGTCAGACACTGCAGCTGGGTTGGGATACGGGTGGATAAAAGAAACCTTTGTAAATTTAAATTTTTCATCACCTATAACAGGATGTTTATTTGAAAGGACCTTGAACATAATTTATGCAAAATCCAATTTATAAATTTCATTAATATTTAAAAACTAAGTTTTTGATTTTGAGGAATTAATCTAGTCTTTTTACCAAAACGTATGCACAATATTTTTCACAATTATAAGCTATACCACATTTGCTAGTTTTATGCTATCACATTTGTGCCTTATACGAAGCCTAGAGTCAAGAAGGGCAGCTGCAGTCTGCTTCTAAGCATATTCATTTTACTAAAAATATATACTTATCCAATAAACATCATAGGCTTCTTGACAGTTTTTAATAATTTACTTTGTGGCATAAACGCAAAGTAGTGCAGAGCATGTGCAATTTCTATGGAATGTTAATTAATTGTCGAATAGTGCCTTGACTGCTAAACAGATATGAGCTTTACTATTTAAAGCCCTATGCGAAAAAAGTCCTCTTTAGCCTCCAAATGCCCAAAGTTTTTTAACTAAAATGCTGTACTTTGGTTAAATGACTAGCTGAAAATGAACTGTGATCTAACCTTTTGTCTGATGGCTTTACTCTGCCGCTCGAGTTTTAGTTGAAGTCTAATCAAAATAATAGTTTATTACATCCAAATCTTATATTTTCAAAATCATCATAACTGCACTGGTAATTTTATTAAACATTTTGCTAAAGTCTTGGAAAATAATGCCACGTCTAAACTTTAATTGATGTGCTGAATGAGTGGTGAATCATTTATTATTGTGATTCATAGGTTGCTGGCAGAATAGCTATACACAAAGTTCAAAAAGTAGTTCCTGCATGATGAGTAAAAAAATTTTCTCGTAAACTTTTACAAGTACAACGCAAGCGGTACTGCCCAGAAAGTCATAGCGAGAACAAAATAAAAAACCTCATGATGACATACCTCGTCATTGCACGGACCAACATTTTGCAACTAAACACTGCACTAGATACTGTGATATAGCACAATTAAGTTTAATATTAATAATTGTAGATTTAAATCAATTGCTATTTCTAAAACCTGGATTTACTAACGGCGAATATAAAAATGTGTGTGAAGCAGCTCTCATTAACGATTCTACCGCGAGTCATAAAAAATTAACATTTTTTAAAAATTTTTTAATAGTCGGCAGCGTAACCAAATGGTAAAAGGCGTCGTTTTTACAACAACCCTGATTGCATGTTCTGGGTTCAACCTCACCCCGGTCACGTTGTTGTGTCCTTGAACAAGACGCGTTACGATGATTACCTCTGCTTGGTGGCTTCAAACAAGCAGCACATTCAGTGTATAAGTATTCCAAGAAATCCACAAGAAGATTGGGTCTCTGAAAACTGCTAAGGAGGTGCGCATTCCTCCAAGCACGAAGTAGTCATTGCAATAAAACTGTGCGAATCGTTCAATAGTTAACGTCTGACGCTGTCTGATGACAGGAGGATAAATATATGTGCAAACAGCAACCATTTGTGATACATTAATTTAATTCAAAAAAAGTATCGAACTTATCGTCAATCAAATAAGACTGTATAGAATAATCTGCTCTTTATTACTGTGGCTTGTTCAATGTTCCTGTTCTGTTACAATTGGTTGCATGAGATTTAGTGAATGCTAAAGCACTTACGAACAATGTAGTAAATATTGAAGACCAAAATCGGAAGCTTAAGTAAAAGTAGAAATGTAACTCTATTTTACTCGAAAGCGATGTCAACTTGTTTTTTTTGTGATAAACTTCTTCAGAAAAAGTTTTGCTTTAAATCAATTTATTCTGAGTGAAATTTCTTCACACATTACCGCCGAAAATTTGAGTTAGCTGAGGTAGGAAAAAGTTTCTCAATCATGAGAATTGCAAGAGTCATTTTCTAAAATTTGAGCATTTTGGGGGCAATATTTATCATAAATGACGTCATAAAACGTTTTTGTGGAGTAATGATTACTACTTTGACATAAGTATTTTGTGATTCAGTATCAAAAACAAACTTTTGAGCAAAATTTGAACTGCTTATAACATCATAAAAAAATCATAACATTTTTTGAAAATATGACTCTGACGTCATTCTGATGATGTCATCAACTAAAATCCACTTTTCTAAAAACGTTTTGTGAACTAACCATTTCGCAGCTCAGATTTTGCTTTTTTATGACTTTTGGTTTAGAGGTTGATTGGAGGGAATTTTGCTCTCCCGTTTGGGCAATGCGTTGGTCTAATCAATGCTAAATAGTGTTAAATCCCGCAATTGCTGCTGATTCTTCATTAAAACTGTTTGGAGTTGATGTTAGCTTTGTTTTCTTTATTTGAGTATGGAGCAGCGATGCGCGCAAAATAAACATATCATTGATGAAGCAATCATTTTTTTTCCTTTCCAATTTGCTTACTTGAATTATTGCCAAATTTTTGATAATCATAATTTCATTATAAATCAAAAGCAACTTTTCAAATTAGAAATTGCATTCCTGTAAAATTTTTCCTTATTTAAATTTTTTTAGTTTATTTTTAAAAACACTAACAAAAGACTTGCTCAAGATTTCCGCGTAATTATCGCTGGCCTGTTTTAAAAAGCGGCATTAGTTTATACTTAAAATAAAGTACTACATCATCAGCAATAACAGCTTTTTCTTATTTGCCATATTTGAATGTTCACAAATTTAATTGCTTTATTTATTTTTGATACATTTTTGCTACCTAAAGAGGTACGAAAATGTCAGAAAATTTGTTTTATTTGCAAAACGTTTGCAATCAAATCCAGCAGGTTCCATCAGATCATGACCCAAGGGCCTCTCAACCATTAACGTGGTGTATAGACGTGAAAATGACTCCACGATTAAACTTTCACAATTTAATGTTTGTTAGGATTACCATACGTCCTCTTTTTGAAGGACATGTCCTCCTTTTTGATGAAAAATAATTTGTTCTTCGAGGACGTTAAAAATGCCAAAATGTCCTCCTTATCGGCATTTTGAACAGATAAAACATGTCCACTCACGCAGCCTTTTTGGTGTATAATTTTTTTAGCTTCACCTGATGACAGGGAAAAGGCACTTTAATTTTTGTCGTAGACCTTTTCATTTTAATAAATTTCATTAAAAAGCTGTTAAGCTGTTGATAAATTTCAAAAATTAGCTGTGATAAATTTTATTAAAAATGTGTCCTCCTTTTTAGTGATGAAATTTTGGTAACTCTAATGTTTGATATCAGTGTGATGTAAAAAAAAATACTTTTTTATACATAGGCTAATGCAGTATTTATTAAATTGGTCTAAAAATTAATTTTTAATGTTTGCGCCAAAAATTAACTCTCAGACCAATTTAATCAGCATCGGATTATGTTTATTTATTTTTTGATCGAATAATATACCCTTAGGAGCGGGATTTTTCAAAATGTCTCGTGTAACTCGCAATACCGAACTTGATTATTCTTAGCTTTTAGGAACAAAAACATCAGACAGAGATTGCTACTGAGCTTTGCTGTAGAATTCCTTTTATAAATTACGTAAAACTGTTCCTGATTTCGGTAATTTTATGCAATCTAATAGCTTAACTTCGTACTTAGGCATGCATGCATTTCTAATTAGAAGTTATAGCAAGTTTATATATTGCTGAAATAGTTTGATTGCTTCCTTAATGATCGGGAAATACGTTCACTAAGGGTGCGTTTAGACTGGACGCGAAGCAACCAAAATTTGACGTCATCGACAGCTCGCGAAAGGTTGCGACCCGGTTTCAACCTTTCGCGAGCTGTCGATGACGTCAAATTTTGGTTGCTTCGCGTTGCTTCGCGTCCAGTCTAAACGCACCCTAACAGTCCGTTAACATGAACGAGCTCCTCCAATACTTTATTCATCACATTATGCATGTATTGCACACGGCGGTGGTAATATAGCGCAGTTGGAAAAACGTCGGGTTAGTGATCAAAATGTTGCTGGTACCGGTTCGTTCCCGATGTGACAATGCGGTCGCTTTTTGTTAAGAAAGACAACTTAAGCTTATTTTCAATTGGGCAAAAACAGCAAAAAGTGCTGTTAATTAGTTTCAACTTCAAACAAATTTTATCTAACTAAAAAAAAAGTAAAAAAGCTGTAGCTTTAAGCAATTTGTTTTTTGAAAAAATCAACCAACTTGTAGGCGCTAACTTGCTGTAAATAGAAGTCAAACAATTAATGAAACACCCTATGTGTTACACCACATGTTTGTCATGATTGTCTTCCCTCAAAATCTCATCTCTAGAAACCATACTGTAACTGCTATGTTACGATTGTCTACCCTCAAAACTCTCATCTCGAGAAACCATACTGTAACTGCTATGCTATGATTTTGCAGAATATGCTTGGTTTTGTAATATAAACCAAAATCCACCAACTATAATTCTATACACTAGCTTTTTAAAATATCTAAGATGATGGCTGTTTACGTGATTCTACATACTTAGGTAATAAGGTTAGTTACATCATTTAAAATTGACGGAGCAAGCTTGACCACTGCAAATACGATCTACATTGACTGCTATCTCATCCCTCTTCAATTAACTAAAAAGCAAAAATACTGCTAGAACGTATTTTTGAATATTTTAATTAGATTATATTCGGATTCAAAAATCTGAAAGCCTTACGACAAATCAAACACCACAAAAAGCATTATTCATTGAAGGAAATAGCAGAGGTGGAGTCGAGGACACAAGGCTCGAGGCCAAGGCCAAGGACACAAAAAAAATCCGAGGCCAAGGCCAAGGCCAAGGACAGCCGTTCCGAGGACAGACCTTCTCGAGGCCAAGAACAGGAATGCTCGAGGCCAAGGACCAAGGACACAAACGCAAGTTTTCTCAAAAAAAAGGCCTTCATAAATTTTTTTCAGGCGATCTCCAAAAAAAAGGTCTTCAAAATTTTTTTTAAGCGTTCTCCAGTAAAAAACGCCTTCTAAAATTTTTTTTCAGGCAGTCTACAACATTTCAACGATTCAAAAAAAATTGCTGTCCTCGAGCCGAGGACAGGCCAATTTTCAAGGACTTGAGACCTCGAGGTCAAGGCCAAGGCCAAGGACTTAACCTTTGAGGCCAAGAACTTCAAAATGTGTCCTCGAGGATTCCACCTCTGGGAAATAGGTACGTATTTTACTGATGCACTCCCCATACATTTTGTAACAAGCTCATTTGAATACACAAAAGGAAGGTGTCCATTTACATGCACAAAATAAAACAAACATAGTGCATGTATCATAAAACAAATGAATTATTTGCTATAATCGGTAAAAAAAAGTCGGTAAGAGATTTTTTTGCAAAAAAAGCTGTAATTTTTACTGCTGGTTGCTTTTCCAATTTTGTGGACAGTTTTTGGCGGTCCGAGGTTTTTCAATGCATATGGTTTGCCTTGAGGAAACTGTTAAATTGAATAATTGTATTGTTTTACGTGTCAAAACTTAAGTTATCAAAAACATTTGATAAAATCAATTAGATCTGTTGCAACTTAACAGGACCAAAAAAATTACTTACTTACAATGTATAATACTTTTACACTCTAAACTGAAATTGAAATGATATATCTGTACTTGCCCGTTCAAATGCAATGTAGGAAATAAAAGTTAAGGCCGAGAAAATGGTTCTGGCAATTGAAAAGAGTGCATATCCTTACGTTACCACTCCAAAATTGTTTTAATTTAAATTTAATATAAAAAAGGTGTTCCAGATTTCTAAAGATCTGTTATCAAGGTAGGGGAAGGTGGGGTGAGTTGGACACTGAAGTTGTAAATTGCACATTACTCGAGAATGCTAGCAGATATAAAAACCGTTTTGGTATGAAATATAATTACATGCATTTAGGTCTTTAACCACAGCCAAAAATCTTGAGTTGAACATTACCTTCAAGCCAAAGTATTCGATCCAAAAAGTGCTCTTAATTTGTCTAAACAACCCTCATATAAGGGTATGTTGGTCAACCGTGTAGGATGCGTTGGACATAGCCCCCCTAGGAAAAATTTCAGGCTAGGGGCCTGCAATACATAACAGTAGCCATTTAATTTAAGAAATTTACACCACAGTAAAACATTTAAACCAGATTTAAACCACAGCTTACATTAGTAGACTAAGTTACTCAGTCGTAATATTCTGCATCACTCCACTAAGACCTGGGGGGTGGGAACCAAAGCCAAGACATTATAATCGCTCTACTGCATAGGCTTAAACGAATAATAACGAAATTTAGGTGGCATGCTCATTGCTCCATTCTTCAATTCTGCTCCGAGAAAATTGCCAGCAACAAAATAGCAGGCCTACTTATCGGCAAAGCTAACAAAATATCAAAAATAACAAAACTTTCTGAGGAAAAAGTACAGTACCGGTACACCGTTAACATTTTTGGTTAAAACTTTATGGTGTAGCGTAGGAGGGATGTTCAAATATTATATGACGCTTTCAGAAGAGGGTGGGGTTGGAAAAAGCTTTAAATGCAATGCAAAAGGATGGATATAATTAGGCCTACGTCTTAAAATTGTTAAATGAGGAGGGGTTAAAATTTCGTCATATGATATTTGAACAAAAAGCGCGTCATATGATATTTGAACGGCTCCTAGTCATGACTTAAACTTAAAACTTTAAATCAGAAAAAATTGTCACAATAAGGACTAGCCTACAAACCAAACTTTTGGTGTAGCCAAGTCATTAGGCCTAAACCTGTGCAGATAATACACAACACAGCCAACCTTGCAAATAGCCAACATTGTCAGCAAAATAGCACCATCGTCCAACCACCAACATAATAATAATAATGGACATCTGTCCAACATGCCCTACCAAAAGTCGTCCGATTTACCCTCAAGGCTGCCATATTGTTTAGACTGCTGTCAGTCTAAATCTGTTTGAGTTTAAAGGCAAGCGAAACACCCTGTTAGGTACTTGTAGTACCTAGTCTTTCTCAAATACTTTAGTTGAAAGCGACCTTTCACGACTCTCTTTCAAACAGGCGGAGAATAATTTTTCACAATATTGGTTTAGTGCCTAAAACGACTATATTTTGAACATAATTGACCACTGCAGCCATGTTTTTTACAGAAGCAACCTGAAAGTATTGGAACTGATAAAAGACACTTCTATCTTTCCAAGCGTCAAATCTCGTAATAATTCCATGAGCCAATCACGGGTTAATTACGTTTGTGCAACCTACCCTCTTACCCAACTTACCCGACCTTCCCCTATATAAATTGAAAATAATAGTTGCTGGCAATTTGGGAAGAGGTAACTAGAAACAATTGCTGAAGTCAACAATATTTTATTAAAAAAACTAGAAACAATTTGCCGAAGTCAAGAATATTTCATTAAAAAAACTACATTAGAGATATAAAAGTTGCAAATATAGTTTGAAGAAAAACTTTCACTAAGCTTGATTATGACTGATTAACGTTGAAACGTCTTCACTCGAATAAAATAATTACGGCAACTTTGGCTATTTTATTCTCAATGAAATAATAGTTTCAATGTAAGTGCATATAATTCTGGACGCCCGGATACCTATAGTATTAGCTTTAAAAAGCATGTAATCGGGGCAATAATGAAAAAGATTATGCTAAGGTTATAAAACTACGAGAATACATCTATTGAGAGATACAGTATTTAAAAGTATAATAAATGAGGATTAATTTTTTACAAATATATCATTGCACTTTTTACCTGAAAGTCATCAGTATATTAAAAAAAAAAAAGAAGGTGCAATATTTAAGTTGCAATACCTCAATTAAAAAATCAAACTAATTTTTGCAATTACAAATAATTATTTGATATGAAAGAGTGTTTTTCAAGTGAGGCTTGTTTGCAACTCACGTGCAGTTTCTCCCATTGTAGGCTGCCACAACCATGCAAATTTGACCCCCTGCCTAAAAACTGTTTGGTAAGTGATAGAAGTAAGATTTTTTGCTTTTAAAGCTATTTTTTGTTAAATTTTTTAAAATAAAAAAATTTTGAGGTCGTGACGTCACGAAAACAATGATGACGTCATTAAAATCTGGAAATTCTAATAACAGCAATCAAATTTTTCTAATTGTTGTTAAATGTTATATTTTCAGTTTGTACTTTTGTTATTTTGAAGACATCTCTGATAAAGTCACAACAGATGGTGACAACACATGCTTGATGACGTCTCCTTTAATACATTGCGTTGGCAATTTTTTGTGAATGAGCTATAGTATGATTCACAAAATTTTAGAATATTGCAGTAAAATTTTTATTAAATCATTCAACATCTGATGACAGGGAAATTTTTTTTGTATGCAAACACAATTTATTTTGAGAAACAGCAGAAATAGCAATAGTTTTAAATTATGACATCATCAATGACGTTATAATGATGCAATCCATTTATCAGTAAATGAAATATTTTATTCCAGCTAAAGATTAGCATCGATAATGAATACGCAGTACAATGATTAGAATAAGCGCACTGATAAGCATGCATTGCACCTAAAACTTCATGAAACTCTTTAGCTTCCTCTGACAAAGGCAAAAATGACGTCACTTCCGGTTGTCCGGCTGACCCCAAAGTTTCTGAAAATGTGTGATATTAAATTTGATTCAAAGTCAGGATGCATCAAAGAAAAACTTTGTTAGTTTAAGAGCTATATTAAAATAACTAAAATTTGCCCCCCCCTCCCCCGGTACACACAGGATTAATAACTACAGTTGATAATAGGCTACAAGCACTGATAAAAAACACGTAACACAAAACTGATTACAAAAATCAAAGCATAAGTAAAGTTACCAACTACAGCTTTTTAGCAACTTATGTTGCTAAGTCGTGTAAAATAACATTAAAATCTTTTGTTACGTTATAATTGCCGCCTTTATCTAAAGACGCCTTACAGTAATTAAATTGAAAAATGTACACGTTTCAAAAGCTCTAATTTAATGTTCAACTCTTAATAAGTGCAATGTGTAACTGTTCATTTATTCTAAAACATTTTCAATCCGAAAATTTGTTGTGATGTATTCAGCGATGATGCGATAACATTGCTCGTAAAGACTCTGAAAAAAAAAAAAA
This sequence comes from Trididemnum nubilum, assembly GCA_963965965.1. Classification (NCBI taxonomy): domain Eukaryota; kingdom Metazoa; phylum Chordata; class Ascidiacea; order Aplousobranchia; family Didemnidae; genus Trididemnum; species Trididemnum nubilum. The sequence continues at coordinate 5,431,992 of OZ014473.1, read as the reverse complement.
AGATAAAATCTGTTGAAAGGAAAACGCAATTATGCTGTACCAGTGCTAGTGAATAACACTTTTAATTGGCTGCTGGGCTGCAGTCCACTACTTTACACTAAGCATGCTTAGAAATGTAGTATCTGAAACAAATCATTTGGGCTCGTTTTGCGGCCGTGTCGAGTCAAAAACTATAAAATTTTGTATTTATAGCTTTCCTGCTTGACATTTAACATCGAAAAAAGTTTGAAGCTTTCAAGGGTGCAGTAAATAGGTATACGTTCTGAAAGAGTGGCTGATTAACTCAAAAACCGTTGGAATTTTTTACTGCTGGTAAAAAAAGCTTTTTGAAGTAAATTTGTTGTTGTTACAGTTGATTTCTCACTGACACCGATAATATTATATCAAAATAAGAAATAGCGATTTAGTTTGTTTAGATTACCTCTTCTAATCTGAGAAGGCTATTCTGAATATGTCATTTTAATCTTAAAGCTAAATTGTAAAGTTTTGGAAAATTATTGCAATCAAAGAGTTTCAAAAACTGATGCTTGCAAAAGTGCCGTTCATATGTTGCATCTTGCATAACAAATAACATTCATTAAGACATTTATTCAACTGATTTTCAAGGTTTTCGTGTTATAATTGAATCACTTTAGTCAATATCAATAAAAATTGGTCATTGGTATTTGTAAATCAAGAATATAATTTGATGAGAAGTCAGGTAAATCTAACTACGGTTGATTGAATCAAAAAAAATGTTTAAGTGAATGTTAAGATCTCCAAGCATCAACCTTCTATTTCTCCGAAATGAAAGCTTTCAGCTTAGACTTATATTGTCATAAAATTTTCAGATTTTCAGAAAAGGCTTCTTTAACTAGATATTTTGTATAACAAAAAGTTCTATAGGATTAAACGAACGATTAATGAATTGATTGCATCGAGTATTTGGCCTGAAAATACTTGACTTCACCTGCAGTAAGCGTAACGAAGATAGTGCTGTATCGAGCTACAGTACTTACTCCTCCAAACCTCACAAAAATGCGGACAACAGGAAAGTAAACTACTGTATCTAAAGTTGGATTTGCCAAGATATTTTTGAATAAAGTTATAAGAGCACGATTTTTCTCACCAACATATCAACTGCTCCAGGCCGAAGATCCCTCAAATCTTTGACTGTTCTGAAGACATCAAGAGAATTGTTACTGTTGGTCTTCAATTGCTCCATCAGATTTGCAAACACCAAGAACAAACCAGTTCTGCTGCACCCATCTCTGAAAACAAGCAAAGTTTGATTTCAGAATTTTAATTGTAAATAAAGCCAAATAATAATCAAATCAACACTTCAAATGTTCCGAAGTAACTTTGACAGACTATTTGTTTTTTTGCTATAACACAAATCAATTTTTGAATTACCTTTCCGAAACGCAGAATGGCTTCGAAAGTAACCCTATTAATTAATTACAAAACTAATTTCAAAAGCTTGTAATGCAGAACGAAATTTTGCTAACTTATTTGCAATACGTTATGTGCGAGACGTTTTACAAAGTTACGAAACAAAGGTTCAAGAAAACACTAAAATGTTAAAAGTGCATGAAAATTAAAAAAATTGTAAACTTAGAATAGTGTAGAATCTTTAATCGTGCTAGTATGTTACCTGCAGTAAACAATTGCACTGGAAAACTCGTTGCTCTCCATCGAAGCTTTCACTTTGCTGACAACTTCCGCGAAATAACTTGCGTGGGGGGGAGAATAAGTGTCTGTCCATGAACTCAAATAAACCAAAGTGAAGCCTCCAACAAGCTATTTGAAGATACTGTTATTGGTTAACATCGGGTTTCAAAAAGAACTCAATACCGAAAAGTTATTTGGTAGTTTTTTGCTTGTACATATTTATATGCAGTAGTTTGTCGCATGATCAATGTACACCAAAAAGTTTGGGAAGTTGTTTTATGGATTTTAACTTCAATAAATCAAGACATTATTACCAGTAGTGGCCTTAGAAATGTGCAAAGTATGCAAATGCACAGGGGCCCCCCACTTCTGCCCCCCCCCCATTTGACCTATCGCGCACAGAAAAAATTTGATTGAGAAAAAATATTGCAAATTATGACAAAAAGTTTATGCACTTGTTTCAGGTGTCATTACATATGTACCCCCTCCCTCAAGATGCACTTGTTTCAAGTGTTATTACACATATCCCCCTTTCCAAGACAAAATTAGTTTTAACTTTTAAGTCAAATTCAGCAACCAGATAATAAAAATTCACTAGCAAAGTCAAATTACCACTCTTTTTTTTCGCTTGCTACTGTTAGGCTACTCGGGTTATTTGAGTAGCCAGGGGGCTCGCCCCCTTCAATTGAAATGCTACCAATGATAAAAATGTCACAAAAGAGACTATTGTTTCTTCAGTTTCAGTTTCTTTTAGCATCTTCGCGTACAACAGTACACTCGTACAGCAGTAATTAACAATTGTATTGATCCAGGGGGCCCGGGCCCCCTCAAATTAATTTTTACCAATCAATCTAAATGGGCCCCCAACAATAATATTGATCCAGTGGGCCCGGACCCCCTCAATTTAATTTTTGCCAGCCAATCTAAAAATACCCCCTACAATAATATTTAAATGGCCCCTAATTTAAATGCGCCCCCAAAAATAATATTGTTTTAAGGGCCCGGGCCCCTTCAATTTAATGTTTGCCAACCAACTTAAACATACAACCTAAGTAAAATTAAGCGTTTTTATCGTAAAATTTGCTGAGGCCCTCACCAAACCTTTTTATGAATGTAATGCAATAACCAGGGACGGACTTAATATATGACACAGTGCCAGGGGCCCTGGCTCAAATAAGACTTTTTTTTGGTCTTCAACTGTATTTGGCAGGAAAATCTCAAAGTGCCAGGGGCTCAACTCAATGTAAATCCGACCGGGGCAATAGCATGGTTTGTAGGCGTAACTATCTATTGTACATTTTTCAATAACAATTCACTTCCACTTCGTCAGTTTTTATGCAACTAAAATACTTTTGAAAAAAATTAGCTACAGTAGCGAGAATGCTCATTAAACAAATTTTAATATGAGAGGGCCTAGGCCCCCTGCCGTATATGTACTCCCATGACTGGTTCTTTTCATGACAATACAATAATCTCTTAGGAAAATAATTGACTATATTGTTATTTACTGCTAAAATATTGCAGGAGGCAATTTACTTTACTTTCCCCTACATGCGCCAAATCACTTACAAAATTTAACCCCAAAATGCAAAAATTTCACCGTGTTTTGGACTTAAATTGCAAGCAAAAGGAGGACTGAACAACTTAATTTTTTTAATTAATCGTTTGCGTGTTATCTGGCCTAAAGACTACCAGCGCAGAAGCCTAAGGAGAGTCACCAGAGCGGCGACTTCTTAAAAGCAAGCAATGCATAAAAGTTGTCTTCCCGCAGGAATCGAACCTGCAGCCTTAGGTTAAACGGTCCGCTGCTCTACCATTTGAGCTAGAGAAGACGTCTCCTCGCGTGTTTAATTTTGCCTATTTAAACCCAGCAATTTAATGCTTGATCTATGATGTTAATAATAATTTAGTTGTTATGTTTTGACGTTTGCTGGCCAGATCTTTTATAATTAATCGTTTGCGTGCTATCTGGCCTAAAGGCTACCAGCGCAGAAGCCTAGGGAAAAGTCACCAGAACGGCGACTTCTTAAAAGCAAGCAATGCGAAAAAATTGTCTTCCCGCAGGAATCGAACCTGCAGGATTCGGATTACCGGTCCACTGCTCTACCACTTGAGCTAGAGAAGAGGTCTCCTTCGCATGCTTCGCGCTGGTAGCCTTTAGGCCAGATAGCACGCACACGATTAATTATAAAAGATCTGGCCAGCAAACGTCAAAACATCACAACTAAATTATTATTAACCCATTCATGCCTACAGTACCCTATTAGGGTATCATTCTAAAATTGCATTATCTAATGGTTTAACTTTTGAAAGTGCTACTTGTTTACATAGCTATGGAGTTTAGATAGCTGAATTACTGCTTGCCACGTGCTGGTTCGAAATTTTGCTCAGTTTTTGTTTTAGAGACAGTTAACTTACAGAAGATCGAAAAATGAGTAGAAGCAACTCTCGAAAAGATAGATAAGTAATTATTTTAGTTAAATTTAAATAAAAAACATAATTTTTAGTTTAGTCGTGTAGAATAATTATTGTAGATACTTAAGTAACGATAAAATAAAAAAAATTGGTTTAGCGAAAGTAAATATGGTAATATTGCTTTGATACCCTATTAGGATATCGTAGGCACGAAAGCCTATGTTAACATTTTTGGTGTGGTATGTAATTTTGATAGTTGTTCTTACAGAAATGAGTTGATACACTTAACTTGAATAATTGTTTGGTGTCATAACTACATTAAGGAATGTTCCAATACCATGTAATGGTGTGTTGTTGTGGAGGGTCTCGTAATGACGTCATAATCGCACGGAGGCTAACACGAAATATAACATTGTTTTTACGTAAAAGGTTTGATAAAAGTTTCCAGTGTCACAATTGGGTTAGAGAACACTCCAATATCACAATTATGATGGGGTGTAGGGGGTCAGGATGATGACAAAGTCGTATAGGATGGGGTTAATCAAAAACGTCATGATACATGTCATAAAAGGATATTATATGTTTAAAATTACTCAAAAGCTTATAAGGTATTGGAATACTCCTTAATGTATCATTATTGATGCAAGATATTTGAAACCATTTTTGGAATTATAGCCTACAGTAATAGAGTTCAATTTCCATTATCAGATATCTCTAGATGTCTCTTAATGAAAGATGCAGCATCAGCTGCTGGTGATTTTTGGACTTCACTTACTTATTCATTTGTTTGTTTTTTTTTGCTAGATTTTCATAGAGGCAAATATTTTTAACTGCGGTAGGTGACCATTTACATCCAAATAATTTGTTATCATTCGCATAATTATACGTTGCAAGCTTTCCAATTTTCGTTTTCCTGATAACAAACTAAAACTACTTTGATGTTTTTCACTTTCTGTACAAGAGCATGAGCTTTAGCAAAAGAAATAATGACTTACAATCAAACAACTTTCCGAATTTTCTTAAAAAAGCAAAAATTGAGGCGAATTCTTATTATCTTAAGCCATTGACTGAGGCCAAAACTCCAGCTATCCAACAATGTATAATTTTTCCATAATTGACGTTAAATATAAAAAAGTTTAAAAAATTACATATTTTATTGTGACGTCAAAAGTTAAATTATGACGTCACATTATGATTCTTATCACAGCCCCCCCTATCAAAATTATTGCATACACCATTATAGTTTATGTGAATTCAGTTGTATTTTGACTATTTGAATTTCTTAATTGATAAAGTTTATATAGTGCCATTCGTGACAACGATACCCTAATAGGGTACCAACATACTTTTCAATAAACAAACAAAGATATACAACTTTTCAGATTTTTTTCATCTGTAATGTGCTCAGTAGGGCAGACTAAAATATTTTAGATGAAAAATATTCAAAAAGCAAAATTTGGGATTTAATGGGTTAACATCATAGATCAAGCATTAACCCGTTTCTTACCAATGTTCCCATTTGGGAACAGAGTTTTAAATTTCATTTTCTGTGACTCCTAAGTTATATAAGGGTTTAAAACTAAATTGGATATTTTTTTGGAATTAAGAATTTAATTTCTATGGTTTTGCTTGGTGATTCTGACGAAATTTTACAAAAAAATTGGACTTTGAAAAGTGGTGAAAATAGGAGATTTAAGGTTGCACGATTTGGTGAGGTATAGAACTGAGGGCGAGAAATGTTTTAAATGCTAAGACTGTGTTTTGCTCTCTTTGATAAAGATATGACTTCACAAAATCATTTTCTTTGTAATTGTTTTTAAGTTACTGTCAGAAAATAAGTTTTGAACTTATTTGTTCCCATTTGAAAACATTGGCAGTTTTACAGCACTCAAGTTATACTGCATATATTTCTACGGGAAGAGCGAGTAACAATCTTGAATAAACTGCTTTTTGTAGATTTTCAGAATTATGACCTAGCGTAGTTTGGTCACGCTACTGTACGTATTGTTTAGATAAGAGTAAACTACAAGCATTGCTTATTTTGCTGTACTAGAAAGCCCATTATTGGAACGACAGGCGCTCGCGTCGCGTGTTTCTTTGTTTTTACTCGGCCATTTTCAAACTAACTAGTGCGAAGTTCAGACTTTTGCTTATTACTCAAGAACGGTTTGGTCTAGCCACATGAAATTTTGACAGCGGTTTGAAGTTAACGAGTTGTATTACGTGACTTAGGCTTTAAGACTCAAAAACCCCCCAAACGTTTGGCGTAAAAAGCGGTCTCATTCAAAAACGGCTCAAGCACGGCAAAAAATATTTCACTTGGTATATGTTTTAAAATACCTTCTATTCGAACCATTTTGGCCGCGATGAGGTTTTTTTTTTTCTTCCAAAATCTTATACGCTCTTCTTCTCCTAAACCAAAAAACATCGAAATTTAATTTTAGTGTAAAGTTGTTGAGCTGCAAACGCAATTTGGTCTGTCGAAATTTTTTTGGGCCTCTCCAGCAGGAACTCCTCTAAAAATGGGGATCCAAAAAATCAATTTTTTGAATGGCTCAAGCTTGAGCGCTAATTTTTTTTATATTAGTAGATGTTTGACGTATATTTTTGACATAGTTTGGGGATAACATCCTCCCAAAGAGACCCCTCATGGACCCCCCAAAAATCAATTTTTGAACGGCTTAAGCTAAGGTGCCAGGTTTTTTTTTATATCCGCAGATACTTAACAGACCAATATTTTAACTTGGCTTGTGGGTACCTCCAATGTTTCCTCTAATTTTTTTGTGGTCTGTGTGTGCAGAAGTTTTGGTGGGTGTGCGCACTTTTCTTGAAATGACTAATATTTGCAATACTTGAGCTAAAACTCATGTGCAACAATGTGTCTGTTCAACAATATGTTTGTACGCAGTCACTGAAAGCTGTGTGTGCGCACACTTGCGCATAGCTTAGAGGGAGCACAGGGAACCACTCCCAAGAGACCCCTCCAAATCAGGGACGTAGCCAGAGGGGGAGCAGGCAGGGCAAGTGCCCCCCAAAATTTTACTTTGCCCACCCTCAAATAATTTCAGTTGAGCGTTATTTTTAACAAAATTTCATGCATTTCGTGCCTAAATACGTTACTTTGCCCCCCCCCAAAATTTTTTTTCTCCCCAATTTTTTCTTTCCCTCCAAAATTCCATTCTGGCCACGTGCCTGCCTAAATGGACCCCCAAAAATCAATTTTTTAAACGACTTAACATAAAGTGCCAGTTTTTTTTATATCAGCACATACTTAGCAGACAAATATTTTGATGGGGTGAGGCATTTTTCCGAATCTACCGCACAAGGAATATTCAAGGTGTGCCAGAAAAACACTCGTATCATGTGCATAAAATGCAACAAGCGTTTGCACAGACCAAACGCTACCATGTGATAGAAAATGTACCATGCATAATGAAGTTAATCTTTCAAGAAACCCTGATCAGTGCGTATTACAAATGAATGGAGCGACACTGAAGCAGGTAGAGAGTTTCAAGTATCTTGGGGTTGCATTTACGAGTGACGGAAGGCAAGACGAAGAACTCGATACCCGAATAGGCAAGGCTAGTGCAGTAATGCGAGCTTTGCACTACTCGGTTGTCATGAAACGAGAATTGTCGAAAAAGGCAAAACTCTCAATTTTCAAAGCAGTTTTTGTCCCCATTCTCACTTATGGTCATGAATCTTGGGTAATGACCGAAAGAATGCGATCACAAGTGCAAGCGTCCGAAATGAGGTTTTTACGAAGAATCGAAGGAGTTACACTGTTTAACAAGGTGCGTAGCTCTGAAACTCGAAAATCTCTTAACATCAAGCCGTAACTTCTCCGAGTTGAAAGATCTCAGCTTAGATGGTTTGGCCATATAAGCAGAATGCCTCAGGAAAGACTCCCCAAACAAGCTTTACATGCCAAAGCAAATGGGAGAAGACCAGTTGGACGACCTAGAAATAGATGGACCGATTACATTGAGGATCTTGGATGGACTCGCTTGGGACTTCGCCCAAGCGAAATGATGGAGGTGATGGAAGACCGTGAGGTGTGGCGGCTCAATCTTGAGCTACTGCCCCCGCAACCCTCACGGAAAAGCGGGCAATGAAGAAAGAAGAAAAGAAGTTTTGTATCGAAATAAACAACTTTGAATTGGTTTCAAAAGTTTGTGCTGAAAACCGCCAATGTTCCCATTTGGGAACATAGTCATATCTCGTAAACGATAAATATTTTTAGATAATTTTTTTTTTTTGGCTTCTTATCCAACTAAATTCATGCCTTTTCTTGAAGTTTTGTCGCAATTTGACAATCATAACATATAGCGGTAAGATACGGGTTAAGTTGCTGGGTTTAAATAGGCAAAATTAAGCATGCGGGGAGACGTCTTCTCTAGCTCAAATGGTAGAGCAGTGGACCGGTAATCCGAATCCTGCAGGTTCGATTCCTGCGGGAAGACAATTTTTTCGCATTGCTTGCTTTTAAGAAGTCGCCGTTCTGGTGACTCTTCCTCAGGCTTCCGCGCTGGTAGCCTTTAGGCCAGATAGCACGCAAACGATTAATTATAAAAGATCTGGCCAGCAAACGTCAAAACATCACAACTAAATTATTATTAATTTTTTTAATTGACTTTCAAATGTTAAAAACCTAGTACTTTCAAATGGCTCTGAATACGTGTGTAATGTGATTCAATGGTATTAAAATAACTTTTTTTTCCGAAAAATTACGCTAAATCGCCCAGCGGCTAGGTGCATCTCTCCCAGACCCTTGGGCGGCTGGGGGCTCCGCCCACAGACCACTGTCTGTGATACGTTGGAATTACAGTACACTTCTTAACTCAAGCACGTCTCCCAATTTAGACATTTCCGCATTTTAATTATTGGTTTAAGCCCTCTCTTTGAACGAGTTCCTAGTTACGTGACAACACCAGGCCACGTTTTCTGATCTTCCATTCTACGATACCTTTGCCCCCACAAAAAATTTTTCCTTCGAAGTTTCTGATGACGTTAATGCATGGGATTTGTGGTTTGGGCCCCCCTCCCAATCAAAAATCCTAGCTGCGCTTATGACTCAGGTAGTGGTTTTTCCACTTGTTTTTTTTTTTTTTAAACTGCTTTCAGCAACTGGCAGTTATAGATTTTTGACTAACTTATGCAGTATATCATATGCTAAGCAGTATAAAGAATTCAAATACTGTATTATTGTTAAGTACTTATAATATATTTTGTTTTAACTCTAGCATACTGAAATCAATTGCTGAAAGTTTACTTTAATTTATTTCAATTAATTGAGTTGATATGCTAGATGAGAGGAACGTATCTTCAAGCATTTGATTTAACAGGGCTACAGTAGCACTGGTCTTCTGGTCTTGTTATTTGGAAATGCATTGTTATGCTTAATCGCTCGCGCAGACAAATCATAGTAAAGTGGTGTGTAAAGAAGAGGGCCCCCCATTTAATTTGCACAGTCCCCCCCCCTTTCCTAAAGCCACCACTGATTATTACATTGAAGTTATCACAATACCCCACCTCTTTATCCAGGGTCCGGCAAACATGTAAATTTATCAATTTGTAAGCATTGAAATCGGCAACATTCACCACCGTGACAGCATAAGCACCCATTTCAAAGTCATCGCCATCTTCTCGTCTGTAAGGCGCAAAGGCATCGGATTCCTGATGAAAATACAATAAAAACTTAATTATTTTTATGGTAAAGTATTATTAATTTAGATTGGATTACCATTAAAATGCACAAAATCATCAAATAAATTGCAAAATTCCAACTTGGGATATGCATTTCGTGTGCGTAACATTGAAATTGCTAAGGAATTAGTGGGAGAATGTCAAGCATTTTAGAATAACAAAAATATTTTTTAACACGCATTATATAATAACATCTGCAGTTTATCCAAAACCCAAAGCAATTGCTCACCGAACCGTTTCCTGTTTCGTAGTTAGTGCCAAATATATATCACCTGTGATTCAAGGCACACCACAATCTTTGCATTTCTTTGCAAGATCATGTCAATGAAATCTTCTTCACGTCCTACGGCAGGACTTGATGACGCAATAAATCTTCCAGGGTATCTGCCATCCTGATGATAAATCATACACAGACTGTTAAAGTTAATGAAAATATGAATAATGTTGTAGGAGTTTTTTTGTACATCATCGCCTGACTTGCAAGGACTTGGTTCCAAACATGCAGAACACAACTCCAACAAACCGCTGCTACAGACAATAAAATGAAAGTGATAATGACTGAGCGTTTCACTTATTTGTAACTAAATCTTCACTGCATTTATTTTTGAAAAAAAAAAACAATTAGGCCGATTGATTGTTTAAGATCGCAAACTTGTTTTTATAGCAGGAGTATGCGAACGCTTTTACAATACAGTTTCAAGATGAAACTTTGTGAAATTTTAAAAGCGTCAATCAGGGGCTATAATATACAACGATTCGTAAGGGTTGCGACGTCGTAAGTTTTGTTTTCTTAAAATAGCTTACAACATCATAATCCTTCAATGTATTGCATAATCACCCCCCAGGATTTATAACCTGCTGCAACTTTGGCTTGCTCTTAAATTTTCAAGGGAGAGTTAATTAGGTTATTTTTAATGCTATATCACATATACCGCAAAGAACACAAACTGAATCAAATCTGAAAATTATTTCCAATAAGCGCTGTTTTGCCTAATACGTGTTTGTTTTTGACTAGAATTTAGAGGTAAGCATAATCATACGCAGTTATATTGCCTAGTTGATTTTTAACCATCCATCTTTATTCTTTCACATAATGAAACATAATAAACACCAATTTCTTTGGTTTATACCTCAATGATGTGAGCGTCCATAGCCACAGTGGTGTCGTCAAATCGTCTCACCGATACTCGGTTTACGCTTTCTATAAATCAAAGACGAACAAGTGTATAGATTAGTTCATAGTTAAATACTTCAAAAAGAAAAAAAATCAATGCATCTAAATTTTGAAATAAATGATAATAAAGTGCTCTTGGTTAGACGTTAGAGGAAGCAAAATTGTTCTGAATGCTTCCTCAGTTTTTCTAATTTTCGCTTTTTATAAATCCTTTACTTGTTTTCATAAAAAAAATGAGCTGCATTGTTTATCAAACATTGCTGTCAGGACCACTAAAATTTTGAGTCATATTATTATTGTTTAGTCCAAGAAAAAGGCCGAAAGATTTGTTGATGATTTCAAGGCTAACATTGGTTGGTATTTGATTAACAGTTTTCTTTTTTTAACAATAAGTGATTGTGATCTGTTGAAGCTTGCGGGATAGAGTTTTTAATGGTTTAATTGTTTGCATGCTTTCTGGGTTTAAGGATACCAGCTTGTTTTACTGCAAGTACTCTCCGTTCTAGTGGTTTTTACCAAGGTTTCCGCTATTATCCTTTAGACCACAAAGCACGCAAACGATTCAAGTTTATAGTTCTTTTTCAATCATGTGATCCAACTTTGCATTACAATCTCAGTTTCGTTTTGGCAAAATTTACTATCTACACTCCACAGCAAGTACTGTATATCAAAGCAGCTATGCGAGTAGGCTTGATGTAAAATCAATTAGAACTGTTGCTTGACGCACAAAAGCATAAAGGGAGGAAAAATCTTAGTTTAAACAATAGCAGTTGCCTAACAGTGTTCATGAGAGATAAAACTTCTTTATGCAATATTGTATGGTGCCTTTGTGATTTTACACTGCAATTTCGCTAATCAATGCTAAGTAACAATTCATTATTATGCTAATTATGATTTACATCTTTTTACAATGTTGTAATGTTTTGCTGCTTAACAATCTTACTTGAAAGAACTTGCGTAGGATAGTGGTTTTGATAAATATTTTCTTCCTGAGTCATTGCTCTTCCCGAAGAGAGACAAAAGAATAATTCGAATTCTTCTTTCACGAAGTCATTCCTATATACCAAAATTGTTACAGAAAATAACAAACCTTTGTGATTTTTTTTATAATCGAATAAATGATTAATAATAATTCATCAAACAAAGTAATTAACGAGCAATATACAGTTATACACGCATTACAATAATATGCTTCTAACATGTATTATATCCAATTTCTCACAAGCAAATGCCACAGCATTAATTAGGCTTGCTACAAAGTTTCACTAAACATAATAATAATTTCATTAAACATAATAATGATTGTCTAACCAGAGACTTTTATTAGTAGACTGGAAACTGACAGTTTTGCATTTTTTTTCTTTACGTTTTATTTATTTTAAAATATGTCGATTCGTCTTATTAGCGTGAATTTTTTCTTCAATATTCAGTGATTTTATGTCATTGGTTCACTCTTTCTACAAATATCTTCAATCAAATCAGTCGAAAACGCATGACCGCGAAAAACATTCGCTACAAATGCTTTTTTTTTTTTCTTCAATCATCTTCTAGTTTTCTCCGCGCGTCTTGTTTCTAATCTGCTAAACAGAGAAACTAATGGTTAACATACTAAAACATCGATAATAATAATAGATACACAAAATTTGATTCATTTTTTTGAGGCTGAAAAATCATTCAATTTATTGTTGTACAAAAACATTAGTTTTTCACATGCGATCACGGCAACCAAAAATTGACTGAACTAGAACCCTTTTTACTGCAACCTGTTCAACTTAAGTTAATGTTGAACTTTCGCCACCAGAGATTTTCAAATTAAAATAACAAAAGCTTATTAATGGTGCAATAATATTACGCTGTTTTATCGGTTTATATGGTAGGCTGCAGTATCATTGTTCTTGATGATGAGTAATCAGCTAATTATCTAATAGAAGAGCAAAAAATTGACCCAGTTGCTCTTACAGTCTCAAGCATTAACCATCCTAAGTAACTTAATAAAAAATGTGATGTGCTGATGCCTTGTTATTTTTGTTGGATCAAGTCACTTAAATTAAAATTTTCCTAAATCTTGTTATTAAGGTATGATTTCGTATTTACTTGGCTAAGATTAGGCAAAAAAAATCCCATTTAATTATAATCTTACCAATCTTTCTTTTCTAGAACTTGTGGTATCAATTTTGCTGGTAACTCAGTGTCTCTCATATATATATTTTCCAACAGTATTTTGTAAACAAACACATATTGATTCTACACAATACAATTTTCAATGTAATTATTGTTATAAAATCTAACTCTATGCTGAAACAGTGACGATTGAATTTCCGTTGAATTTCAATTTCAGCTTCGGCAAAGTGAAGCTGAAACTATGATAATTCTTGATGGTAAAAAGACCTATAGCTAAGCACTTCAAAACACTGTAGAAAAGATAGAATGTCAAAAAAGGAATAAACCTCCATAAGTTACACCACAGGTCTGTCATGATAACCTTCCTACAAAATATAGCAGCCTAGTGCAGCGGCTGTTTCACGAAAAATCGCATCTCGTCAGCACTAGGTTTGCTGGGTAAACTCATCAACTATCAATAGCACAAGCATTTTAACCCTTATCAGAACATCGTTTTTGTGTAACTTAATAGGATCATTTGTTGACAATTGTCAACATGCCATTTATACGTGTATTTTCAATGCTAATGTGCGGTGTTTTCAAATCTTATATATTTTGTCTTCTGGTGCTGGACATTTGGAGGTGCGGAGCCAGAAGTATGCAATGAGGAGGGGCTGTTTTTTTGGGGGTTCGGGGGCAAAGCCCCCAACCGCTGGGGGCACGGGGGTCTGGAGGCCGAGCCCCAACGCTCAAAAATTTGTATTTTTTTAGCAAGCATAACGTAATTTTAAGCCTATTTTGATAAAAATTGATGCTTTTAAAACGTGGCATAAAAATTGGCTGGGCAAAAACATGATTGTGCCAGCTGCATAAACGAACTATGTTTGATGTAGTTATTGCTAGAATTTTAGTTCTCCTATTAACAAGCTAATTAATTATAAAATCCTATCCCGGTAGTAATCTATTTCGTCTATGATTTATAGAGAAAGATATAATTAGGGGGCTAATGGAAGAAAGCTTGAGAGAAGTGATTGGTAATTAACTAATACTAAATAGCCGGCTCCCCCTCTATTCCTGAGCGTTTATATCTTTTGATGAAACCTATCTTAAGCATTTTTCAATGAGTAATCAAATTTGATTACCAATTTTGGCCATTTTTTCAAGTTTTTTTTCTGGTTTAGGATTTTTATTTTGTCAAATTAGCTCCCCCCTCCTAAATAAACGTTTCAAAATATGCTTTGAATCATTTTTGTGTCTATTCCAGTGCAAAAGTTAGTCTCTGAAGTCCTAAAAACGTAACATTTTTTTTATTCTGCATTTTTGGGCCAGCCATTTGGAGGGGGTTTATATTTCCCCACTTGGCTTGCTGTTGGACATGGGCGATGCATCCCGATAAAAAATGCACAAATATGTAATGCATCCACAAATTTTTCGGCATTCTACGCAATATGTGTTTTTTGTTATTTTTCTGTGCTGCAGGCAAACCAATCATGCAAAGCAAGTATGCTTTTCACAATTGTAACATCTTTCCCGTTTGATGCCTTGAGATGTACGGTTTATGGTGTTAGAAGCAGCATTAATAAATCCCGTCTTCTCGGCAAGTACTTTTGTTTCATCTCTCAATTTTCAGTTGCAGCCATATGGTTAAGCAAATTGAAAGCTTGTGAAAATTCTAGCTTTGTTACTTAAGCAATCATATATAGAACAGGTGCATTCAGTGCTACTTTCCTAAACAAAACGTGGGTAAACTCCAGCCAAAAGAAAGTGGGTTGGGTTCTGTCTACATGAGGTGGGTGTATTTCAAGTAGAATAGCACGGAGATTGTCGGAACCTAGAAATGGGTAGGTTCCGACAATCTCCGGCCAGAGATTTGTGTTAAGAATCTTGTCTCCGTTGCTTTCTTCCGTCAAGTATTGGAAAAAAAGTTCTTCACCAATATTCATTAATTTTTTTTGTCTAATTTAGGTAAAGACCAAAAAAAGAGAGAACTTCACCAAAATTCAATAGCGTTTTCCGAAAGTTTTCCTCAATTACCGACACGCTCAGTGGGTTAGAGCCCTACCTAAGCCTATTCTTATAATACAGAATGGTAGGCCAAGCCTCCGTAGGAAGGTAATCTCGACGCCAGCACCGGTTGCAGTAGTTAGTACTTCAAGCCTAGTACATACGTATTGATTTTATGTTCTAAATTCTGACTATTTAATATTCAGCAAAGTATTTTGAAATGTACGTAGGCTACAACTACGTCTGAGATAGAAAAACTGTTGAAAGAACTAAATATCCTACAGCCCAAAATCACTTCACTAAATGCAGTTGCAAATTTTTTTCAGTTGCTGGCAGTTGTGTTGAAACAATAGCAAATCATTATTTTGCTGTAACAATAATTGTATAGTTACAACGATAGCAACTAGCATTCATAGTAATTTTAAATCTCAAAAGCCGTATATCGTTGTTAATATGCTATTGGTTCTACATGTTGACATTTGTCAACAGAAACTCGGATTAAGATAAAACGCAAAAAACTGATTACAGAAACAGCTTTGGAATTTAATATTACTGCATCAGAAACCTAATAAGAAGTTTTTCTTCGTCATTGAGTGGCGCTAATCTAGAATATAGGGGGCAAGTGCGATCAAATAAAAAAAAATCAATGTCGACAAATGTCGGCGTATATTCTGATAAGGGTTAATTAGTTTTGGTAAATTTCTTCATTTGATTACAAAGTTCTCACCGCATTTTGAACCATGTCTTTTCTATTTTTTCTCATGTTTGTGACAGCGTTGATGACATCAACTTTTCCAGTGTCTTTCATTTCTTCAGTCAGGTTGTCGATTGCGATGTAAGTTCCAGTTCGACCAGCTCCAGCGCTAAAAACACTTTACTAATGACACATATCTCAGATAGTAGTGTATGAAAATTATCAGTTGTTATGGCGATTGAAAAGAAACTTTTAAAAAACACCAACAGTATAGTGGATAATATATTATTATAAAATTTTAAATAATTTTCAATTAAGATGCTTTGCAGGGCTGCAACTAGGGGGGAGAGCGGCGCTTCCCCAAACAAAAATTTGGTCCCCCCCACACTGCCCAGCATGCTTGTATCCAGTGCTCTGCATAAGCGAAAAATATTGCAGCTGAACAGTTTTACTTAGTAGACTGACTCAAATCTCAGTAAAATACAGCCCATCGGCGCGAAGACCTTTTTTTTTTTGGAGAACGACACAAAACTTGGAAAAATTTAGTCGTTGTCAATGCGAAGACTTTTTTTTGGAAATCATTCATAAGGTGTTTAAAGCATATCCCCTGTTTTTTAGGGAACGATTTTTTTGCCCCACTGAAAGAAATTTTGCTCCCTACAACAACGCTCCAGTTGGGGCACTGCTGCTTTGACTGAAGCAAAATTCTTTACTTTTTATTAGTTTACTAGTTTTTTTTAATTTCTTTATCAGAAAATTGCTCTTACACTTCCCTTTTTCAAATTTATATAAATTACAATTTGTTGTGGTCTGATATTTAGAAATAAATAAATCCATATTAGGAGCGCTTAAATAACTTTGAGTGTAGAAAGGATTTTTTTACCTGCAATGAATAATAATTGGACCACTTTTGCCGACTTCTTCATGCTCTTTCTCGACCAGTTGACGTAGTTGAACCATCCCGGATGTCGTGAGAGGAATGTCATGGTCAGGCCAAGATGTGAAGTGGAATTGCACAACCCTTTTTTGACCCTGACCAAAACAGCACGATGTGCAAAAAATAGTGGTGAATTATTTCATAAAGTTCATGTGTTGTTTGAATTTTTGGAGGTTGTTTTTCTCAATTTTGAACGCAAACGGCAAAGTATATTTTGCAAAAATTTTTGAATAGTTCTCGAAAGTTTTGGGGTGTGTTCAATGCATTTTCTCCCATCATAAAAATTCTCAAAAATCATAATCTTAGTGTTCAAAGGTCTAACTTTTTTTTTCTATGAGTAAATTGAGCACCAAGCCATAAATTAATCTACCTCTTCTAGATTATCTACACGAAACGTCCGCTTTGTGATTCCTCCAAACTTCTCTTCTGACTTTCCTTTCACAGTCAGATGTTGATGAGTGCTGCTAGAACCCGATTGCGGCCAATAAGACGTACATTTTGACTGCAATAAAGTGTTGTGTTTGAATCATTGCCCTCGTATGAGCCCATAATGCTTCCTGTTTTAAACATCATTAAGTTACTCGTCGCAAAAGAACCCTTTTTACATTAATCATCTGTAGTGCGCAAAGATAGCGCAACTTGCAAACCAGCGTCTACAATACAACCTGAAAATATGTGTTAGTTTGAGAGATGATAAATTTCATTATGCATCGTACACTTTTTGTTTCTGTCAAATCAAATTTTTTATAGCCTTAGTTTATATCAATTGTTTTAAAGCCTATCACTGGTCGAGTGAAAAGAACGTCTGCTATTGAAACAATATTTAAGAGTTAGATTTCCGGTCGAGTCAAACCAATGACCAAGAAATTGGTATTCACAGCTTTCCTACCTGATGTTCAGCAATTAAAAGGAGAGTGTGAAGCCTCCACCGTGTGTGGTAGGCAGGTGGGCAGGTGGAAGCTTGACTCAAAGACCGAAAGGTCCCTTCGCTGTGTGTTAGCCAAAGCAACTTGGTGAATAAAGTGTAATTACAATTACACCCGATACCTTTCCATTCTCAACGCATTTGCACAGCATGACAATGATTGAAGAGTTTTCATTCCAAACCATTTCCCAAAAATCATCTATGGTATTTGTTTTAGGTCCTTGTGTGGCAATGTACCTACGACCACTTATGTAGCCCTAAATTGAAAGCATTGTTTAAAATACCCATCAGATCATTTGTACAGAACACAGTTTTTGAAACTATATTGTTATGCTTGTATTAAGTTAAGTAGATTAACTTTGATTATTACTATTCAAAGATTCATTCAAAAAGAATAATACTTTAAATGTGACAGCATTTCTGGAAAAATCAGTAATACAAGACAAACAAAAATCTTCCCTGAAATTGCCAAACACCTTTTTTTCAAACGGTGCAGACACTATCTTTCATACAGTTTGTATCTTGAAAAGATTGATCAAACTATTTGCGCAGTTTATAAATTCAAAGTCTTTTCGAATATAGAAATTGTAGACTGCATTTTTTCCATTAATAGTTGCTTTCTACTACCATATGATCTCACCTCTATGTAAGACGCATTGATGTACCGTTCATCGCTTAACGATGTAACTCTAGCATGATCGTCTACAAAATTATTTGAAACATTAAGATTGGTACAGAAGCACCTCTATGCACTGTTTGTTTAATACTCTTCTTAAGTTTATATTTTGTTGAGCTTAGTTCTTGATTTCGTATTCATGTTAGTTTAATACATGAATAATGCTGCCCTGTATCTCGTATTTGATAACAAGTGGTTGAGAATGACACAAAGTGGTCTACGTACATCTACAAAATAAAATCATTCATATTTGCAAAAAAAGAACTAGAAAATTGCCTATTTCATTGAGGGTTAGTTAGACTAATTTATCTCTAATCAATGATTATTAACTTGAATATATTCAGACGCAAATCCAACACTAAAGTTCATTTATGAGCAGCAAGAAACTTAGACGAAAATAAGCAACTTTGAAATTACGTCATAAAAGTTCATAATAATACAGTGTTGAAGAACAAGCAATGTTACCGTACAATCGTAGTTAGGGTGTTAAATTGCAAAATCACTAAAATGTTGAGAATTGCGTTACGAAATGCTGTAGTAAAATGGTTAACGCCAGGAGAACAAGCTAAAATTACATAAATATACTACAATCTAAACAAGTCGGAGACTTACAGGGAAAAAAACAAACAATCAAACGTCCAAACTACGCTTACATACAATTAAAAATTATGTATTGAATAAATGTAGAGGAGTGAAAGCTTTGCCAATATTGAGTTGAGGCTGCTTTTCTTGTTTAAGTAAAGTTTCTTATATTAACAATTTACGCCAGTTACTTGCGTGAGATAAGACAACGGGGTTATTAAAATCAATGTGATGGTCCGGGTTTTGCCAAAGGTGTTTGGTGACATCAGTATCATTGGAATTAGAAATGGAAGGGTTGTGGTTGTTGAGCCGAGTAATATAGATTTC
The DNA here is from genome assembly GCA_963965965.1 of Trididemnum nubilum. Classification (NCBI taxonomy): domain Eukaryota; kingdom Metazoa; phylum Chordata; class Ascidiacea; order Aplousobranchia; family Didemnidae; genus Trididemnum; species Trididemnum nubilum. The sequence goes on along the minus strand of OZ014473.1, from coordinate 5,412,802 downwards.
TCAGGGTCTGTTCAATATAGAATTTACCGCAGTTACAGTTGATTTGATACAAAACATTGGAGCGGCATAGTATGAGCTGTTTGTCTTTATGTGTAAAAAATTGGCCAATTTTAAAAGTTTCACAATTAAACAGAGTTTTGCATTAATGCTAAGTTTTTAAAAAAAATTTCCTTTCAAATTTGATTTGACATTAAATGTACATACGATAATTTAATAATTAACACTTTAGGTTTGGAAGTACTCCGTAGATTTAATTTCAGAATTGAAGCGTTTAGAACTAAAAATGACCAAGTCACAAAATAACAGTTTTGAGTTAGAAGCATTTAAAGTTTTTAAGCGAAGATTGAAATACTGAGCAATCACATTTTTTATGTTTTGACTGGTTATTATTATTGGGATTAGTTGCTGAAGAGATATTATCAACAATAATCATTCGATCAACTTTTATAAAAAAATTCAATAAACAAATATACTTTTGGACTTAGTCATTTTTGTCCCAAATTTGTGGACTTGGACATTTTTAGCACCAAAATCAATTACTTGGATTGCAAAGTAATAGCGCACTTTTTAGAGATTTCTTAAACAACATTTTGTTTTTATTTAAATGTTTGCCAGCATCATTTCTACGATTGGAGAAAAGTGAGGACAAGGGTGCAGGGCCGGATTTTGCGTGGAGTACCCCGAGACCCAGATTTTTTTGAAGGTCCTGACGACAAACCTAAAAAGATTTTTGTATCTTGGAGATTGCTTTTTGTGGTACCCAGAAGTTATAAAGGCCCTGGAATCCCTTGTTTCCTTTATACATCTGGCCCTGCCAGGAAGGTTAACCAATCTTATCACTACTTGGAACGACTGACCTTCGCGTCGGGAGTTCCTTTGTTTTTTTTGCTCGGTCATTTTCCAACTATTAAGTACAAAGTTTCAGACTTTTGCTTATAACTCGAGAATGGTTTGTTTAGCTACATGAAGTTTTGACAGCAGTTTGATAATAATAAATTACATGTATGAGCCAAATTTTGAGGCAGTATATCACGTGACTTTGGTTTTTGGACCCGAAAACTGCCCCAAACGTTTGGCGTAAAAACAGGTCTTATTTAAAAGCGGCATAAGAACGGCAAAATCTTTCTCATGGTTATATGTCTTAAGACACCTTTTCATCCTTACCAACGCACTATTGGCAGCGATGAGGTTTTTTTTTTGCTTTTTTCCCTTTTTTTTTCTTTTTTCTTTTTCTTCCTAAATCTTCTACGCTCTTCTCCTAAACCAGAAAACATCAAAACCCAATTTTTGAGTAAAGTTGTTGAGCTGCGAACGCAATTTCATCTTCCGAAACTTTTAGGGGCAACTCCTTCAGGACCCCCCAAATTCGGTTTCCAAAAATGACTTTTTTGAACGGCTCTATAGCTAAGATGCCATTTTTTTTTTTTATATCAGTAGACATTTAACAGAAAAATATTTTGACATAGTTTGGGAGTACCACCCCAACCCCAGAAACCCCCCAAATGGACACCGCAAAAGCGATTTTTTGAACGGCTTAACTTAGGGTACCAGTTTTTTCATGATATCAGTAGATATTTAGCAGACAAATAATTTGACATTGTTTGGGGTATCACTCCCCTCTGAACTCCCCCAAATGGATAAAAAAACAACAGTTTTTTGAATGGCTCAACCTATGGCGCTACTTTTTTTTTTTGATATCATTTAACATTAAAGAGACAAATATTTTGACATAATATTGGATTGCTAACCTACCAAGGAACTCCTCCCTAAATGGATCCCCAAAAATCACGTTTTTGAACGGTTTAAGCAAGGGTGCTAGTATTTTCATGATATCAGTAGATTTTTAAAAGACAAATATTTTGACAAACTTTGGGGGTACCATTTCGCTGTAAACCTCCCTAATGAACTCCCCAAAGCCAATTTTTGAACGGCTTTAGCTGGAGCGCTAGTTTTTTTGAAATCAGTAAATATTTGCGTTGGTCATTCTAAGAGGCTGCTCCTCAGCAAGCTCTCATCTAGTTTTTTTTAAATTTCTTTTTCTGAACCAAATGGCAATTTTAATCAATTGATAAACTCTCTTTCATCTTTAAATACGTGGATAGCTGAAAAAGCATTGGCTTAAAAAAGTTTTACAATGAAAGGCTTCATTTCAGCGGAAATTTTTATCTACTTTTTTATTGATTCTGACTCAAATCTAACCCAAACTCAAATGCTTACTCTAAAATTATCCCCAAATGGAACCCTAACCCAAACCCTAAGTTAGACCCTAATCTTAACCCCTAAAAAAGCAAATGAAAAACGCGCGGATGAATATTTCGCGTTTTCGTTTCATTCTCTTTAACTTGAAAATTTTTGGTGAAATAGTTACTACCTTTTAAAATATGGGAAGTTTTTTTGTCCATCATGCACCACAAATTCCGCATTTTCAAAAAAACGGGATAGCATTGATAGCCTACTTAACGTAATTTACTATTACCGTACTTATGCTGCCCCAATTGCTTATGTGTTTAAGAATAGGAAACCTGAAAAACTTTTGTTCTAAATAGAATACTGTTAGACCTAAACCGTAAACCGTTTGGTACCAACCGTACCGTAGGCTTTAGGCCAATACATCCCTGCTCTGATTACAAAAACTAATCAGGTAACATCGCCACATGTTAAGTAATAAAAGTTAACTAATTATTCGCAACCAGGCGCGTAGCCAGAAACTAGCAATGGGGGGCTGTTTGGGGGTCTGGGGGAAAAGCCCCCAGCTGTTACGGGAATTTGGGGGCGGAGCCCCCAGCGCTCGAAACTTTTGCATTTTTTGCAAAAACAATTTAATTTTAGGGCTATTTTGATTAAAAAATAATGCTTTTAAAACGTGGCTTAGAAATTGGCAGTGCAAACAAGACTAAACTGGTGGCATAAATGGGCTATTTGGGAGGTGGCTAATGGTAAAATGTTAGTTCTCTTGTTTAGAGGCTGGTAAATTATAAAATCGAGTGGTTCAATAAAACTCACACGGAGTATTCTATTTTGTATACAGTTTATAGACAAAAATAATTGGGGGGCTAATAAAAAGATATTTGAGAGAAATAATTGGTAATTAGCTAATACTGAATAGCCCCACCCCCTATTCCTTAGTTTATTGTATATTTGTTGATGACACCTATCTTTAGCAGTTTAGCATTTTTACACTTGCGATCAAATCTGATTGCTTATTTCTTACCATTTTTCAAAGTTTTCATTTATTTGTTGGTTTTATTTTTCACAAATTAGCACCCCCCTTTGAACACATGTTTTAAAAGATATTTTAAATCGCTATTTAGTCCACTCCAGTGCATAAAACAGTCTCAAAAATGCTAAAAACATAGTGTTTTTCCCATTCTGCGTTTTGTCGACATGCCAATTGGGGGGTCTATAGCCCCCCCGCCCCCTTCCCTGGCTACGCTACTGTTCGCAACTTCACCTTGCCTCATACCTATAAATTATAAGCCCACTAGCGCATTTGCGCAACAATCATATCTACCTAACATGAGCTTGATTTCTTGATGACTAAGCACAAACTTCTGCTGAGTCACATGATTGGGCAATTTTGATTGGCTGGTTTGGACTTGGTCATTTTTTCTCCAGAAGAAGTAGACTTGAGTATTTCTAGCCCAAAAAATGTTGCTCTCTGAGAAAATGCAACTTGTGCTCAATGGACTTAGACTGTTCTTTGCCTAAAAATACATAGCATGGGTTGTAAAGAATTCAAACCAAAATAAATTGTGGGTGAAATCTCAAATTTGATAAAATGTGACTTAGTCATTTTTAGTTCTAAACTCTTCAATTTCGTAGATTCAATGGTATGGCATTTTTTTTTGGTTCAATAATTTGGCCATGTAATAATCAATAAAGTGAGTTGAAACACCATTCTTCTGTAACAAAGTGGATATTTTTTAAAACTCTTGGTGCATGAAAGCATAGCTCTTGCAAATTTTGTAGGCACGATCAAAAAAGAGTAAACAAAGTGGATATTTTTTGAAACTGTTGATGCATGAAAGCATAGCTCTTGCAAATTTTGTAGGCAAGATCAAAAAAGAGTAAATTGCAAATTTTTTTTGAATTTAAGAGGACCATAACTTTGTCAATTGATGTTTAAGCCCGTGAATGTGGGTTTCCTGAAGATTTTGGTTTCTACGCCTTCCTTTGTTTTCGTGATGTGGAAATCAAAAAAGGCTAATATTGATTTTCCACTTCCGGTTCTCTAGTAAATTGAATTTTATTGTGGACGGAATTAAATGCATTGAATGTGCCTTTAATATCTTCAGAATTATCAAAAGCCAAAAATAAATCATCAAGGTGCAGAAAAATTTTGAAAAGAGCAGAGGTCTTTTTAAACACTTCTTCCAAAAGCGATTTCATTCATACATATATCAGCAATGGTTGCGACCAAAGGGGATCCCACGGCCACTCCGTCAACTTGTTTGTGAAATTTACAACAGAAATGTGACATTTTTGCAGGTCAATTCGAGAAATTTCTTAAATGCGTATAAGCTTAGTTTGGACTTTTAATTGTTTTTTTTTCTCCCTTTAAGCCTTAGACTTGTTTATATTGCAGTAGATTTATGTAATTTTAGCTTGTTGTCCTGTCGTCCACCATTTTACTATTTCGTAACGCAATTCTCAATATTTTAGTGATTTTGCAATTTAACACCCTAACTACGATTGTACAGTAACATTGTTTGTTCTTCAACACTGTATTATTATGAACTTTTATGACGTAATTTCAAAGTTCATTTGTTTCTAAATCTTGCTTTAAAAAAAAATATTTGTTAAAAATAAAGTGGAAGCCATAATTAGACGTTTTCTTTTTGATTTGCCGCAGAAAAACGAATTTAATCCGAATGAATTAGAATCAGATATGTTTATTTTCTGTCAATAACAATAGCAATTTACAGCATTTTAATTACAATTTAAAGTTAATCCTTGGGAAGGAAAAGAGTGCTGTGCTCATTTGTTTCCTGGACCACATGTTTAGTCAGTTTGGAAAATATTCTTTTTCCTATTTCATTGATTTCAACTCCAACACAGCTTTACTGTAGCTGAGTTTCAACCAGAAGTTAGATAATACCTAGCAGTGCAATACAAGTCCGATAGGATGTTTCATTTTTCACCATTTTTGATTTGTAACACGTTCGGGGTCATATCTGATAGAGTTTTCGACACTGATCGCATGTGCAAATTTTTTTTTTGTTCGTTTATGGCGTCATTTATAGATTTCAGCGGGCCTTTGATGTCAAAACACAGTTTTGCAAATTTTTCGTATCTCAAAAACGGCGTACGCTAGAAACCTGGGAGTATGTCAAAATGCGCAGAAGAGTCGAATCCCTGTACCTCCGCTAGAGACTAAAATGACGTATCTGCACTCGAAAAAAAGTCATTTGAAAAAAACAAGCTTTAGTGTAAGTGCTGTTGTGACACATCTATGCCTACTGATGCTGGCAAATCTTTTATCATTGTGCAATGACTTTAATCATTCTATTTCTGTACCATAGCACTGACCTAGAGGGTATTTGGTGGAGCAGATTGCTGGAGCTAGACGTAAAGATGCGGAAGCTGAGATTTTCAGAAATATGTTTCCTTTTCGCGTTTTCAGTTACCGATACATGATTCATTTCATGGTTAAATATGAAATCATTTTGCTTAACTTGCAAATTTTTGTTACCTGTGTTTCTGCTGATGTCCTGTTAACTAGCACGTGCTGGTTTTATTCATGCGGTATTGAGATGGAGGTAGTCAAGGTCCATTAGCGTAACTTCCGGTAGAATTTGGCCCCGGATTAGGGCCCATTCTAATATGTGAGCCCCCACCCCACTTGCAACAAAAATCTCGAAAAAGCAACCAACAAAAGTGGAAACAGTTGTCTCTTAAATTCGGTTTAAAATCTTTTTTTTATTTAAATTGAGTCGAGCTCTCATTGATCACATCTTAGTTTTGGAACTGCGGTCATTTTACTAAGTTTAGTTACCAAGAATAGTTCTATTGTAGGCCTAAAAGAAATTTAAAGATGTTTGTAAAATGATCGGATTCTAAACATTTGTTGATCAAGAATGAGATCTCAAAAGCGAACAAGATGTTCATTTCCCGCGGGAAAATAATACGGGACTTTTGCCAGTTCCAATTCACCATCGTTCTCCCGTTCATACTTTGAAAGATACAGATATTTCTGTAAAACTCAATCGTATGCAATGTAAGCAAACTGATTATGTCGCATCAAAAAATAAAAATTGATTTTGAATCGTTTTTGGTTTGGGTAAAACCAATGTCCGACTAAGTATTTGAACACAGCTCAGTTCATTCTCGACAATTTCAAACCTGGCGCCTTTAATCACTACGCCTGCTCAGCATATGAACCCAACTGACTAAAATCAATTGGTAAATTTAGCTTTCAAAAAGGGAGTTTTTTGGAAGGTTTATTTGGGGTCTGGTACCCCCAAACCATGTAAAAAATTGTCTTTTAAGTATCTACTGATATCCCAAAAAACTAGCGCCCTAGCTCAAGTCGTTCAAAATAGATGATTTTGTGTGGTCCATTGGGGAAGGTTTCGGAAGGGAGTACTCAAAACTATGTCAAACATTTTGTCTCTTAAATATCTTTTGATGTAAAAAAAACTGGAGCCTTAGCTTAAGTTCAACAAATTTATTTTTGTGTGGTTTACGTGGAGATTTCCGGAGATCTGGTACCTCCATATTATACACAAGAAAACTGGAGTTTTAGCTTAAGCCGTTCAACGCAATGACGTTTGGGAGTTTTTAGGGGGAGGGTGCCCCCAAACTATGTAAATTTTTGTCGCTTAAATACCTTCTAATATCAAAAGCAACGATGCCTTAGATCAAATCGTCCAAAATTGATTTTTGTGGGGTTCATTTGGAGATTTTCGGGGGTAGCGTTTTCAAAATATGTCCAAGTCAGGGACGCCGAGAGCCGAACGTGGGCCCTGGGCCAGCTCAAATGTGACGGAATTGTGGTTTGGTAAAGTCCATAATAAACGGAGAAAATGCTGCTGATTGGTTCGAAAAATGATGTGATCTCGAAAAATGTGCTGATATAAAAAAAAAGTAGTGCCCCAGCCCGAGGCAATTAAAAATTGATTTTTGAGGGCCCCCGAGGGGTGTGATACCACCAAACCTCGTCGAAGTATTTGTTTCTTAAATACCTACCGATATCAAAAAACACTGGCACCTAAAATTAAGTCATTAAAAAAATTGATTTTTGGGGGTCAATTTTGGTCCTCGAGGCGGTACCCCCAAACCACATTTTTGGCGGTACCCAAAAACCACGTTAAACTATTTTCCTCCTAAATATCTTCTGATATCCAAAAACACAGGCACCTTAAATTGATTCGATAGCAAAATTGATTTTTGGGGGGTCCATTTTGGTTCCTCAAGGGGGGGCGGTACCCCAAAACCCCGTCAAAAGATTTTCCTCTTGAAATATCGACTGATAGCAAAAAACACTGGCACCCTATGTTAAGCAGTTCAATAAATTGATGTTTGGGGTGCCCACTTGGGGGGATCCCCGCGAGGGTGGTACCCCAAAAGTACGTCAAGGTATTTGTCTCTTTGTTGTGTCTTGATATCAAAAATGTAGCACCCTAGCTTAAGCAGTTGAAAAACTGATTGTTGTTTGGGCTCATTTGGGGGTTTTGGGGGGTTGGTCCCCCAAATTATGTCAAAATAGTTTTGTCCAAAAAAGTTCTTGTTACGCCCAAAAAATCTAGCGCGCTTGCTAAATGATGTTTAGAAAGTGCTTTTTTTGCGACGTCTTCACAGAAAATGAAACCAGATAGCCCCTGATCATAAGTAGTGTCGAACAGAAAATATTGAAAGCGATTTGGTCGTATCCGAATAAAAAATTAATATATGCAAGATTCAATGGAATCTTGGTTTGACAAAAGTGCTGGCCAAGTAGATAATTAAACTTAGGTCTTATGTTTTAAGCACTGGCGACTTAAACCATTCGGCCATTGCAGCACACGTGCGTAGGTGACTACCTCCAAAGTACGTCAAAATATTCGTCTTGAAAGTGTTTAGTGGTAGCAAAACAAACCTAGCGCGCTAGCTTGAGGTCTTAAAACGGTGATTTTTGGGACCTCTTCGCAGAGAATGAAACCTGATACCCTCTGACCATATCTAGTGTCAAACAAAAAATATTATGAACGATTTTGGCGTAATGAAAAAATAAAAATTAATATGCTAAATCCAATAAGATATTAGTATGATCAAAGCGATGGCCAACTAGAGAATTGAACCCAGGTCTTATGTTTCAAGCACTGGCGCGTTTAACCATTCGGCCATGGCAGCACGCGTGCGTAGGTGACTACCTCCAAAGTACGTCAAAATATACTTGTCTTGAAAGTGTTTAGTGGTAGTAAAAAAAAAAAAATAGCGCGCTAGCTTGAGGTCTTAAAACGGTGATTTTTGGGACGTCTTCACAGAGAGTGAAACCTGATACCCTCTGATCATATATAGCGCAAACAAAAAATATCATAAACGATACTGTACTATCTTGATGTCCTTCATGGTCGACTCCTGGGAAGCCTTGTCAACTTCCACTGGCAGTTAGGTGGCTATAACAACCACCAACCCTGCAGCTCCAATGATATTTCACATTGTAGCTCAAGTCATATAAGCACAGAGCTGGACAGCGCTGTTTCGAGCTTTTAGCTCTCATCGGCACAGAGCTGGACAGCGCTGTTTCGAGCTTTTAGCTCTCATCGGCTAGCTGAGGGCTGCCGATGAGAGCTAAAAGCTCGAAACAGCGCTGTCCAGCTCTGTGATTATAAACGATTTTGGCGTAATGGAAAATATAAATTGATAGATTCAATAAACTATTAGTATGATAAAAGCAATGGCCAAGTAGAGAATTAAACGCAGGTCTTAGGATTTCAGCACTGGCGCCTTTAACCATTCGGCCAAGACAGCTCGCGCAACAACGTGGCTAAAATCACTTAAAAAACTTCACTATAATAATTTTGGGGTGCATATGCCCCAAACCACGTGACGTAGCTCCTCCAAAATTGAAGGTACACAAGCTCATGTATACACTTATAATCTGTCCAAATTTCAAGTTTCTAGCTTTGGTGGTTTTTGAGTAGTTGTCAGCACCATGTGATTTGCTTAAATAAACAAATAAAAAAAATGTCGGAATCGTCATGGTTTCTTTTTGAGAGCTGAAAGGGCATGCCCAGACGTTTCTAAATTTGGAAGTTTTATCCCATTAGTGCCATTAGTTTTCGAACTAGAGCTGTTTAAACTGAAATTGGCATTTCATTTTTTGGCTCGAAAACCCGTATGGCATAACCGATTGCTTCCAAAATTTGCATTAAGAATGATTCGTATGTGTCCCAGCTAAGATCTAAATTTCAAGTTTGTAACTTCAGCCGTTTCAAAGTTATAGCGTTTTTTATTTTTGTTTACGAATTCGTAAAATATGCCGGAAAAAACCTAAGGACTTCCGACGCAAAGCGTCGCGGAAGTCCCAGTAAATTGGCCCTTAAGGTAAATCTCATCAACCAGTACTAATTTTTGCGAAAGTGATAGGCTGTGGATCAAAACCAGAGTCTTTTTTAATAAAATGCCTGGTAATAATGGCGTAAGAAATGAGGTACTTGTTCCAACTCGGAAGTTGGATCATTTCCCGGGGAGCCACACGGGTATTCGCTGCCCAGCTTGACTCCGGCTTACTGGCCCAGCGTAGACTTTTCAAACGTGGCTGCACTCAGTAACTCTAATATACAGCGAACTGTATTTAATCAGATTTTATTGAAAACAGAATCAAACAGGCAACAAAATATTATCTAGATTTTTTGCCGGTAAATTAAACGTCTTCCAACTTAAAATTCCGAAAATCAAAAATAAAAATGTGAGCTGTTTGCTTCACCACTAAAATCCGAAACTAAAAGCTACCAACACTCGCGAGACAGGCCAAAGTGCCACGTGAGTGTGACGTAATTTAGAAAAGGCAGTGCGCAAAATTAACAAAAAAGGTGATTGGCCAAAGTAACTTTGCAACAATTACAAAAACCAGAACAGAGCGAAAATAATATGTAAATAAGGTGAAACGGCAAAGCGGCACGTTTCGCAATAGGTGATGCTAAAACAGTTGTAAATGACATTATCTGGATATCGCTAGCTGCAGGGTTAGCAATTATCAGCTTCAGTCGAATTCAAACAAAATTTAATGATGTGATTGCAAAGTTTGAAGGAGTAAATAAATAGGCAAAAGTTCATAAAAGTGTAAGGACGCTAGCTTCAGAGGAATGGTTGGACAAAATTTATGATATATGCAAGTGCGAGATTTTGGAGAAGCCAAATTTCTTTAACAACGAGATTGCATGTTGCTGCCGACGGGAAAATAGAATTCCGAAATAGGATTTAACATTCTTGAGTGATCAAAAACTTTCTCCAACCTTTCCTCTGAAACTAGTGTCGTTACTTCATAATCTTTTGCATATTTCTTTGCTTTTTTAAACTTGCCACCACATCATTAAATTTTGCTTGGATTTGACTGTAGCTGATGTTCAGTAACCCTGCAGCTTGCCATATCCAGATGACCTTATTCACTATCTCATTTCTTGCGTCATTAAAACCAGGTACTTTATTCAAAAACTCTGGTTTTGATTCACGGTATAACTTTCCCAAGTAACACTAGCGATTAATGAGATCTACATTAAGGGACAATTTATTCGTTTCTGAGTTCACATATTTAATCAACGAATTTTTTGTATCCTATCTTTTTCCAGCTATCTTTGAATTTCCTCCATGCCTACTGTAGAACTACCCTTGGAAACCAAAGTTAGAATAACCGCACTCCCAAAACTAAGATGTGATCAACAAGAGTTTGAAGTCTTCTTCTTTAATCAGTTTGAAACAAGAATCAAGAGGCTTGATCGAGGGCAATTAATCACCTGTCTTTTCCCAAATCAATACCGCGTTGACAAAACCAGCCCGTGCAAGACAACAGGACATCAGCAGAAACACAGGTAACAAAAATTTGCAAATTGAGTGAAATGATCACATATTTAACCATCAAACTAACCATGTACCGATAACCGAAAAACGCAAAAAGAAAATAGATCAAGTTGCCACATTGCAAGCTCAATATCTTGGCTTCCGCATTGTTACGTCTAGCTCTAACAATCTGCTATACGAAAAACTGTCTAGGTCATTATTACTACTACCGGTACAGCTACAAGATGATTAAAATTATTGTGCAATAATAAAAGATTTGCCTGCAACAGTAGGCATAGACGTGTCATAACGGCATTTACGCTAAATCTTGTTTTATCATATCTTTTTTTGTGGTGGAAATACGCCATTTTAGTCTCTAGCGGAGGTACAGGGATTTGACTCTTCTTGCGCGTTTTGACATACTCCCAGGTTTCTAGCTTACGCCGTTTTCAAAATACAAAAAATTTGCAAAAATGTGTTGTGACGTCACATCAAAGGCCCGCTGACACCTATCGATGACGTCATATACGAAAAAAAATTGCATATATGATCAGTGTCGAAAACGCTATCAGATACGGTCCCGAACGTGTTTCAAACCAAAAATGGTGAAAAAATGAAGCATCTTAATGTTCAACCACTTTAACGGACAGTCGAGTATATTAGTTGTTAAGATCTTGTTCAGAGATATTTCTGATCTTGTTATGCAGATCTTAAATATTCTATACTCACAGGGATATATGTTTTTGAATCTATTTTTCTTTGAATTTTCCTTGTCACTGGCAACGTCGTGACTTGGTTCATTTTTCTTGCAATTAGAAGCTAAGATCTGCAAGTTATCACAATCAAGATTAAAATCAACTAGATAAAAGACGTAAAGATACAATATTCCACTTAGCGAAAAAAACGTTTCTGTTTATTTGTTTGATCAATACTGAATGATGACACCAAGACACTTCTTATATTTAACAAAAAATTGAGCAAAATTTTTTGCTTCGTCCACCAAAAGTAGGCTTACGTTGCTCTAAGTAAGTTTGAATCTCGTATGTTAATTTTATCAAGGCGAATCTCTAAATTTTAATCCTTTATCTACTACAAAACAATTCTATGTTTGATTTGATCATGAATCGTGTTTCGCCTGTGAGGACTTCATATTTTGTTATCATATAGACAGCATCTTACTTTGAAATTGTTTTTGATAACTTTGAAGTCATTTGTACATTCAGAAAGGTAGAAGGCTTTCAGTTCCTCAAGACTTTTTGATTGCATGTTTTCTGCGATATTTTCTGAAAAAAAATTATCATCGATTAAAGAATTTGATGCGCTGACTAAATGCTAAAGTAATCAACTAGTTAAAAGCAGAATATGATAACAAATACGGTTTGCAGTAATACTTAATAAAACCGATAAATTACAGCAGTAATCCTATTGCTACTCGTTAATTTTTGCCGCAATATTCACACTGAACAAGTACAGTACTGTATTTGTAATGCTTCATTCGACTCTTGTATTTTCAGCAATTTGGTGTTGCGGCCGTTGAAGCATCTTCTATTTTATTCATATTGTAGGTAAGATAGAGCTATTGAACTGCTGAAATCTTACTAAATGGTACTGTATTTGTTTCTTTGCATATTGCGTCATTAGCTAATACAGAGTATGATTTGGAATTCTTCAAGCAATTAATGTAACCAACTGTTTGCTAAAAACATCAGTTTTGTTTCAAATTTTTATTGTACTACTTGATAATTATTTTATGATAATATAATGGAGAACTCAATTCGTTGTAATTAATTGATTATGAGCTATCTAACTTGTACTTTGAAGCAGTAGCAAATAGAGTTATGACGTTTATGATGTCACATTTCTGCACTACTAATAAGTTGTTTAAATTTTCATAATCTGCTCAATAATCTTAGCAACTTTAATGCTATTTGGACCAGGCAAATTTCTATGATCAATGGCCCAAGTGGAAATCGATTTGACTCAACATTTACAAACGCTAATAACTTGCGAACTACAAAATATAAAAATTGGTTTTTGCGCAATGAGAAGCGCAATTTTCTAACAAAACATTTAACGTTTTTAATAATACATTTGCAAACTTGATCTTGTCTTAATTTTGACATAAGTAAAGAATTAATTATCAGAAGCGATCGTTTTTTTGTTTTGTTTTTCATCTGCGCGTTATTAACAAGCTTTTGCTTGCCGTGACGCAGCGTCGCAGCTGGAATTTCATTCAGTAACGCAGAGACAATTGCAGACTGAATCAGAAATCATTTTTTTTGTGCAAGAATATTAGTTAGCTATTCGTTTAAATAAATTGCTCACCGAGTATTTATTTATTGGATTGCAGTATTCCTCTTTGCTAAAAACTAAATGCTATTCTCGCATAAACTTGGCAAACAAAATAATCAATTAAAATTTTTTTTTTTTGTTTATTCAGTATTATTATTAGAATTTTTAAAGGTTTATACGACATGACGAGGTCATCTACATTACTATTGTAATACTACATTTATTAGCTGAATAATCTTTGCAACAAATCTATAAGTTATGCTGAAGATTTGTGGCCTATAACAAGGGCGTTTACCTATATATGGACAATAGAGCTTCATTCTTAGTTTAGTAATTTCAACAACGCTTAAATTTTCTTTATTGTTGCTTGCTAAACATTCAACATAAATACAGTTAGTTAATTAAACCACTTATGTATACATGCGTACGTAACGCAAAAAAGTGGGAAAAGATAAACAAAACGAGGGTAAACTACTTTAAAATTGGGAAGGTTTCGCAAATCAAAATTAATCTATGTGGTAGCTAATTGATTACTAAAACTTTTTGTGAATTAGTTTAGTGTTTTACAAAAACCGAACTAAAAAAATTAGTAATAAGTAGGGCAAGTTTTTTTGACTTAAAAACAAAAAAAATGTCCTAAAAATTCAAAAAAAACTGACTTTATTGACCTAAAAAATTTAGACTGAATAAACGATATTTTTTGAGATTTTATATTAAACAAATATATAACGAACAAAAACACACACTATTTCTCAACGAAACTTGCTACACAAAGCTATTTCTATTGCAAAACAAGTCAAGTCTTGGGACATAATTAACTCTGCAAGCTAGTAATTACCAGGTAGACGCATTAAAGTGTAAAATCATGTTATATCGCACATTTTTGGCCTTGAAATTTTTGTTTTGGGCCAACAGTTTTTTCAACTTTGAAAAGCTTCTTGCTGCAGAAGCAGATGTGGGCTGAGAATTTTGAAGCATGTGATATACAGCAGGTGAAATATCTAGCCTTTCCACATTTATTATTTCAGAAATGTCATTGTTTTGCATTTTTTTTTTAATATATTGGTTGATGTTACAAGCAGTACTTAAATTGTAGGGGGGATGCGTCCCCCCATCGAGAGTGAGCGTCCACCCATCGAGATTTAGGCGTACTCCCATTTTCCCAAATTTCCTGCCTAAATGGTCGCAAGTTGCGGCGAAGACCTTTTTTTTTTGGTCTTCACCTGATTTCGGGGAAAAATGATTCAATTTTCGGCGAAGACCTTTTTTTTGGTCTTCATTCAATTTCGGCGTCGGAAGTACATCATTTCCACTAAAGTTTTTGTAAAGTTGGTCAAGGCTGCAAAAGCGTCCCCTCATGCAAAATTTTACAATTTGAGTTTTGGTTACAAGTGTCTTCACCAAAGTCAAGTTCTCGGATTGCTTGTACTGCTTTTTTAATGGTATACTTTCCACTTTCCATGTTTTCAATAAGCTTTTCTATGCATTCATATTGGTCTTTGATTTTGAGCAGTTGACCAACTAAACCACTTTTTTGCAAGCTAACCTTTGCTTGAGTTACCAAAATCCCAGAACTTACAAAACTTTCCGCAATTGCTTTTACTTTAGGCAAATTTTTTTGCGTAATACAAGGTAGCATTTAACCAGCTTCCCCATCTTGTAGGAACATGCTGAAGTGAGTAACCAATAGCAGAGAAATTTGCCTGTCTGGTTTTATTTTTAATTGTTACTGCTTTGATTTTTGCAATTAGCTGGTCCACATCTTCAAAGGGAGATTTGATTTTTATAGTACAATTGTGCAATAAATGTGCAACGCACGTCACGTGAAACAGCTTGGGATACAGAGATTTTAGTGTTATACCAGCAGCAATCACATATTTCGCGGCATCAGACAGTAACAGGCAGAAGAAGCTTCTGCTGTTTCCAAGATTTCTAACAGCATCGTCAACGGCTTGAGCAATAATGTTGTTATTAGGAGCACATTTTAGAGGCTGACAGTCATACAAGTAACTGACGTGTGGTGTTTCAAGGCTTCCCACAAGAATATTCAAGTATTGCAAGCCAGACACAGTGCTCTCATCAACAATAAGAAAAATTTGTTTGTCATGAACAGCATTTTGTATTCGCTTTAATTTATCTTCGCTCAACCCTATATGTACCGGTCTATTTTTTACACCCTATTTGTACCGGGGGGCAAATTTGCCCCACCCCCATTTAAAAACCGATTGGTAAGTGACAGAAGTAAGAGTTTTTGCTTGTTAAAGCTATTTTTTGTTAAATTTTTAACAATGATTATTTTGAGGTTATGACGTCATGCAAACAATGATGACGTCATCAAAACCGGTAAATCCTTATAAAGCATGCAAATTTGCTTAAATGTTAAGAAATATTATTTTCAGTAGGGACTTTTGTTATTTCAAAGACATCTCTGATAAAGTCACCGTAGTTGATGACATCATCATGCATGATGACGTCATCATGCATGATGACGTCACATGCATAATGACGTCATATTTAATATACTGTGTTGATTAATATTTGTTTTTTTTGTAACTGAGATATAGTATATTTCACAAAATTTTAGAATACTGCAATATCATTTTCATTTTATCATTCAACAGCTGATGAAAAGGAATATTTTGTTTATGCAAACGCAGTTTATTTCGAGAAGCAGCAGAAATAGCAATAGTTTTAAATTATGACGTCATTATTTGACGTAATGATGATGCATTGCATTTCTCAGTAAATGAATTATTTTATTCCAGCTGAAGATTAGCATTGATAATGATTACGCAGCACAATGAATAGAATACGCGCATTGATAAGCATGCATTGCGCTCAAAACTGCATAAAACTCCTTAAGTGCCTGTGACAAAGGCAAAAATGACGTCACTTCCGGTTGTCTGGCTGAACCAAAGTTTCTGAAAATGTGTGTTATTAAATTCGATTCAAAGTTAGGGAGCATCAAAGCAAAACTTTTTTTTAGTTTAGAAGCTATATTAAAATAACTGAGAGGTGGAGCAAATTTGCCTCCCCAAACCGATACAAATACGGTTAATTGCAGTGCTGTTCGTCTAGAAGTAGTTTCAGACGGCAATCTGTGACCAATGTCACGAAAGATGTTTTTAATATTCGTATTGTTAAGCTTGTACAAAGGACTATCAGCAGACAAAAAAGCTTTGGTTACTTTTTCAACAAAATCAATGTCAGTGCTCCTTAAAGACCTTTGCGAAGTCTGGGGGATAAGATCTTCAGATCTGCTGCCTAACGCTTTTTGATGTTTTGACGTATTTCGCAGTTACACAAATTGCGATATAATTCATTGTTAATACTTTGCATAAATTTGACAGGGAATTCTTTTACCATGGATTGAATTTTATACGCATAGGTAGTTTTAACTTTTGACATTATTTAAAAATCTAAATCACTATCTAAAGACAAATTTGAATACATTATTAATTGAAATCGAAATACCTAGGTAAAAAATTTTAATAAAGAACATGCTGAACAGTTTGTTTTACCGATCATAAGGGGCATCTACGTGTTTCAATTTTAAATCAGCTTTAACATGTTATCAATCATTTTTTGAAGAATTGGCACCACAAAATTTTTTAATTCGTTACTTCACCGGTTTGACAGTTGAATTCATAGTAACCTATCACCTGTTTGGCTACTTGCACAAAAAGCTGAAAAGGAGCTGTTTTCCTTTTCCTAAGAAATCAAAGACTAAAAAATACTTTGTTTATTTAGTTTCGTTTGATAAGTAAACTACATCGATTTGGAATAAAGGTGCCTCCTGCATTTTTTGCTGTGAAAGCCAAAGCTAACAAAAATCGGCAGTCCCAGCATTTAATTTCCCCCTAATTTTTTGTAAGTGAGACCTTATGCAAACGTATAGCCTTAGTTAGCTTGCAGATTAAACTTGATTAAATAAACTATAACTCACTTCTTTATTTTTATTAACTATATAGCAGACTAAATAATAAAATGTTAGTCCAAACTAATAACGCAGATGCCTTCTTGTTTCTGAACTAACAACTTGGATCCTGTCTGCGCTACACTGCAATCATTTTTTGCAAAAAACTTAAGCAATAATGTTCTCGCTAAACTAGCCACAAGAGGCATGAGTCACAAGCAACTATTCAGTTGCAACATACTCGCATGTTTTATTATCCAATTTTAACTATTGCATCAAAATCCTTTGATAGCGACAGATATGGTAATCTGCACTACTACCGCGTAACAAGTAGTTGACATTGCAAAGCAAAGTAAAGAACGTGTAAATAAACTTTTATACAGTCACTTTTTCGCACCAACACTAAAGGGAAATTTTGAATATTGGTGATGATGATGATAACTATAAAAAAATTGACTTTATTGACCTACAAAAAAAAAATTGACCTAATGGTAAAAAATTGAATTTTTATTGACCTATTAAATTAAAAACACAAAACTTACTTTTTGCATCTAGAGTTCTTGCAAAAAAGCACGTCATTCAAGCTTACTACCAAAAAATTGACTTTATTGAAAAAACTTGCGCTAGTAATAAGCTATAGACAGTATACAAAGTCTTATAAGCACAATCAAGCCTTTAATTAACAGCCTAAGACATACTGCTTCGGAATTGAATTTCGCTTTTATTCCTCGTCAGTATAGCTAAGACCACAGGTACTGTATAAACATGAGCGTAGAAAGGCAGCGAATCGCAAATTACCAGATCATAGCACAATACTTTCTTTTTTCCAAAAATATTAAATAATCACAGTATTACAAAAGATGATTTTAATAGTTCAAATTAAAATAATTTGCAATAGCATGCCTTAGACAGCTGTTTTGCCCGATTTCAGGGCTCATCAGCAAAGCTAGCAAGGCCAAAAGGACAAAGATCACCAGTCATAAAAATATTCAAAACATACATCTTAACCAATTTATGAATCAATGAACAAATCTTTACCGAATGTCTTAGGTTGTTAATTAAAGGTTTGATTGTGCCTACAAGACTTTGTATATCGTCAGTACCTTACTTATAAATAAGCTAACTTTTACAATGACTGACTAACTTTTACAATGACGTCTGCATTAGTTGTGTAAGATTCACTCGCGTCCCTGCCGCCGCTGATTATGTGATGAACACCTCATCCAGCACCCGCAGCAAGTAAAAAGATCTTGCTGTATTTTGGTAGAAAATGTTTGAAAATAAACAAAATGAAGGACTAAACCGGCGTAATAATGACTTCACAAATTGATTTTTATATGCAACCGCTGGAAAGATATTTCCAGTTTTTAATGTAATTTTACAGTTCGAGATTGCTGAAAGAATTTTAACGACCTCTTTTTCTTTTTTGGGTTTTTAGTAAGTCCACAGAAACC
This sequence comes from Trididemnum nubilum, assembly GCA_963965965.1. Classification (NCBI taxonomy): domain Eukaryota; kingdom Metazoa; phylum Chordata; class Ascidiacea; order Aplousobranchia; family Didemnidae; genus Trididemnum; species Trididemnum nubilum. The sequence goes on along the minus strand of OZ014473.1, from coordinate 5,394,160 downwards.
ATGCTCTCAAATAATTTAGCAAAGCGCTTTAGCGTCTAAAAAGTGACTGCCAATACATACAATATCATGCATACAGTATTATTCATAAAAAAATGAAAAACGAAATGCAAATGTGTACAACAGTCCATTAGATATTATTTGACTCACATTATTATTATTGTGCTCTGGTTGCTACAAAAATTAAGTGAACTTTCAAACTTTGAATGTGATCGTGGATAAAAAATTAAATGTACTTTTTGTTGCGCGATGCGCATTACTCTAAGTCAGGGGTGTGGAGCGGGCAGCCCGCATGCAGCCCGCTTTCTATTTTAACGTGGACTGCACCAGAAATTTTTTACAGTATACAACATAGAATCAATACATTAAATGCTTACGTAAGCTTCGTAAAAGTATTCTCCTAAAATAACTTCGCCATTGTTACGATTTATTACCACGCATTCAACCATTTGCTGTAGGCTACTACTACTAGTGACTTAACAGCCGCTTGGTAGCCTTTGTTAACCCTATAAAGACTAAGCGGGGTCGATTATCACCCAGTGGTTCTTTCTTTCTGCATATCTCAGAGATTAATCGCACCAACAATTTGAAATTTCTTGACTTTGTCCCAAATTTAGTTATCATTCACTTACCAAAATTTGAAAGTGTTATTACTTGTATTTTGAAAGTTATTAGCAATTAATTAACTGTATGTTCAATAAAACTAGCTTTAACAAGGTTTAAGATAAAAAAGAGAGAAAGTTTTAGGAGCGCAGTGTGGGAACTGGCTAAACTAACAAAGTTTCACGCTCACTGAGATTGAAGAATGCAGAGAAGGATATCAAAAGGTCACGCAAAAGTTACTCGATTAATCTCCTTATGTCAATAATGATCAAATTTGCTTTGCTAGGAAAAAGCTTTAGAAATCATCATTTACTAGTCCGGTAGCGAAAGCCAAATATCCTGTTCAAAAATTTCTCGCTGAAAAAAAGCAAAGCATAATTTCTTGATTTTATTTGCTGTATGTTTGTGTATATTGTTATTGTTGTTGTATTTTGTTATATTGTTCAAATCAAATTTGTGTCCAACGTATGTTTTAATAATTAAAATAAAGACTGTAAAATTAACGACCAATTGGTCAAGCGGTAACGCGTTTGCTTCAGGAACGAGAGGACTGAAGTTCGAATCTCGCGCCGGTGAAACGGAACACACTGTTGCCGACGGCTAGCCACCGCTGCGACTTTATTTTGAAGAGCTATATGTTGCCCGAGGGAGATTGGCTACGTAAACTCGTTACGCGTTTCGGCGTAATACAGCGAGTATCATGAAGATTTGATTGGACATTAAAATTATAGTGCGCCAGTACGATTATTTGCCAGTCTCTTCATCAATTTTGCCGCAAATCAGCGCTATAAAAATAAATAAACAAAAACTTTTGTGTAAAAGTCAAGGAAACATAGTGATGCCAATGTCATAACATAGTAATGTAACAAAGTTTGAAAAAGGTTTGCCAAACAACAATTTACAAAAACCAAAGAATTTATAAGACATGTATCTTGAGAGTTGTGACTATAGTAGTGAATATGAATATTGGCTTAGAATGTGCGCAGTAAATAGATTAAAATTCCTATATTGTATTAAAAATTATGCTTTTTTTGGATAATATCACTTATAATTATGGGTGGGTAAAAAACAATTAACTTTAGAAACAGAAAAGCGCGGTGGTGAAGAAGATCATGAGCTTTAAGCCACTTGATGCAGCAATACACCAATAACAAGGCCATAGTCAGACGTGTTGTGTACTCAAGGGTCTGCAATTTGCAGTTGGGGTTCAATACATTTCGTCGGACACAAGAAGGCTGAAAAAGAGAAAAACTTGGGGTCGATTTCATTCAAAGATAAGGCGAAGACTAACCAAAAAAGATCCTCCACATCTAACATTGAAGCTAATATCGCTAAGTTGTAAAGAGAGGAAGTAAAAAAGAAAAAAATTTGTCAAAAGGCCGAAGTTCTAACATTTTAACCCCGAATCCTATCATAAAAACGTGATGCCTGTTTGTTAAAACCGTAAAATTATGAGCATCAGCAGAAAAAAATAAATGCTTGCAATTTAAAAATTTACTTCACTGCTTAACTAGTTAAAATTGTCAGTTCAAATGATAAATCGAACAAATCAGTCATTTTTAGGCATTTGTTAGTATAAAGTTCTGCAGATCTTCAATATTTCTGACGTGATATATTTTTCAGTACCAAAAAGAGCTTACAGTATAAGCCGTTAAAGAGTATAGTTAATTTTTAGTAAATAGGTAAGCAGTTTGGTTCTGCTTACGCAAAGAAATGATTATTTGCAAGCTTGAATGGGGCCAAAATCGTTTTATGTTTGAGGCTGAACCCAAATGTCATACATAATAATTTTAAATGCTTTTGATATGATTATTTGGTGTGTTTTAACTTAGCCATGACCAGAGGCGCCCGCAGAAATTTTTTCAGGGGGGGGCAAGCGACTTATCCATTATTTACTGGTTAATGAAAACCTTACAGCTGCAACCAGGATTTTGCTAAGGAGTTTGAACCAAAAGTTGAAATGATTCTGTTCAAAAAATGTTGGAATTCAGGCGGCATGTTAAGCTAACAGATGCAATTTAAGTGTATTATGGATGGGGGTCTGGGGGCGAAGCCCCCAGTCGCTGAGCAATTTTCGCAATTTTTTGAAAAAAATAACCACTTTAAGGCCATTTGAATCACATTTCGAGCGTTTTTAAAGCCATTGAAAGGAATGAAGTTGCTGAAATTAAGAATCTACTTGAAATTCCTAAATTGCCCAACCATTGCAGCCCTCTTTATTTGCAGATCAAATTCAAACTACGTTTAAAGTTTCGCATATGTGAGTATGCGTGTAGCCAGAAATTCACAATGAGAGAACAGGTGTTCGGGGTCTGGGGGGGAGTCCCCAGCTTTCCAAAATTTTGCATTTTATTTGCAAAAATAACTTAATTTTACGGCTATTTTGAAAAAAACTAATGCTTTTTAAACGTGGCATAGAAATCGGCTGTGCAAGCATGATTAAACTGGTTGCATAAATGGGCTAAGTGGGGGGTGGCTAATGGCAAAAGTTTAGTTCACTTGTTTACATGCTGGTTAATTATAAAATCCTATACTTTAATAAAACTCACTCGGAGTAATCTATTTTGTATAAATTTATAAAAAATAATGGGGGGGGGGTGGGCGGGAGCTCATAAAAATATATCAGAGAGAAGTGATTAGTAAAGCTAATACTGAAGAGTTCCCCCTTCTATTCCTGAGTTTATAATATATTTATTGATGAAACCTATGTTCAGCAATTTTACACTAGTTATCAAATCTAATTGTTTATTTTTGGGCATTTTTCGAAGTTTTGAGTTTATTTTTTGACAAATTAGCCCCCCTGAATATTTGTTTCAAAAGATGCTTTAAATCACTTTTTAGTCCATTCCAGTGCAAAAACAGTCTCAGTAGCGCTAAAAACGTGATATTTTCCTTATTCTGCAGTTTGGTCGACAGGCCATGGGGGGGGCTATAGCACCTAAAGATTGATTAACCTAAAGATTGAAATTTTTTGCAAAATGCCTCAATTGGGCAGCGTGCCGAGCAAACATGTGCAACTAAAGCATATCGCAGACCGGGGTTTGGGGGCAAAACCTTAGCTGTTGAGCAATTTATGAGATATTTCAGAAAAAAAATAGTTATTTTAATGCTATTCGAATCAAATTTTACATCTTTTTAAAGCCATTTAAAACACTAACTTGATACAATTTGAAATCCATTTGAAAGAATTAAATAGCTCACCCCGTTCAAACCCCCACGTTTCTCACAGGTCAAGTCCAAAGCTCGTTATAATTAAATAAATTAAATGCTGAAAAGCCCCCCTACTGCCCCCCCCCCCTATATTCTTTTTTTATGAAACTTACGAGGTTTGTTCAAAAAGTTCGTAGACTGTTTGAACTGCGCAGCTCTCATTTGTTCCAGGTGCATTTGCTTGGTGTCGCCAGGTTCACAGAGATCAGCTGATTATGACGCCATTTTCTGATTGCAGATATCTTTATTTTAGTGCTGGTTATGTTCAGTTAAGTAAGGGTAGTTTTTTAGTTCGTCGGATTTTAAGGTTTACAAATTTTTTTCAAAATGAATAACTTGAAAGAGCAACGATTTGCTGTGAAATTTTGTGTCAAGGTGGGAAAATCTACTACGGAAACGTTTGCCATGCTTAACACGGCTTACGGTGATGTTGCCATGAAGCGAGCGACATGTTTCAGGTGGCATAAACGTTTCAAGAATGGTCGGCTGTCTGTTGAAGATGATGAACGTTCTGGACGTCCTTCCACATCAACTGATGACCCACACATTGATGAAATCAACACTCTGGTGCAAGCGAATCGACGTCTGACTGTAAGAGAGCTTACTAAAGAATGTGGGATCTCGGTACGCTCTTGTCTCACCACATTTTGACGGAAAAACTAAAATGCATCGCTTTGCGGCAAAATTTGTGCCACGTCTGATGACAAGTGATCAACAAGCTCATCGTGTTTAAGTCTGTCAGGATTTGCTTGATCACTCAGAAAATGATAAAGAATTCTTGTCAAAGATCATAACAGGTGATGAGTCATGGGTTTATGGTTATGACGTGAAAACAAAGGTCCAATCTTCACAGTGGACGAGCAAAACATTCCTCAGACCCAAAAAAAGCTTGCCAAGTTCGATCCAAAATCAAGGTGCTACTCACAGTTTTTTTTTGATGCTAGTGGAGTTGTCCACTACGAGTACCTTCCTGAAGGCTCCATAGTGAACCAGACCTACTACAATGAAGTTTTGAAACGTCTGAGGGATGCCATTCGACGGAAAAGGCCAGAATTGAGGAGGAGTGGTGATTGGTTTTTCCATCATGTCAACGCTCCAGTCCATTCAGCCCTCAGAGCTCGTGAGTTTTTGGTCAAACATTCCATCACTATTCTTCCCCACCCCCCTTACTCACCTGACCTTGCTCCATGTGATTTCTTTTTGTTCCCCATGCTCAAAAGACCTTTGAAAGAAAGAAGATTTGAGACCATTCCAGGGACTGATGCAAATGTAAAGGGCTCAAGGGCATTAAAAAAGAAGCGTACCTAAACTGCTTCCGCAAGTGGAAACACCGCTGGGATAAGTGTGTGCGCTGGGAAGGAGAGTACTTTGAAGGAGACCCAGACCTGTAACTGCTGTAAAAAGTACATTTTGTGTTATGACTTCAGTCTACGAACTTTTTGAACAGACATCGTACGTTAAGCATTTTGTATTAAGCGATCAATTTTGACTGCTTATTTTGACCCATGTTTTGAAGTTTTTATCGATTAATTTGAAGCTGTATTTTAGACAAATATTTAAGTTAATACCCTCCCCCCCACAAAAAAAATAAATAATAAAAATTAATGTTTTTAAAGTGGCTTTGAACCACTTGAAAGGCCATTAAAAGTGACTTTGAACCACTTTAGAGGCCTCAGAAGGGCCAAAAAATGTGGCATTTTTCTAATCGTGTACTTTGGTCTACAAGCCAATGCAGGTGGCACAGCCCCCCTCGCTACGCTATTGATTACAGGATTGGTTTTGATTTCGGTTTCTCAGCAAAATTTATTTAATGGCGGAGTAATATTATTATTTTAGTGTTTAGATAACAGCGTTAATTTGAAGTATTAAACGCTGTATTGTATTTAGATCCTGATGATAAGAGCTCAATGACAGATCAGAGATGCTAAATCGTTTGATAAACCATGTTCTTCTAGAAATAACCGTGGATAAACGTTTGATATTGATTATTTATTCGAACAATTAAATGCTCAATGCTAAAGTATTACTAACGCTCGCTTTTAAGAAAATGATGTATGATAATTCAGGTAAAATGGGCAATCCTGTTTCTCTTGTCCCCGCCCTCTGCACCAAGGCAAAAACGGTTAAACAGCTCCAGAAAGGGTTGTTTTCTTAATTTAGATAGATATTTAGATATATTTAGACTTATTTTGCGAATTTAAACATAAAAAATACTTGGGATCTTAATTTCCAGGGGGGGCAAATGCACCCCCCTGCCCCCCCCCTGCGGGCGCCCCTGGCCATGACTGCTTTACTAGTTTGGCCGATTTTTGTAATTTGGAATGTTTGCGATAATTTTTTTCCTGTGTGTTCTACGATCTCCTACTGTCACCAGTTTATTTTGTTGTTCGCGAGTCATCAGTTTGATGACGTCATAATTACGTTGCAATTTGACTTGACTTAGTTACTATAAGCTCGTATAGTTTGGATTTCTCTGAATATTCGAGCGCTTTTGCCGTTAGTATAAATAGGTGGGTTTTTCTACTCTATCATTCTAATAATTCGAGGATTCTAATAATTCTAGCGTTCTGAATATTAATTTTGTAGATAGTTTCGCCGAGATTGCGTATCTGTGATTGGCTTGTTTTGCGTAGTGTGTGATCTTAATTGGTGGATCGCAATAAGTTTTAGTGGAGTGATTTCCTCAGAGACAATTTGTTTTGTTTTCAATCTTAAATAGAAAGCTCTTAATTTCAGGTTAGTGTGCTGCTTTTTGCAATTTAAGAAGTTTAACTGAACTATCAACTGCAATTTTGATTCATCAATTAGCATCTTAGTGGTTCTCTGGTTTAAGTGGATGTGGACCATAATTCTGGAGATTGATTGAAGGCTGAACTCTAGCCAAGTATCAATATCGCGACACCAAATGAATTGCCAGAGCTCATTTACAACAATTCCTAGAGCGTGCTACATATTATTCGCTATAAAACTATAATTTGTTTTGGAAATTAACTCTTTACTCGGCAGTGAATTAAGCGGTGAGGATTTATCCAAAGTATTAGATCGTCACTCTCACTTCCTCGTGATTGAAGGATAAGGAAGTATGGTACACTCAGTCATATAATGTTTTGATGAAAGAAGAACCAATCGGTAAAAAAAAGTTATTTTACGGTGAAAACAGAAAATGAAATCACAATTGCTCAATCAACTGATCAGTGATTATGTTACCGTTTTAATCATTAGCACTTTGTTGAATTAATAAAATTTTCAACGTTATTACGATAGAAATGGTAGCGAAAGAAGGGTTTGCTAAACGTAATAATAGTTTAGGTTTATTTCACCCAACGCTACGAATACGCGCAGGCAGGAAACAGCACAGACCAATTGATCGCGGAAGTCTATATTGTTCCTACAAGCAGCATTATTCCACAAAGTTCAAATCAAATCTTTAGTATACTAATTGCTGTATTACGCCGAAGCGTGTAACGAGTTTACGGGGCTCATTTCCGCGTCATTGCACCCGGAAAACATAGCGATTTTTAAAGAAATGTTGCAGCGGTGGCGAGCCGTTCTACAAAGTTTCAAAATACAACATTAAATAAAAAGAATTATTACTACTGTATGTCTGAATTATTAATATAGGAAACGATGAGGTAGTTCTGAAACTACGCGATTGAAAACGATTAACAATAACTTTGCTCTAAGCGACTATTTTTACAAATATTTAATACAGTAATACATGTTGCGATAGATAATAAAAAAAAATTTTACGCGTCATATTGTGCAGTACTCAAAAAACAAGATGTCTCTGCTGCTTTCTCTGGCAACAAACAATACTGCTTATCAAATTAATTAGACATTCATTTTTTGTGTCAATTGAACAAATATTAATCGGTTTATTGTAGCTTCATGACGTACAAAACAAAAAAGGACTATCTTCTGGAAAAAGAAAAACAAAAATTAAAAAAAGCGTTTAATATTGGCAATGAAGAAAGCCGCGAATAGGTAATGGTTTTGTAAAATTAAGCAAACTTCGTTTAAGAATATTATTCAAAATAATTAGAGTTGCCGCCCTGTTTACTACGAGTTCAACAAGCTCAGTTAATCTGTTTGTCAAATTTGCACGGTTGTTTGAAATTCAGTCATGCTGAAACAATCCATCAACTTATCTGGTTGTTTTGATATCGCGTAAAAGAGAAATCTTTGTTTCTTTTAACAACGCTAATCAATAATTTCTTTCGACTGAGCCATCTCATAATTAATGATTATATCTTGAAAATTTTAAAGCATGATATCAAATAAAACATATTTGCAGAAAGACTATTAAATTTGCTACACGTTGCAGCTTCAAATTTTTTCCTACGTGGCGTAGTTCATGAGATACAGCCGCGCAAAGTTCTGGGGTCGATTCTGCAAAACCTTAGGCCTGGGAAAAAAAAAAAGGCTTAGTTCGAATAGGGTTAAGAGTGAAAAAACATTTGCAACGTGGTGGTTGTGGTGTTAGCTGTAAATTGATTTCAGGGTTATTAGCCTTTGCCTGCTGTACATGTTGCACTCTATTATTTAAAATTTATTCTTGCAAAATGGCTTCTGGCAAGAAAAAAAAGATTAGTGATGAAGATAAAGCGTTCCAGAAAGAATGGATAAGTTCTTATTTCCTTGTTGAAATAAGTGACTAACCGGTATGCCTTGTTCGTGACAAACAAGTTGCAGCAAAGAAACAATCTTATCTAGAGCGCCATTATGACCAGAGATGAAAGTCGGCTCGGGTTTTTCGGGTCGGGTTTTGGGCCTAACTTTCCTAAGAGAAATCGGGCTCAGTCGGGCTCATTTGAGGGATCTCTAGCTAATAATTTTTTTTCATTCGGACATATTTCTCAAAACTAGATTTTTCTGCGCCGAAGGGCCGAAGTGACTCTGGAGGCAATAGAACTACTGAATTCTCCTTACAATTGATTGATTTATTTGTGTGTTTTTGTTTTATTTCTTTCTAAACAATAAAACTGGTTTGCAGCACATTAACATCCAAATATCTAGCATAGCTTACTTAATGAACAGGAAAAACTACCGTTGGGCCGAATCGGGCTTCCTTATGAGGCCTCGGTTTCGGGTCGGGTTCGGGCTTACTTCTTCGGGTTCGGGTAGGGTTTGGGCTGAACCAACTCGGCCCGATTCCATCTCTGATTATGACTCCTGTAATAATAATCTGAAACGGTTTACTGGGCAGGATCGGCAGTGTAAGATTAATGTTCTTAAAAGAGAGTTAAGAACCCAGAAAACTACTTTGCAAAGGTACAGCAAAACCGATAGTGATATAATTCGAACGAGTTATGAAATTAGCAAACTAATTGCAAAGAAGCTGAAACCGCGTATAGAAGGAAAATTTGTAAAATAATGTGTTGTTACAGCTATTGAATTGTTAGCGCTGGACAAAGTCACATTGCAGAGGTGGAGTCCTCGAGGACACATTTTGAAGTCCTCGGCCTTGGCTTTGGCCTCGAAACCTCAAGTCCTCAAAAATTGCCCTGTCCTCGGCTCGAGGACAGCACTATTTTTTGAATCGTTGAAATTGTGTTGAAATACGCCAGAAACCTCGTGGAAAACTTGCGAATACCTTTTTTGTTTTCCTCAATTGGAGCATAGGCGTAGCCAAAAGGGGGGGGAGACAAGGGAACTCGCCCCTTCAATTGAAATTTCACCAATGACAAAAATGTGCCAAAAAAGCCTACTGTCTCTTCAGTTTTAGTTTCTTTTTTTGCTTGCAACAGTAACTAACAACAATATGGAAGACCAGGGACCCCGAGCCCCCTTTTATTCAAATTTTCCAGCCAATTTAAACGTATTACCCGGGAGAGATGGAGAGTTTTTGTCCTAAAAGTTGCTATCTCAGACCCTCATGTAGCCTTTTTATGAATGTAATGCATTAACCAGGGCCGGATTTACCATAATATGGCGCAGTACCAGCTGGGGGCCCCGCCCTAAAATTGTAAGACTTTTGTTTGGTCTTTCCTATATTTGTCAGAAAGATCTTGCAAAAACCCCCAAAGTGCCAGGGGCCCAGGATGATGTAAATCTGGCCCGGCAATAACATGGTTAATAGGCGTAACCATCTGTTGTACCATTTTCAGTAACAATTCAGTAATTCACCACGAACAACTCAGTTTTTACGCACAAAATACTCTTAAAAAATTAGCCATGGAAAATGCTAATTGAACAAACCATTGACTTTAATTGAGGGGCCTGGGCCTCCTAGCCGAACATGCACTTCTATAAGCGGTTATTTTCAAGACAAAAAAAATCTCTGTGGAATGTATGGATTATTATTTACTGCTAAAATGTAGCTCTATGGATCTCAATGGATTCTATGAATTATTGATTTTATCTCTGTGGATTCTTTATATGGATTCTATCTCTATGGATCTCTCTCTATGGATTATTATTTACTGCTAAAATGTAGCCAGAGACGTAGCACTTTACTTTTTCCTACCTGGACCAAATCACTTACAATCAAAACTTATCTCAATAATGCAAGATGTTAAACGTGTTTTGGACTTAAATTGCAAGTAAAAGGAGCATTAAACAATTTATTTTTTCAATTGGCTTTCAAATTTCAAAAATCTAGTGCTTTCAAATGGCTCTGAACACGTGCAAGATGTGATTCTATGAGATTAAAATAGGTTTTTTTTCCAAAAATTACAAAAAATCGCCCAGTGGCTGGGGGCGAAGCCCCCACACTCCCAAAACCTTCGGCGGCTGGGGATCCTGCCCTCAGACCCCCGTCTGTGATACGTTTGAGTTACACAAGCTTTCTCAACACGACTCCAATGTTAGATATTTGCATTTTTCAACTATTAGTTTGACCCCTCTCTTTTTGCAAAATCGTAGTTAAATGCCGATAGGCAACAATTTCAGATCTTCATCCTACGATATCTTTGTCCCACGAAAAGTTCCTCGTTTGAAAATTTTTGATGACGTCATTGCATGTGATTTGTGGTTTGGGCCCCCCAATCAAAAATTCTCGCTACGCCAAAGAGTTGGAGAATGCTTGAAAAACTTTTTTGAAGACCTTTTTTTTTTCGGAGAACACTTGTGGCTGTGTCCTCGGTCCTTGGCTTTGGCCTCGAGAATGTCTGTCCTTGGCCTCAAGAATGTCTGTTCTCGGATACGCTGGTCTTGGCCTTGGCCTCGGATTTTTTTGTGTCCTTGGCCTTGGCCTCGAGCCTTGTGTCCTCGATTCCACCTCTGTCACATTGCTTGAAAAAGTTATTCTGTCAAGAAGAACCGCCCCAGATTGGATTAAGGAAATGGGAGAAAATATTGAAAAAACATTAAAGGGTTGAGCTACATTTTTTGAATTTTTTGCAGTGGCTCTTGATAAGACTACCGCCATAACAAATACAGCTCGGCATGCGATCTTAATTTGAGGCGTAACTTCGGATTTTAAAATACAGGAGAAATTGTTGTAGCTGAAGCCGATTCATGGAACTACCCGTGGTGATCAGTGAATCTTGAATTACAGAAAGTTTATGAGTGGACTAAAGCAAATAAAATTACCGTTAACCCATTTGTGCCGAGAATAGAAATACTTTCAGCTTATATCTTAAAACTTATATGCGGCATAATTTAGACCTAAATATCTCATTAAAATTTATTTTTTTGAAATTGGGTGTCTACTTTTTGAGATAAATGCCGTCCTACACATAGGACGCTAGGCAAATCCGTTATCAAAAATTCGTAATTGCGCGTGCGCACAAAGCGCTTGACTGCGACACGATATAATTACAGCATTTCCATTAGTCGTTTCTTTCAAGGTAATAAGTATGCTGATAGCATAGAATTACAAAACAAGCTTGTAATATTTTGTTTTATTGAAGTTTTGATTGCACTAAACGACAAAATCCTAAGCAACAGCATGACTAAAATAACCTACAGTCTTTACCAAATGTGATATTCTTTGAAGCATTTTACATAAAGTCCGATATCACATTTTTTACATCTTGTAGTGGTTTTTGCATGGCAATGAGCACAGCGGGTTTGCTTGACTTGAGGTACAACCCAGTGGTTATTACCATCATAACGAATATCAGATAGAGTTTGTTGAGGTCTCCCTTGCAGTCCTTTATGAGACGGCTTGGCATACTGAGACAAGTAAATCCTGGCAATATATCTTCGAAAGTGTAGTAAATCCATTGGATTTTTATCACAAGTTTTTTGAATCGCCATGCATTGTTGATGGAAATATCAAACATATAGGAAACCAGGCAAAATTACCACTTTTTACCTCGCATTGCAATTCGATAGTTTGAAATATTCTGGTCCATTCTGTCAACGCCTTCCATATTTTTTTAATAGAGCCTTACCAAATATGGCTGTTCAATTTGCACACGCTTCTTTTCAGAGGATGAATACCGAGAAGCATTAGAAATGGGGTGAACTCCCGCCGCATTTGAGCACAAATTTACCACACTATTGTCATTCCATTTGCAAACAATTACACCGTGGTTCGTATCGGTTTTGAAATCGTAATTGCCTCTTCCTTGTTTTGTCAAAGCATCGTTAGAAATCAGTGGGCATTTTTCGGTTCTATTTTCACGAATTGTTCCTGTTGCTTTCACAAATTTGGCTTTCAACGTCGTTACCAGTTTTACGCTATTGAAGAAGTTACCGTAGCACAAGTGGAAAAATTTTCTGCCAAGGCTAGCTATAACATCCGCAAACTTGGTGACAAAATTTCCTCCGAGCCCTAAGTTATTTTCTTGTGTCCGAGATGAATCAATTTTGCCTTGATAAGGATCAAACCAAACCAAGTACCCCAGCGGAGTGGTACCACACCAAATCATGAAACCAAACCGTATAGGTTTACCTCTCAAAAACTGCTTGCATCCATGGCGCCCATAATACTCGCACATTGATTCGTCAAAGCTGTAAAACACTTCATTCGACGCATATTGTTGAAACTTTTTATTCAGAAGTTTTATTAGAGGTCTGACCTTTTCGAACTTATCCGTGTCATCTAAGCAATTGTTGTCAGCTAAATGAAAGTTAGCAAAAATTGCTTCAAACATATCTCTTCTCATAGCATTTGTGACTAGGGCATGATGCGTGTCAGTAGCATTTTCCCAGAAAAGTCTACGTCTTGCTGGAGCAAGATATCCAGATAAAACCAATATTCCAATAAAACATTTTATGTCATTTTTGTCCATAATCAAGCTTCGATTCTTTTGAGAAGCATATCTATTTGTTTCTTCTACAATCAGATTAAAAATCTCATCATCAAAGAAAAGTTCAAAGTAGCCTTTTGGGGTTAGCTTTTTAGCCCGTAATTCTTCAATGATGGTATCATCTGGCACCTACTCCGGTAAGTCACTTTTCAGATCTGTTTTGGCCCAGGACCGAGATGGTGTATCAGTTTGCTTTCTTCGTTTCTTTTTTCGTGGTTCTTCAACAGTCTCATCATTTGGATTGCTGCTTTCGTCAAGAATAGCTGGCGCTAAAAGCATGCTTCCCGGCCAATTATTGACAGTTTCGGCGCCATCTTCATCTCCTGAATCTTCGTCTGTGATATAACCCGTGACATTTGTCGGCGGAAGTATTGTGACGGAAAATTGTCCGTCTTCATTTCGATACGGCCGAGCGTTTTCTTCTGCTAAATCTAATAGTCTACTCAATGTTGCAGGAGTCTTACTCTTACCATAAAATCGAGTAGATTTTATGTTAGATTTTCAAATACTCTGTAATAAAAAAAGCGTTATTTTTTATATGCCCTTATAATTGCAAAACTTTTCAGCCAAAAATAGACTTTTATCAATTTTCTGACCACGCAAATACGGTGCCAATCGTTTTTTCGAAATTGTGTCAAATGCAACTTATTATTTTTTGTCGATGCAACAACAGTACAGTAACTCCATCATTTCACTTCGATACAGTAAGCTGCATTATCAATTATCATACTACGAGGTATATAACTTGAAAATCCTACGAAACTACGAGTATTAGTACGGTAACTCAGATAATCTGCGCTCACCTTCATGGGCATGGTAATGACAGATTCCATAATAAATGACAGATTCCATAATAAATCTGCAAGCAAATCTCAAAGTTGTTTTCTTTTCTCAATATAGTTCAAAAGAATTCCGGCACTATTAAAATAATTACTGTAGAAGAACAATAAAATTATTTTGAAATCAATTATATCAACAATAAGTATTTGATATCAAAGGTTTGATGGCAAATAATTTTTTATTGTTCTTATAATTACGAAATTCAGTGTAACTATTGGTAGGTACGGTATTCTTTTGAACTATTGGAGAAGGCAATCAGCTTTGAAAACTGCTCGCAGCTTTATTGTAAGATCAATAAAAATGCTTGACAATTGATAAAAATGAATTTTATTGATGTCAAATGATGTCATTGTTCAGATAATTTCCACTTATCGGAGTGTAAGCGTAAGAATTGCGGTTGGAATCTAACGCTTGCTTTTGTACAGTGTGAGAATCATTGCCGCTGCCGGGACCGCCATTTTGCTATTGCTTGTGCCGAGCGACCTAAGTATAGGACACCGATATTTGAAACAAAATATACCGAAAACGGTAGAGAAAATAAAACAGCAAAAGTTATTTTAGAAATGGCTGTTATATATAGAAAACAACAACAAAAATTTTTCCTAACTTATTTGCAATAATGCGATAATTTCAAGAATTCCAAGTGCACTTTCATTTTTTTGGCCGAAGCAAAATTGCGCGTTTTCAAAAGCATGCCATATTCTAACCAGAAATAATTTTTTCAAAAATGAAAATGAAGTTTGCGCAAAAAATACTCATAGTTGCATTACAAGTTTATCTACTTCCATAAATGGGATGTGCGAAGCGCAATTTCAGTTTGAGTAGGTGTCCTACATATAGGACGCTAGGCATAAATGGGTTAATCCCGAAAAATCACATGTGTTAATAATACCACCTTAAAGTACCCGTCAAATTCCTAGCGTTAAAGTGTATTTGTATAAATCTCCATTAAAAGTTAAAGATTCTGAAAAGTACTAAGGTGTCACGATTGACTCGAGACTAAATTTTGATGATCATATTAATTTACTTTGTGGTTAAATCTCAAGATCTATTGGAGTATTGTCCAAACTACGACATGTTTTACCGTTGAAAGCTTTACAAAATTTGTATTAATTCAACCTCATCTCCTATATTGGATTATCATTTGCGGAAACACTTATAAAACGTACTTGAAAAGGCTAACTACTCTGCAAAATCGAGCAGTTATAATATCTGTAGGAGCTCATTGGCAAGACAATACCGCGAATTGCTATCTGCAACTGCAAGTTCTTAAATTAAACGAATTATATACCTATGAGATTGCTAAATTTAATGTATAAGTACGCGAGTAAAAATTTGCCCCCCAGCTTCTCCTTCTTTTTTGCCTCAGTCGCCTCGGTACACACACGATCAACACGTTTGGCGTCATCCCATTATAGTTTGTTCCTGCCCAGATATAAAACACTTAAATTACAGAGAAATTTTGAATTCCAACGTGTTAAAATTTGGAACTCGGTACCTTTAGAAATAAAAAAAATTACCCTTCAATCGATTCAAAATACAATGTAAGAAACCTTTGCTGTCAAATTATTCTTGATCTTTCAGTTTTATTCTATTCCGAGTTTTGATATGACTATAACTTCTATGACTATTATTGGACCAGTAGCTATACCGCATAGGGATTCGTCCACAGACCATGCTAGAAGCTAGCTGGTGGGTTGCGTCTTTTCGCTCGGGTTCGTTTGGTTTTACTTAACGAATTTTTTGTTAAGAATGTTTTCATCAATGGTGGAGCGAGACTGACAGGGAGGGTGAAGGGGTGTTCGCTGGGGTGGTCTTCGCAGGTTTTGTTGGCGCTTTTCGTTGCCCATTTCACTGCTACTTTTCTATTTATAAATTACATTCGCCCTGCACGATTGCTACGTTTATAAATGGCTGCTCGACTCGATGACCGAGAGCTCCCTTCGCCTGCACCAGCGACCTGCCGCCTCATCGTGGTGGTGCATTCCTCTTCCCAATGGGGATGGATCAAAATGGCAAGACAGGTCTTCCAAGGGGCTTGACCATAAGATCGCCCCCATTGTCTTGGATTGTTTTTCTGCTGGGCTGCCCGTTGATGGGTTAGAACTGGGCTGCTCCTCTTCTAATTGACCGGAGTTCCTTCAACATCTCCTAATCCTGGCTCTTCTCCTAATTATGGGCAATGTCCATCCAAACCCGGGCCCCATCCGCAACAATCCTCGCCCCTGGTACCCTTGCTCCATCTGTCACCTTGATGTGGGCAGAAACTACCTTCAGTGTACTACTTGCCTCAAGTGCGTACACTTTCACTGCTCCTCCCTCACGCGAGCTGACTTTCGCACAATCTGTGCAACAGGCACTGCAGTATGTTGGCGTTGTTCGGCGTGCTACCACCTAAGTAAAACTCGCCCCCTTACTCAAACCAATTCCCCCATTACGTCGCGTGTGTCCCCTCCACTCTCTCCCCCAGGGTTCCCCTCACTAACACCTGGCTGTTATCAACCGCGTCCCCCTCAGGGCCCCCCACGTAACCCCTGCTCCTTGTGCTCTCATGAGGTAGGTAAGGACTCACCAAAATGCTCCACCTGTTCCAAGTGGGTGCACTTTTCCTGCTCCTTCCTGACCCGGCAAACTTTGGTCCAGACCTTGGGGTGTGGCCCGACTTTTGGGTCTCCGCGGAGCTCCTCCACGCCCCCATCTCTCGAAAGGGGTCGGGTAGTACCACCACCAGAGGTCTCTTTGCAGTTTTCTGTCGCAACTCAACTCCTTACTTTTTTGTGCCGTGTGTTGTTTTTTGCTAAAATAAATAAGACTATGACTATGAGAGTTTGTTTGAGAAACGTCTCTTAGCAATGGGAAAATTTAATCTTCCGTTTGAAAAGTTAAGTGGACTTGCTGCAGATGGTGATCCAGCTATGTTTGGTTTACAGAAGGATTAACAGCACTTGTTAAAAAAGAAATGACTTGTCGCAGTTTTGCTGCAGATGACTTACTTGTAGGTCATTCGTCATTGCATCATCTATCAACAAAACTAGTGTGCAAAGTCATTTCAGCTCTGTAATGTGATGTCAACAGTGATCAAGTGCATCAATTTAATCAAAAGCAGAGGCCTGAATAGCCGTCTATCTAAAAAATTGCTGGAAGATTTGAATGCGGATTTCCATAACCTTGTTTACTGTTGCGAGGTTCGCTGGATGAGTCGCAGTGACATGCAAACACGCTTTTATTTGCTAGGAAATGAAGTCGATCAATTCATGTATATGCAGGGAAAACCCGTTGCTGGATTTAGTGATAGCCTATGGTTGTGTGATATCACATTTGTGGTTGATTTTACCAACCATCTTTCCAATAAGAAGAAAAATCAATAAGAAGCTGCAGGGACGTAACCATCTTTTAAATGTCATGCTTGCAAAAGTGAAATCAATTAAAACAAATTAGCGCTATGGAAAGTACAACATCAAAAACATCAAAATAAGGACATCACGCATTTTCCCACCTTGTAAGAGCAAAAGCCATCTACAACAGCAGAATATGCGCGTTTATGTGCAACAATTTCTGAGGCATTTAGTGAAAGATTTCAGGACATGTAATGTAAGCAAATGGAATTGGATATTTTTGCCGCTCCTTTTAATGTGACTGCAGCTGCTGTTCCTAGTAACTTTTTGCATGAAATAATTGAGCTTCAGACTGATAATACATTGAAAGGCATTTCCCTTCACTCACCGCTGATTGACTTTTATCAACGCTACATAAATGCTGATGATTTTTCCGTCCTGCGAAACGGATTTTAAATTTGTGCCTCTCTTGGGAAGCACCTATTGTTGCATACAGTTATTTTTTTTTTAGACTGAATATCACAAAAAATCGGTTTCGCTTCGGGCTAACTAATAAAAACGTTGAAATGGAATTGGGAGTAGCAACATCTTTGACTTCAGCAGGCATCGCACGTCTTGCCAAAGAGAAATTTTAGCCATCACACTAGAAGTGTTTTTGCTCTTTAAATAAAAAAGGTTTGGTGTACTTAGAGTATTTTACAGTATGTGGAATTTGAGTTTTTTGCGGCTCGCTCGCAATTTTGTATAAGTCATTCAGCCCGCAGTACTAAGAAGGATTCCCACTTCTGCTCTAAGTGAAGTGTAGAATTTTAGACTAGACCAAGACAAAGGCTACTGCTCTTTCGTAACCCTGCCCTTTTTCCAGATAATAATGCTGTGTAGTGCAGCTATTGTTAGGTGAGTGACGTAATATTCGTATCATCCTTTAAAGCTAACCCCATTAAATTAGCCTTTAATCAACTATAAAATAACTCTGAAACTAAATAGAGATGAAAATTAATAATAAGTATACTGGAGCTACACATTATGAATAGCAATGCAAAAATAATAGATTTTAAAGTCTATAACATTCAAATACAGTCCTGCACTGCTCCACTGATTTGAGAACTGCGCAAAGAAAATTGCAAAATAATGAAATAAGAGTATAAACTTAGCAGCTGCTAAAAAACTAAAAACGCATTTGAGTTAAGTCAGATGTATAGAAGCGCAAATTAAAAATCAACGAAGCATTTATTATCATCTTGCCTGCCTGGTTGACAAAGCACGGGCTCGTTAATCTAAAGTCGCGTGAGTGGCTTGCACCAGTTAATCAGTGGGAACGTGTTTTGCCTTATGTGTTGCAATCAATGAGATCAATTCTTTTAGGCTTGCGCTTTTTTTACGCTCTCGCCGTTTTTAGGCTAGCTCTGAAGTCGCGGGAGTGGTTAATTACTCAGTGGAAAAAAAAGCAAAAAATGAAAAAAAGCAAAAAATATCAGGTTTGAAAGTATCTGAAAAATAATTACTTTAAATAGTTGTTTGTCAGTAGCCAGTTTTATCTGGGTACAAAAAATTCAAAAACATAAAACTATGTTCTCACTTCTGCTATCAGTTTAGGCTTAGAGCTACTTTCCTACCGATTATTTAGGTTTTCATTTTTATTGCTACAACAAATTTAATACAAGCTTAGAAAAATTTATTGCAGTGGCTTTTGCTTCAGAAAACTTGATTCACTCAACTTGCTTCAAAGCCACCAAACCGGCATTTTGTAATGCGATTAGGGTTTTTTCTTTTGTAGTGTTATGGTCGTTTCCACCTTCCGATCCAATATAGTTTTTTTGCAATTTTGTAAATTACGATGACATGTTTGATGCGGTTGAGCAAACTACCCGTCGCGGTGGCCCTTTCTGACGAAAAGATTGCCTTACAAAACCCAAAAAGGTGCATCTCGTTTTTGTGGTTACTGTAGATAGACGTAGACCGTGTGGTTCATTTGCATTTGAAAAAATAAACGAGTGAAAACAAAAGAAAAATATGTCGCAATATAGTAGGGACCAAAATTTATTTGAAGATGGTGTTATTCAGTCTAGAAGAGTTATTTTTGACTTTTTAAAAAATGTTTGCATTTTTTTTGAAGTGTGACATGGTGCATTGCCCAGGTGAAAAATGCCATTGCCATCTGGAAAAGATTTTTGCATTGTTGAAACAATTTTTTTCCAAAATTTTCTGGTATTTAGTTGAATTCATCATTCCTTCAATTGGGCATAATTTTCCAGTACCATTAATAGTGAAGCTACCCCAAAACATTTTCTTCAGGAAGTGTTTTGGGGTCTGTTGAATATGAAAGGTATTGAGGGGTTCTCCAACACTTCGTCTTACAAACTTAGATCTGCGTCCGTGCACTTCAAAATGGCTTTTATCTAAAAAAAATTCTCCATTTATCTTTTCCCAATTTTTGTATCTTTTACCCCCTTTTAGGCGTTTTTTTTTTTTTTTACACAGCAACTGTTAGTAATTTCTCCTTGCGTGGACTTCTGGCATTTCTTTCAGCTTCAAGAAATCGCTTTCTTACGCTTGACAAATCCACCTTGACTCCTGAAGTTGCTAAATATTTTTGAAAGTCCATACTAGTTTTCCTAGCGTCTTTAAAAGTATTTAGCAATATCATTTTGTCACCACGAAAGGTCGTTCTTCGCTTTCTTCCACAAAAACCCTGTCTTTGAGTTTCGGTAATGTCACAATTAGTATCCATCATTTTAAAAATTCGCTCAACACTTGATTTTGACATATTCAACTCCACTCCTATTTTTCTTATGGTCATATTCGAGTGTTGTTTTAGAGCAACAATTTGTGCCCTCTTTCTTGGAGTGACATCCATTTTCTCGCAAGCAGGCGGATGGTAACATGCAGAAATCAAAATAAAATTTTTGGCTACAAATAAGTTTGCTTTATAATTTAGCATAAAAAATTTCCTAATCTGAAAAAATGGAGGATATATGCAGTTAATAATGGTTCATATTCTTCGCTTAGCTTATTAACTATCATTACAATTCTTCAAACTAACCTAAGCAAAACTCAAACAAATGCAAAAACATAATTTTGTCCCAATTAATTCGCACACTACTGTAGCTAACCAACGTATTTTTAGATTTATAAGCGTTCAAAAATTCTTTACTTCAGTCCTAAAATTTAAAGATTTGTTCAAAAATAATTTCAGTCGGGGCTTTGCTAATGTTTTGGGGCCATACTAGTATAAACAAAATCTGGGGCCATACTCATATAAAACAGCAATTACCAACATGAACAAAGTTTCCAGTTCCTGCATTTTAATTTCTTTTTCAGCGAAAAAATATTCTTGAAAAGCACGCAGGGGGGAGCATCATAACGTCTCTTAAACAAAGTTTGATATTGACATTGTATGATTTTTAAACGTAATGTTGAAATGCTTGTGTTAAGTATTGCTAAGCAAGCATGGTACTGCGGTATGTAAGTATGGTACAGTACGCCTCAATTTTTGCTAAAAAGTACAGTACGCTTGTACACTACTCGCTTTTTGTAAAGGTACGGGTACGGTACTTTGGTACGCTGTTTGAACGAGCGTACTAAACGCACTAACTTACCGTATCATGCAAGTACCTTACATAACAACATTTGCAACTCGCTGACGCCGCTACGTACCGTGCCTATGTTAGTACGGTGTATTGCTACTTGTCTGTAAATTATTTATGACACGTGCTCTGACTTTTAATTGTTTGTTCTCCTCCCCGTTCTTCCCCGAGAAGCTGAAAATGAGAACTTCGAAAAAACAGCAATTTTTTTACCTGCGTAACGTACCCCTCAATTACGGTACATTTAGAGCTTTAATTGACCTACGTATCGTACCTTTTGAGTTCGGTACGTTTAGAGTGTACATCTGATGAAAAGTAAGTAGTTACGGTAAGCCTGCAAAAAATTGTTTGGGTATGTTAAGTTATTACGGTACGGTAAATTTTTGAAGAATGCCATGTTCAAATTTGGATCATATCGTACTGCCATCCTTGTTGCTAGGTACCGTCTTCGACAAGAAAACATGGTGTTGTGCGGAACCGCATTACTCTTGCAATGTTTTTTTATTTTGCTGTCCTAAAAAATACACGTTGATAGAAAATATTTTGAGCCAACCACTTGCACAAACAGGTTATTAAAAAAAACAACAAAATTCTGCAAATGTGGAAGCTTCGCCCCGGATTACTTGCTCATAACCAAGTAAAAATTTGCGCATAACAGCAAAGTTGCTGTTGAAATAAGCTATTATCCCGAGCGCTTGAAAATCTGTTCCCAGATCCTAAATAATCGCTTATTATTTTAAACTTCTGGGTAAACGTTCGGGAAATTGGCATCGACTGAAACATAACAATTATTTGATTAATTGGACTTTTAGAAATCGCTTCAAATCCGAATTCCTGACTAAGCCCATGCGCAGATTCTTGCAATGACAAATTAATGATTACAATTATATAATTTCATTCTAGATGATGTTTTTAAGATGTTGATAACAGAGCTGTTCTATTTTGACTTTTTTGAAAAAAAATTTAAGATCAAAAAATTTTAGGCAAAAATTACGTCATCAAGTGGTGGAAGCGAATGCGCTAAGGGTGGAAGCGGAAGCGATTCAAAAATTGCGCTTCCACATCCTTGGTTGAAGTAGTAAATTTTAGGAAAGTGAGGAAATTTTATGACTGCAGAACTGCTTCATAACAAAATTCCAATGATTGTAAAGCGGGATGGATTGCTTGATGAATATCAAAACACATCTTAGAATACAACATTTTCCCACATACCATACACGTTTTCTTGTGGTAAGTTTTCGCTCATTTCTTGCGGCTGAACATCCTATTAAGAAAATGTACTGTTATTGCAAAAACTTTAAAATATTTTAAATTTTGTCAACACAGGGCGTAAAATTTCAAGCCTACAAGCGTATTCTTAGTTTATTTAAACCAACTGGCTGCTTGCTCGCTAGTAAGCAATACACCCCTAACAAACCGAATTTACTTTTAAATTAAACTTAAAATGCGCTCATGCATTTTTGGTTTTACAGCAAGTGGAGACTGCGTCTAATTAGTATAGCATTAACTTATAAGTAAAAACATTGTAATTACGTTTTGTTCACCAAGTTGCTTTGGCCATAAGACAACGAAGGAAGCTTTTGGTCTTCGAGTCAAGTTGCTTTCTCCCTGGGAATTTTTTTTTACCATGGTATTCGCAATTTATTACGTCACACCCGTGTCCAATTCATATTCCGCTCTCACTTTGACTTGATCATCTATATTCACTGGCAAATTAATGCAAAAGTTAGGTTAGCCTACAGCCTACCTGTATACAATAGGTTTGTGATTATTGGTAATAAGCCTAATATGTTGGCATTGCCTATCTAGTTAGCCTATCATAGATGATACGCCTAATATGTGAGCGTATCTAGCAGAGGTGGAGTCGAGAACAGACGACTCGAGGCCATGGCCAAGCACACAAAAAAGAATTCGAGACCAAGGCCAAGGACACCGGCGCAAGTGTTCTCCAAAAAAAAGAGATCTTCTAAAAAATTTTTCAGGCGATCTCTAATTGAGGAAAACAAAAAAGGTCTTCGCAAATTTTTCGCGAAGTTTCTGGCGTTTTCCAACAAAATTTCAACGGTAACAAAATAGTGCTGTCCTCGAGCCGAGGACAGGGCAATATTCGTGAACTTGATGCTTTGAGGCCAAGGCCATGATGAAGGATTTGACTTTCGAGGCCATAGCCAAGGACTTCAAAATGTGTCCTTGAGGCCAAGGATGTCCTCGAGGACTCCAACCATCACCGGTAACTAGTTTGAGTTTGATAAGTTGCTGTAAGCATCACTGTTAAGCTGTCGACTTGAGTCTGAGCAATTGTTGCAAAATGACTAAATATTACTGTCACAGATGAAAGTAAAATAATGATAGGGATATTTAATGTGATACTGATTGTGTTGATGCTAGTGCAATTCTGAGTTTTGTTTGTGTTATGTGTATTTGTAAATGGCTGATAGAAGATACATAATTGCTTCTTTAGATAAGCTTACAGAATAGACTCTGGACTAGGCTACCGTAGACGGAGTCACTTACTGAGAAATTCACTCAATTTATCTGCTCAACGCTCATAGTAAGTAAAAAAAATTATACGAAGTTTAAACAAATAGCTACTGGATTTTGTTAAGTCTAAGTAAGCATACTTGTCTAGGCTAAATCTGACATAGCCATATAGTAAGTTTGGATTAGGTTGAGTGTACACCGTTCAGTTCAGCATTAGTGTTGGCATGCTTACTATGCCTACTCGATACCCGTCATCCGTGTGATTTATACTTCGCTCTCAGTTTTGCCTTGGTTTGCAGTGTCAACATTAAAATATGAAGAATACCTAGAGCTACTGGTATGTCAGATAATGTTGGGTAGGCTGGGCAGGTAGCAGGTTACCAGATAGTAAAGTAGCTTAGTAAAGCAAACTTTAGGGCCTGTCTACACTGTGCGTAGCCCGACAAAGTCCAACCTCAAACCTCCACGTGGTGTCAGTGGAAACAATGAAAACACTGGCTAAGTGAGGCAATTGCAACCGGCCAATTAAGATGGGCGAGGTTAAGAAGTGCAGGATTTAGCAACCAGGCAATAGCGTAAGCGAAGGCCTGATATTGCAAAGTCCTGCCTTCTCATTTTCCGACCCCTGCCTCAAAGGCCAACAGAAGGCTGGGGGCTAATATGGAAACCGATGGGGATAGGCCAATATTGCGGCGGAATGTCAATGCCGGTATAAGGTACAGCGGATAAAACGCGCTGCCGTGTCGCGGCCACAAGATAGAAAGGATGCTGTTCCTAGTCTAGCCAACATAGAACTTCGTGTCCATCAGCTTATGAAATACCCCGTGCACCTGTAGTTCCAGATGGCACCTGAGTAGGGGTCTGCAGCTGTATTGGGGGGGCTGCACCGAGGCCAGTGTTCCTGAGATAAGTTTGTCATTTGCGGTGTTGGTGTGTTGCTATCGGTAGAAATGGCAGTTCATAGCCTTCTGCTTGTGTGAGTAATCTGGTCTTTGGAACTTTTCCCAGTTAAAAAGAAAGCCAACCTCATGATAATGTCTACACATAGAAAAAAGAAAATAACACGGATCACACCCCTAAATTCAAAAGAAGTTGCACTGTCACAACCAAGAATCAATAAGTTCTTGAGTGACAAGGCTAAAAAAGATAAAACTCGGTTATCTGCACCTTCTATCCCAGATTCCGAGACAACATGAAATCTAAGGCCTCAAGTTGAAAAGGTTCTTTTGCCAAAGGAATCGGTCTCAACAGAAGCTGAGGGTAAAGCAAAAGTGGCACGGTCGGTTGTGAAACCGAATATCACTTCAACTCCCCCTGTGGAGCTTCAGAATTCTTCGGATGTTACTTGCAGGTCTAAGGTGAAACGGGGGAAAAACTACGAAAAAAAAAACGGAAGAGAAAGGAAAAGAAGCGAGTAATGAGAGGACTGGCTGGTATGACACTTGCTGACCATAACCCTGCCTCCGGCCAAACTAAACGAGCCAGGGAATTTTTGGATTCTCTGTCTTCTGGGAGGCATGATGTCGCTTACGGTAAGCAAGAGGACAAAGCTAAAGAAATGATCGAAACCCGACATAAGGGCACAGACAAAATTGCGCAGGACATAAGGTGCAGACATAAGGGCGCAGGGACATAAGAGCGCAGACATAAGAGCGCAGGGACATAAGGGTGCAGGGACATAAGGGCGCAAGGACATAAGGGCGCAGAGACGTATATCTGCAAGCTGTGCTAACATTTTCGTGCTTCGGATATAACATTGATTGATTAGTATTTTAGTTAATTTTTGAAAGTCAAGTTTTAAAACAAGTTTATTCAGTTCATTTCCTGTTTTTAATGTTCAGTTGTCGCACAAAGCACAACCCTTAAACCAGTGGTTTTCAACCTGCGAGCCATGGCCCACCGGCGGACTACAGAAGCATTTTGCAGTGGACCACTGAGCATTTTGGTTTGAAAAAGTCGTATTTGCACGATGAGCTATTTATTGATTTGGTTTGAAAGCTTGCAGAAATTTCAGTGAATGGCGAGTTGACTGTTTTGTTTTTTTTTTGCTTTTTTTTGGAGATCACCTGTTTTCGGCCGGAAAAACCGTTTGAATTATGGTGAAGATCTTTTTTTTGGAGATCACCTGATTTTGAAAGAATACCGCATCAATCTAATTCAAGACTGATGAAAATTTGGGTCAAGTTCGTGTACTGTTGTTTCAAGCTTTTTCATCATTTTATCTGCTTTACGTAACCGACGAACGTCAGCGGTTGTTTTCAAACGCAATCATTTAACTGTTTTCGAACGCCGTCATTAAAGGATTGTAGTTAATTTGTTGAGCGAACAATAATAATTAGTCTTTTGTCCCGCGGCGAAGCAAAATCAATTCTTTTATTTTCTCGCTCTACCAGTGGCGAATCTAGAAAATTTTGGTGGGGGGGGATGATAAAATTTATGAGCACAAATTGTGTACAATCTCAAAATTTTGCATGTGTATGATTAATGTTCTTGACCTCGCGCAAACTTGTTGGGGATATTTTTGATCCGTCCCATCCCAAAAACGTCACCAGTATATAAAATATTTTTTTAAATTTAACCAATGACATAAAACTAGTTTCATGACATTGATTTTACCAATTCAATTTAAATTAATAACATAGAACGCTCTTTTAGTCTTTTCTGCGTCAAAAATCGTATTTATTAAACTTTCGCTAGCATAACCGTCTGCATTTACACAGAACAGGCGCGTTGCCAGAAATTCGCAATGAGGGAGCTGCTTTGGAGGTCTGGGGGCGGAGCCCAAAGCGATCGAAAATTTTGCATCTTTTTGCAAAAATAACTAAATTTTAGGGCTATTTTGATAAAAAATAATGCTTTTAAAATGTAGCACCGCAATTGGCAGTGCAAACATGATTAAACCGGTTGCATAAATGGGCTATGTGAGAAGTGACTAGTGGTAAAATTTTTTCTTGTTTACATGCTGGGAGATCATAAAATCCTATAGTTTAATAAAACTCACACGGAGTAATCTATTTCGATTATATTTTATAAAGAAAAATAATTGGAGGGCGGCTCATGGAAAAATAATTGAGAGAGGTGATCCAATACTGAATAGACCCCCCTCCCTGTTTGTGAGTTTATAATATTTTTGTTGATAAAAACTATGTTAAGCATTTGCAATGAGCTATATTAAATTTGATTGCTTATTTTTGGCCATTTTTCAAAGTTTTTATTGATTCTTGAGTTTTATTTTTGACAAATTAGCCCACCTGAATATATGGTTCAAAAGATGCTTTAAATCACGTTTTAGTCCATTCTAGTCCAAAAACCAGTCTCAAAAGTGCTAAAAACGTGGTATTTTTCTTATTCTGCATTTTAGTCGACAGGCCAATGGGGTGGGGGAGGGCAAAAGTTCCCCCCACGCCCTCCCTTGGCTGCGCTACTCACACAGAAAGAGTAAAAACTACCTGAATCGGACTTTGATTTTTCTATTGTCAAAAGTCTATTTTGTTCAAGTGTTCATTCAGCATACCGTAACTAACAATGTAATAACACTACATTCCAGAAGACATTTTACTTGATGTTCTATCAAATCGACACACTTTTTGTGCGAAACCGCACTACTGTATTGCGCAGGCGCGTAGCCAGAAATTCGCAATTGGGGGGCTGTGTTGGGTGGTGGTGGAGCATCCAGCCACCGGAGGAAAATGCGGGTTTGGGCGGGGGTCTGGGGGCGGAGTCCCCAGCGCTTGAAAATTTTGCATTTTTTTGCAAAAATAACTTCATTTTAGGGTTATTTTGATTAAAAAAAAAATGCTTTTAAGACGTGGCCTAGAAATTAGCAATGCAAACAAGATTAAACTGGTGGCATAAATGGGCTATTTAGGAAGGTGGCTATTGGTAAAATGTTAGTTCTCTTGTTTAGATGCTAGTAAATTATACAATCGAATAGTTCAATAAAACTCACTCAGAGTAATCTATTTCGTATACAGTTTATAGAGAAAAATAATTGGGGGGGGGGTAATGAAAAGATATATGAGAGAAATGATTGGTAATTAACTAATACTAAATAGCCCCCCCTATTCCTTAGTTTATAGTATGTTTGTTGATGACAACTATGTTTAGCATTTTTACATTTGCGATCAAATTTGATTGCGTATTTTTGACCATTTTTCAAAGTTTTCATTTATTTGTTGGTTTTATTTTTGACAAATTAGCCCCCTTCCCCTTGAACATATGTTTCAAAAGATGCTTTAAATCACTATTTAGTCCACTCCAGTGCATAAAACAGTCTCAAAGTGCTAAAAAACGTAATGTTTTTCCCATTCTGCATTTTGGTCGACATATCAATAGAGGGCTATTGCCCCCCCCCCCCTGGCTACGCTACTGGTATTGCGTGAGGTTTGAGCAAAAATGCGCCATAATTAAACTCCTGTTATGTTATGCCTTTGTCGTTGAAAAGTGTGAGTTGTGAATTTTGCTAGTTTGGCGCTTTCAAATCAATCGGACCAGTAAAAAACTAATTTCTGCTTTGTAAAAAGTTCGCTGTAAAAATAACTTTCTCCTCCCCCCGCCCTACCTTCTCCCCCCAATGGCTTCAGAAATTACATCGCGGTCACCGGGCCTATCGCGTATTTACTGATTGCTTTTTTTTAATGTTTAATATTATGCATATGCATGTTATGTTTAGGCTGGTGGGGGGATGCATCCCCCCCATCCCACCCTAAATCCGCCACTGCGCTCTACTAATCCGAAGGCGTGTAAAGGAGTTTGTGAAAAAAATATCAAGAATGTGACCAGAGAATTTTAACTCTTACAAATCAATTTATTGGAAACAATCCTTACGC
Source organism: Trididemnum nubilum (assembly GCA_963965965.1). Classification (NCBI taxonomy): domain Eukaryota; kingdom Metazoa; phylum Chordata; class Ascidiacea; order Aplousobranchia; family Didemnidae; genus Trididemnum; species Trididemnum nubilum. Next base: position 5,366,078 of record OZ014473.1, on the reverse strand, counting down.
TTCTCCACAAGCTATGTAGGAATTCTTAAGAGGCTTAGCCATAACTATTTAATGAATCCCTAGATACTGTCATTGTAGATTTTGTGCTGACTTTTCTGTCTTGTTCGCCACGATAATGTTTGCTTTTATTTGCTTTCAATAAATGCTGTAATTTACTTCACTGTGATGAGGAAGTAACTTAGAATATTTCGAATGCTTGCCTACTCAAAAGTCTTTTTTTCATACTTATTCTTGAATCTTGATAATCATTTGTCTCCTAAAAATGGATTAGTTTTAATCTTCCATAAAACGAGTAATTTTTTGCATGAACTGGAAACAAAATCTCTATAGAGTAATAACCTCTGCGATGAAATCAAAACCACATAAAATTTATAGCTTAATATAATTGCAAAAATGTTTCTGTCTCGTATTTCAAAACTCATTAAAAAGCAAATATGTGTGGAGCCATTGTGCTCTCATGTGTTTAGCGCACGTCCCGGCATATTTCACTCACGAAATCTGTCAGTTTTTGAAATAAATTGTAAGAAGTAAAATTGCGGAACAAAACAAAAAAAACGATAGATTTTTCTAAACTCTGTATGACGACTACAATCAGTACACGTGCATGTGATTAGAAAACGCTATGCTGTTTGTTTCTGAAGTGGAAGGCCTGAGATTCAAATCTTGGGCAGGTCAAATTGTACAAAGTGTTGCAAACGGCTCGCCACCGCTGCGACATTACTTTAAAAGGAGCTGCGTTGCCGGGCGCAATAACACTTAGATGGACCCCACAACTCTTTTACACGCTTTCGGCTTAGTAGTGCAAGAAAATAAAAGAATTGATTTTGCTTCGCCGCGGGACAAAAGACTAATTATTATTGTTCGCTCAACAAATTAACTACAATCCTTTAATGACGGCGTTCGAAAACAGTTAAATGATTGCGTTTGAAAACAACCGCTGACGTTCGTCGATTACGTAAAGCAGATAAAATGATGAAAAAGCTTGAAACAACAGTACACGAACTTGACCCAAATTTTCATCAGTCTTGAATTAGATTGATGCGGTTTTCTTTCAAAATCAGGTGATCTCCAAAAAAAAGATCTTCACCATAATTCAAACGGTTTTTCCGGCCGAAAACAGGTGATCTCCAAAAAAAAGCAAAAAAAAACAAAACAGTCAACTCGCCATTCACTGAAATTTCTGCAAGCTTTCAAACCAAATCAATAAATAGCTCATCGTGCAAATACGACTTTTTCAAACCAAAATGCTCAGTGGTCCACTGCAAAATGCTTCTGTAGTCCGCCGGTGGGCCATGGCTCACAGGTTGAAAACCACTGGTTTAAGGGTTGTGCTTTGTGCGACAACTGAACATTAAAAACAGGAAATGAACTGAATAAACTTGTTTTAAAACTTGACTTTCAAAAATTAACTAAAATACTAATCAATCAATGTTATATCCGAAGCACGAAAATGTTAGCACAGCTTGCAGATATACGTCTCTGCGCCCTTATGTCCTTGCGCCCTTATGTCCCTGCACCCTTATGTCCCTGCACCCTTATGTCCCTGCGCTCTTATGTCCCTGCGCCCTTATGTCTGCACCTTATGTCCTGCGCAATTTTGTCTGCGCCCTTATGCCGTAGATCGAGAAATGATGGCTGGCACGAGCACCCCAGCTAGCTATGCAGGGGCTGTGAAGGCCAGCAATTAAAAGCTAACCATCACGAGAAATAAGTCAGACGGGAATTGGTGGTATGGACAACATGGATCTACGTGAAGTTCAAAGTGCCATCACCAAAATGATTCTTCGAACCGATCCGGGTTTTCTTGTCCGTGTAAAACGCACTTTTATCTTCGAAGGTAAAGTGCATCAATATGCAAGAATGAGAAGACCTTGGAGTGGGCAAAACATGTGGTCGAGGCCATTGCACCGTCCTTGGTAGTTCACAGAGGTGGAGTTGAGGACACAAGGCTAGAGGCCAAGGCTAAGGACACAAAAAAATCCGAGACCAAGGCCAAGGACAGCCTTTCCGAGGACAGACACTCTCGTGGCCAAGGACAGGAATGCTCGAGGCCAAGGCCAAAGACCAAGGACACAAGCGCAAGTGCTCTCCAAAAATACAAATGAAAGGTCTTCACAAAAATTTTATTGGCGATCTCCGAAAAAAAAGAAAAAGGCTTCACCAAAATTTTTCAGGCGATCTCCCAAAAAAACGTCTTCCAAAAATTTTTTTCAGGCGCTCCACAAAACTTTAACGATTCAAAAAATAGTGCTGTCCTCGAGCAGAGGACAGGCAAATATTCGAGGACTTGAGGCTTCAAGGTCAAGGCCAAGGACTTGACTTTCGAGGCCAAGGACTTCAAAATGTGTCTTCGAGGACATCCTCGAGGCCAAGGACGTCCTCGAGGACTTCACCTTTGATAGTTCATCAAGGCTACGATGCAAAAGGCCCAAAAGACTTGCCTCCAGCAAAAACATTCGGAGTCTGATTGCCAGAGGATGAAGGTTTAAGTGTTTCCGATACCCTTACGCTGGTTTCCCATTGCAATGTGAAAATTAGTTGTAGGGATTTGGAAACAAAGCATTCAGCGAAGGGGAACGGAGGGATGCTACATATAGTATCCGTTCAGGAACCTTCGCTAACCACGCTGAAAGAACTGAACTACAATCCATACGCTGGTTATCGTCGGTTTCAGTTCCAGAAGAAGAAAAGTGCCAAACAGTTTCAGAACCTGAAGAAGTCATCGCGATTGCCAAAGGGTGATGAAACCTGTAAAGCAATAATCAATACAGCTGAGCCTGGCACCTCAGCAGATACAGAGAAGCCGACGTCTAGTTCATAGAAGTCAGAGGTTCTCTCTGTAGTAATGAAGTAGCCATATCAGCTGTTCTAAGAATAAAGCGCTCTGCTTGAGTACATCTATCATATACCGTAGCTAAAAATGGCTCAGGATTACAGCGAACAACTTGATAAATTAAATAAAGCCATTACGGCACCTAAGTTATCCAAACATAATTTACAGTGTTGGCAAATCAACCTACACAGATGTAAAGCAGCAAGCTATAACGTGCGTGAAGTTACAAAAAACGTACGTTCCGGGTTTGTGTTAGTTCAAGAACCTTGGACATATGCCACTAAAATCAGAAGTAATCTACGAGACTGGAACCTCTTTCAAGGAATTGAAAAAGGTAATCGTCTTCGGGCGTGCATTTATGCTACTCCTGATCTCTGTTGTTCTCTAATCCCGATGTCTTCAAATGAGGATATCGTGGCAATTAGAGCAATGTGTGCCGAAAGGGAGATAGTTTTGTTTTCGTATCGGAATACATGGCAGCCGAAGAACTAGCTCCGCCCAGTTTATTGAGGGTTCTGTTGGTCTTCACAGAAAATGAACAAATTCTTACTATTGTAGGAACCGATGCAAATGCGCATCACACTATATGGGGATCCTCTGATATAAACCCTCGAGGAGAGGATCTCTTGGCATATTGTGCTAGTGCAGAAATGAATTTCTGTCATGTAGGTAATAAACCAACATTCAGAACTAAAACGCTTGAAGAGGTTCTAGACTTAACCTTGGTGTACCGGTGTGCATGGAAACGAGTAGTTGGCTGGCATGTTACCAACGTGCCTTCGTTCTCGGATCACATGTATCTTAGGCTCCAGGTTAAAAGCAGAATCCAAAAACAGGCTAAAATGTTTCGTAATGTTCGTCGTACATGCTGGAACAAGTATGTAAACGAACTCGAACAAAAATTAAATGAACGAACTTTACCATCAGTACCAGTGCCTTCCTCAAAAGAAGACATTGATGTGCTGGCAAACACTGTTCATTCCGTTATTACTAAATCATATGAAGCTGTATACCCTATGCGAAAGTTGCTTCGTTCGAAACGTAACCTTAGGTAGAATTTTGAGCTAGCTAGCAAGCCTTCGGAAAGAGGCTCGCCGAGCTTGGAGAAAAGCCATTAAAACAATACAAGAAAAAGATTAGGAGGCTTAAAAGCTCGCCCTATCTAATTTCAAAAAAGCTGTCAGAAAAGCAAAGCGCGATTCATGGCATAGTTTTGTAGAGAGCATGAATAGTCAAACACCAACGGATCGGCTGGTTAAGATTATTCGAAGGAATGAAACGCTGCGTGTTAGCAACTTAATTAAACACAACGTAGAATTCATAAAGTCTCCACTAGAAAATTTAAACTACAGTATATGCTCGATATCTTATCACCCGGTAGCCAGCAGATAGAAAATCATGCAACCAGGTCCGACTTAGTGGACAATCCATTCATGAGACCTGAAGACCCTGAAATGATTACAAACATATGGAAACAACTATTAACGAATTTCAACCATTCAAAGCACCAGGGCCAGACGGACTCTATCCTGTACTGCTACAGAAAGGTTGGAATTAACTGAAAGGATATTACCACGTCATTTTTCAAGCATGCCTAAGACACAGCTATATGCCATTAGCACGGAAAGAAGGCACAGGTATTTTTCTTCCCAAACCCGGAAAGGAAAACTATTTTGAAGCTAAATCCTTCCGTATGATCACTTTAACTTCTTTCTCACCGAAATGGTTAGAAAGGCTAGTTCTGTGTCATGTTAATGAAGATAATAGCGTGCAGTCAAATCTTCCTGCATCGCAGTATAGATTTTGTGCAGGCGTTTCTACGGAAACTGCTTTGCATGAATTTGTGCGCCGTGTAGAGCACTGCCTGGTTAGAAAAAAGCCGGCTTTGGGTATTCTCCTAAATATTGTCGGAGCCTTCGACAATGTCAGCTTCTGTAGATTTGTTGCAGCTCTGCGAAGGCTGGGCATGTCTAAGGTTCTTACCTCATGGATAGAGACTCTACTAAGACATCGCACAGTCCTAGTAGAATTATATGGTCATAAAGTTAAAAGGGAAGTAGTGAAGTGAAACCCACAAGGTGGTATCCTGTCCCCTTTTCTGTGGAACTGTGTCTTAAACAGCCCGCTGCTGGAGTTACTGTACGTAGCAGACGCTTTTATGTTCAAGCCTATGCCGATGATCTAGCAGTGTTGGTCACTAGTGCTAATATGCTTTGGATCAGAGGTATCGCCCAAAAAGCAATAAATATTTCTGCAAATTGGCTTCGGAACCAGAGCTACAGTTTAGCAGCAAGAAAACCGAAATTGTACTGTTCACTCACAAACGGAATCCAGATTGGGTTCCTGTAAATGAATGGTACAAAACTTGAACTTTCCTAGAAAGCAAGGCTGTTGGGTGTTACTTTGGACAGCAAGCTAACTTTGAAACCTCATATTACCCAAATTACCCGCAAAGCAACTACAGCATTAATGGAATGTAGACAAATTGTGGGTAAAACGTGGGGAATAAAACCGTCTAAGTTATGATGAAATGCATATACACAGCTATGATACGTCCAATCATGCCGTATGCATGTGTGTCCTGGGCTGGCGGTCTTAACAAAAAGTATCTAGTGAGGAAACTCACAAAGGTGCAGAGACTTGCTTGCCTGATGATTTCATCAGTTTTTCCTTGCAACCTTGCTGGTGCTCTGGAAATATTGCTCAACATAACTCCCATTGAGGAATTTCTATTGGCTGAGGCAGTGCGAGGGTCATACAGAATCACTGTTAGTGGGCTCTGGCAAGTCAACCCAATTGGTCCCTTTGGGAAGACGAAAAGCCATGTTGATGTTTGCAATCGGACAAGGAAATTCTTACCTCTGCTGCAAATGCCAGCTGATCAAATAAAGAAAACAAAGGTATTCGCGAGAAATTTCGAATGCCAAATTATGGATAAAAAGAATGCTATCAGATTTGAAAGCGTTCTAAACCAGAGCACTGTCAAGGTTTACATTGATGGCTCGAAACTAAACGGGAGAGTATGAGCGGGTTTTTATGAAGAATACCCAAACAACTCCCCAAAGCAAGCATTTTTCCACCTTGGAATTTACAGCACTGTGTTCCACGCAGAAGTCTTAGCTATTTCAGAAATGGCAAAGAACCTGCTTAGGTAAAAAATGCACAATCAAAGTATTGTTGAGCTGGTTGATAGTCAAGCAGCTATCAAAGCACTTATAAAGTGCACTGTAACATCAATTACATTGCTCAACTGCATTAGAAACCTAAATCAGTTAGGCAAACAAAACCACGTCAATATTGCCTGGATTCCTGGACATGCAGGGGTACATGGTAACGAAGTGGCAGACTACGTAGCTAAATCAGGATTTAAATCAAAAATAGATGATCCTAAACCTTTTATTACAATCCCGTATGCCAGTTGTGTTAACACGATTAAGGACTGGTCCACAGATAGATGGAAATCTATGTGGAATAAACGGAAAGACTGCTTGAGGATGAAGGAGTCTGTAGGTTGGACGTCTTCCCGACTAACAATACGTCTCCTTAACCTTAAGAGACCTCAATTAAATAAAGTAGTGCAAATTTTAACTGGGCATTGCAATCTACAGCGGCACAAGCAGTAGCGTAGCCAGGGAGGGTGGGGGGCGGGGGGGCTATAGCCCCCTGCATTGGCCTGCCGACCAAAATGCCGAATAAGGAAAATACCGTGTTTTTAGCACTTCTAAGACTCTCTTTTGCACTGGATTAGACTAAAAAATGATTTAAAGCATAGTTTGAAACGTTATTTGGGGGGGGGGGGGGGGCTAATGGACTGCCGACCAAAATGCAGAATTAGGAAAACACCACGTTTTAGCATTTCTAAGACTGTCTTTTGCACTGGATTAGACTATTTTGAAACGTTTATTTAGGGGGGGGGCTAATGAACTGCCCACCAAAATGCAGAATTATGAAAATACCACGTTTTTAACCAGTAGCGTAGCCAGGGGGGCCTGGGGGCTATAGCCCCCCCTCCATTGACATGTCGACCAAAATGCAGAATGGGAAAAACACTACATTTTTAGCACTTTGAGACTGTTATATGCACCGGAGTGGACTAAATAGTGATTTAAAACATCTTTTGAAACATATGTTCAGGGGGGGGGCTAATTTGTCAAAAATAAAACCAACAAATAAATGAAACCTTTGATAAATGATAAGAAATAAGCAAACATATTTTATCGCAAGTGTAAAAATGCTGAACATAGGTGTCATCAACAAACATACTATAAACTAAGGAATGGGGGGGGGCTATTCAGTATTTGCTAATTACCAATCATTTCTCTCAAATCTCTTTTCATTACCCCCCCCTATTATTTTTCTCCATAAACTGTATATGAAATAGATTACTCCGAGTGAGTTTTATTGCACTATTCGAGTTTATAATTTAACAGCATCTAAACAAGAGAACTACATTTTACCATTAGCCACCTTCCCAAATAGCCCATTTATGCTACCAGTTTAATCTTGTTTGTACTGTCAATTTTTAAGCCACGCTTTAAAATCATTATTTTTTAATCAAAATAACCCTAAAATGAAGTTATTTTTGCAAAAAATGCAAAATTTTTGAGCGCTGGGGACTCCGCCCCCACACCCCCGTGCCTCCGGCGGCTGGGGGATTTGCCCCCAAACCCCCAGCTTCCGGCAGCTGGGGGCTTCGCTCCCAGACCCCCATTGGCCTCCGGCGGCTGGGGGCTCCGCCCCCAGACCCCCCAAACACCCCCCCATTGCGAATTTCTGGCTACGCGCCTGGGCACAAGAAAACTGCTGGTCGTGCTGAGTCTTCTTTGTGTCCAAAATGTAGCCTAGAGAATGAAACACCAAATCATCATGTAGGCAATTGCAAGCTTTACCAAGATATTCGTGTTAAATATTTTGGAATCACCAAAAACACTGCTCATAATGTGATAACAAAATGTAATATTAACAAACCGGCCACGTACTTAAAGAAAGCTGGAAGGCTTTCTGAGTTCTACCAGTAACCAAACAAAACAATAACATAACAAAGCAGCTACAGTTGCAATGGGCCCAAATAAGGCCTACGCAATGTGTGGATGGACTTTAGTTAAGGGTAGCAGATTCGCTTGCACCGCTTCCCAATAATAATAATAATAATACACTGTGCGTAAAATCGTCAGCTTACGAGCGTAAACTTAGTTTGTTTTAAAGAAAAATTCTGTAAGCTCAGGCGTACCACCTTAGAAGAGTGAAATTACCAGCGAAAAAAATTTGCTAACAGAGTAAACTTTTTAAGTTGGTTCGCTCGTAAGCTCGCAATTTGTGTCAATTTCAAAAAAACAGGTCTGCCAGGTCTTGAGGTAAGTTAAATGTAAATTCCTACGTTTTGCTGAAATACAGTCGATTTTCAAAAGTGAAAGCAGAAGCGTATTTTTTATGTATGCTAGGCAGGCGTTGCATGCCTATAGTCATTTAGCCAAAAAATAATAATAAATTAAAAAACTATGTGAAAAATCAAACTAAGTTGCCAGAGTTACTGGTATTCACTATCAAGTCAAAGTAGCAATAAATAGTCTGGCTTAATTCATTGATTTCAGTTTTAGCCTATTTTCAGCGTATTGCTAAATTACAGAAAAATAAACGCAAAACGCATTGTTTCGATTAGATAACAAACTAAATTAATGCCGCTTTCACACGTTGGCGACTTTGACTGCTAATCAATTTGCAGTGCAGTCTCAGCGCAGTCAACGTAGAGATGCAGAGCATTGCGAATCCTCTGCGAATGCGTGGCGAGTTGATTTCTACTAACCTAGAACAAAAAAAATCTATTTTCATCATGAGACAGCAGTGAAACAAAAAACAAAAACAACTTTATTAAGAAGATTAATTAAGCTTATTACTTCTGATGAAGGCATAAATTTTATGGAAAGCTTTCATTTAGCATAAAAAAAAGCACGAGCGTTGTCCAAAAAAATAAAATCAAAAAGAAAAATGACTAAAACCGGTTATTTTCGCGACATAGTTATGCTAAATTACGGCCTCCCTGAGCGGTACCGCGGTATTTTTTTAATGGTACCGTTGGTTTATTACCTCCATACTTTGCCATTTTAAGGCGCTATAGTGGTTCTGTGTACAACTGCAAAAATTTTATTCAAGCCAATGTGAAAAATAAATGTTTTGAATTGGCATTGCAACAAGAAAATTTCAACATCTGCGCTTTTGACAATCCAATAAAATCTTTTAATTTTGTACTAAATATATAGGGGAAGGTGGGGTGAGTTGGACACTGAAGCTGTAAATTGCACATTACTCGAGAATGCTAGCAGATATAAAAACCGTTTTGGTACGAAATATAATTACATGCATTTAGGTCTTCAACCACAGCCAAAAATCTTGTGTTGAACATTACCTTCAAGCCAAAGTATTCGATCCAAAAAGTGCTCTTAATTTGTCTAAACAACCCTCATATAAGGGTATGTTGGTCAACCGTGTAGGGTGCGTTGGACATAGCCCCCCTAGGAAAAATTTTTGGCTACGGGCCTGCTATACATAACAGTAGCCATTTAATTTAAGAAATTTACACCACAGTAAAACATTTAAACCAGATTTAAACCACAGCTTACATTAGTAGACTAAGTTACTCAGTCGTAATATCATTCTGCATCACTCCACTAAGACCTGGGGGGTGGGAACCAAAGCCAAGACATTATAATCGCTCTACTGCATAGGCTTAAACGAATAATAACGAAATTTAGGTAGCATGCTCATTGCTCCATTCTTCAATTCTGCTCCGAGAAAATTGCCAGCAACAAAATAGCAGGCCTACTTATCGGCAGAGCTAACAAAATATCAAAAATAACGAAACTTTCTGAGGAAAAAGTACAGTACCAGTACACCGTTAACATTTTTGGTTAAAACTTTATGGTGCAGCGTAGGAGGGATGTTCAAATATTATATGACGCTTTCAGAAGAGGGTGGGGTTGGAAAAAGCTTTAAATGCAATGCAAAAGGATTGATATAATTAGGCCTACGTCTTAAAATTGTTAAATGAGGAGGGGTTAAAATTTCGTCATATGATATTTGAACAAAAAGCGCGTCATATGATATTTGAATGGTTCCTAATCATAACTTAAACTTAAAACTTTGAATCAGAAAAAATTGTCACAGTAAGGACTAGCCTACAAACCAAACTTTTGGTGTAGCCAAGTCATTAGGCTTAAACCTGTGCAGATAATACACAACACAGCTAACCTTGGAAATAGCCAACATTGTCAGCAAAATAGCACCATCGTCCAACCACCAACATAATAAAACCAGCCAAAATAGTCAACATAATATAGCCTCATGGGATAGGCTATTTATCAAAGCTTAAAGTCTAACTGCAATTTGGACATAGCATTTTATTTTTTAGCATTTTATTTTTTTATTTCTTTGCAACTGTAAGTTAAGCAAAGGTTCGAGCCTGCCGGCCTAGTCTTCTAATGAACCGGATACTAATATAACTCAATCAGGAATCCACATCCACTTTGTGTGGACACGAGGGCAACCAGCAGACTACTGTATTTGCAGGATTAAGACTCAAAGTTAGTCGGGTAAATTGGACATCTGTCCAACATGCCCTACCAAAAGTCGTCCGATTTACCCTCAAGGCTGCCATATTGTTTAGACTGCTGTCAGTCTAAATCTGTTTGAGTTTAAAGGTAAGCGAAACACCCTGTTAGGTCCTTGTAGTACCTAGTGTTTCTCAAATACTATAGTTGAAAGCGACCTTTCACGACTCTCTTTCAAACAGGCGGAGAATAATTTTTCACAATATTGGTTTAGTGCCTAAAACGACTATATTTTGAACATAATTGACCACTGCAGCCATGTTTTTTACAGAAGCAACCTGATAGTATTGGAACTGATAAAAGACACTTCTATCTTTCCAAGCGTCAAATCACGTGATAATTCCATTAGCCAATCACGAGTTAATTACGTTTGTGCAACCTACCCTCTTACCCAACTTACCCGACCTTCCCCTACCAATCAAATTGATCCTATTTTTTCAAAGTTTATTATCGTTACTTAATTTCAAAATCACAAAAGCAACGAAGTGGTAAATAACCTTCCAACTACTGTGGCTTTATTATTGTGAATTATTATTATTTTTATTTTTGGTCAAGTCTTTATTATTTTTTATTATTTCTGTGATCAAAGAGGATATATGCTCAGCAAATGGGCACAGTTTTCGTAAAACAGATTGCACTCAAATTCAATTTTACCAAAATAAGCAATTTTAATATCGTTTGACACTGCTGCTGCTTTAATGTGCATTTTGTTGTCAGCATAAAATGTAAATATATCTTGCTTTAGAGCACAAAAACTGAGCTTTACAATAGTTTTACCGAGAACAAAATAGCTGCAGCTGTCGTAAAGTATTTGTATGAGAGACCTTTCAACTCAGTCATTAATTATCAATTTGCAAATAACACGCAAATAGATTAGATGTTCTGCAAAGTGTAAGTTTAACAAAAAACCAAAACAAATCGGAAATTAACTATTTGTTGCTCTGCAGCATAGGGCATTATTTCTTTTTACAACACACACAAACCAAGAGGGTAAGCTAATAATTTTATGTTTTGCAGACCTAGTACTGCAATTTTGCTTCTAGCCAGGTTAAAAATATTTTTGTTTTCATTACATACACTAACTATGAAAATTGCCCCTTTTTTGCCAAAAGTTGAATTTTTACCCCCCAGCGGAACCTCAGAAGCACCCCCAATTTTGCTAAAATTTTGCATACGTCGTTTTTTCATGCATGTGCCACTTTTTATCACTAGCCATCTAGATTTGAAAAAAAAGTCAAAAACGTTACACCATATTCAACACCACTGCTTTTATCATACTACTCCGCTATTAATAGCAGTAGGCAAACTTAGAATTTGAGTTTAAATTCATTTGAGTTCAAAGTTAACAGTCTGCTACATCTAGAAATATGGTTTTTAAAATTAACATCAAATGTATCTCAGCAAAATATAGACGCTACTTTCGTGGAGAAACCCCAATATAACCCAAAATCACTATAAATTGTGGAGAAAATATTATCACTTTTCATAAATTGAAGATAAAACCAGCGTATGGCTTTTGAACAGGATTTAAAAACTGAAATTAATAATAAGCTATAGACAGTATACAGAGTCTTATAGGCACAATCAAACCTATGATTAACAGCCTAAGACATACTGTTTCGGAATCAACAATCGTCTTTCATTCCTCGTCAGTGTAGCTAGGACTACAGGTACGAACATGAGCGTAGAAAGGCAAAGAATAGCAAATTAACCAGATCGTGACACAACCTTTCTTTTTTCCCCCAAAATATAAAGTAACCACAATATTACAAGAGATAATTCTAATAGTTCAAAATAATTTCCTATAGCATGCCTTAAACAGCTGTTTCGCCCAATCTCAGGGCTCATCAGTATAACTAGCAAGGCCAAAGAGGAAAAATATCACCAGTGATAAAAAATCTTCAAAACAAGCATCTTTACCAATTTACCGACTCTGTATACTGTCTATAGCTTATTATTAATTTTCTCAGTACGTTGTTCTTAATAAATTGTCATTGTTGAGTCACTGTGCATACTACTGCAAGTCACTGGTTCTAGTTTAGAGCCGTCTCGGCCCTGTTGGAGACGTAGCCATTTTAGGCGAGCTACGAGAAGAGCAGAAGGTATTGATAGCGTTTTATTTTTAAAGATTATTAGCCTATTTTAGCTCTAGTCTGGAATTTGGTACTATTTTTAAGCCTTTCAGCCTACTGGAGACGTAACCATTTAAGGCGAGCTATGAGGAGAGTAGAGAGTTAGCTAGTCAATCGTTCTTCTGAGAGATGTAAGGTAAGATTTGTACTTTAGTAGTATATGACATGGCGTGTTCGGTGCACAGAGGTCACGTGACTGCACTGTAACCGTCCTTGTGTCTCAAATTAAGAGAGGTCACGTGACTGCACTGTAGTCGGCCCATTCTCAATAAAAATCATTCAGTGCAAAGCAGGTCACCTGACTCTTAAAAAATGCACTGGAAACAAAATGACTTAAAATGCACTGAAACCGTCCTTGTGTTTCAAATTTTTTTTTAAATCGTGGTTCTCAGTCCATCCCTCCCGATGTTAGTAGGAGATATTAAACTCGCAATTGAGCGCTTGTCACATGTAACCAACTTGTGCTCATAATTACGCTTCAGTCGCGTTTAATTCTTTTCAATAATTAGTTTGATTTTGTCATTTTCTATAGGTTTCACTTTAATTGTAAAGCCATTGCTATCAAATATTTTCACTTTGGGTTTACCGTACGCCTTTTGTATTCTTTCAATGTCTTCTTTTGATAGAACATCACTTGATACTTTTGACCACTCGTGTTTATAAGTAGGATACATGATAGAATCTGTGCTTTGTGAATGGGTTAAACCTAAACAATGACCTATTTCATGAACAGCTACTACAAATAAGTTGTGTTTGGGAGGTGTTTCTTGGTCTGTCCAATCTTCATCAGCATCAAAATGTAAATCACCCCCAATTCCTGAACCTGGATAAAATCCATGAGCTAAAACACCGCCTTTACCTTTAAAAGGGAATCCATCACCATGTTCCTTGGCACAAAAACTAATTTTTATGTCACAGGGCTCATTTGGCTGTACTTTCTTAAATTTAAGTGCTGTAGGTTTATCCCAAACTTTAAAAGCAGAATCAATTTGTTTGTGTATCGATTCTTCTGTAAGTTTTGGTGTTAAGTTCGTGATACAGTAAGTTAAAACACGTTTATTCCACTTTTGTTTTATATCTTCTATATTTTCTGGAACTGATAAGTTTGAAGGTTGAAATCCACAAAACATCTTTTATTTATATGTAGATTTAAGTTGCTCTAATTCTTCAATCGGAATCCAGCTATTAAAATTATTGCTGTATCCAGACCACTTAACTAATGCCGATTTCTTTTTATTATCTTTGCGAACAACTTTTTCTATTCTGAATTTAGTTTGATTCGTTTTCAAAAGTTCTTGTTCATAGAAAGTTCCAGAAATTAAATCACCACGAAGATCAGTGATTTCGTAAGTGTGTGGATTGGTATTTAAAACTTTAGAAATGAAAAACAGTTCCTCTGTCCAGTTTGGAGTAAAACCCTTGTCAAAAAGTTTTCGCTTGTATTTTGAAAGTCTAACTGTGTCACCAACTTTAAATTTTGCTTTTGTTTTTATTGGTTTAATTTTAGCGTACAAATTATAGTAAACAATTCCTTGATTTTCTTTTTCACTAGCTTGAACAGGCGTCATTTTCACGGATGAATGATAGCTGTTATTGTACTCATCAACTATCTCAGGTAGCATGTCTAAGTACTGAGTTAAACTTTGTTTTGTAAATTGCTTCCACATTTTATTTTTGATAGTGCGATTCCAGCGTTCAACAACAGAACTTTTTTCTTCATTTTCAGTTGAGTATAATTTAATGCTGTGTTGGTCCAACAGGCTTTTCGTATTTTTGTTGTAAAATTCTTTTCCCTTATCAGTCCATAAGAATTTTGGGATTCTTTTTTCTTTGAAGATTTTCTTGAAAGCATTAGCAACAGTTTTACCCGTTTTGTCTTTCAAAGGGACTATCCATCTGAATTTAGAAAATACGTCAATCACCATCAGTAAATATCGGTAACCTTTATTCCATTTGCTAAACTTTTGCATTTCCACTAAATCAGCCGCCCATATTTCATCAATTGATTTGCTTATAACTCGGCGTCGCAGAAACTTTTTCTTTACTGGTTTGTGTAGTTCATCAGCTAGTTCTGTTTGCCACGACGCCTTTTCCCGTTTTTTGCACCTAAACCTAGTTTATATTTTGTTCCAATTGCTGCTTGAACTAACTTTTTATCAAAAGATTCTCGAATACCTTTGGTTTTTGTTTGCGATAAACTGTCTAACATATCTTTATCACATTTTAGTTTACCTTTTTTATTGTCATTATCACGGTAACAAATATCATGTTTCATAGCAATAGCATCTATTTGATTGTAAGGTTCTTGGCCTGGTAAAGGTTGGTCGTTCGAATCAAGTTGTTTATGCAAAGGATTATATGGCCCAGTGTACTTGTGACTTGGAAGAGTGAACCCACCTTTTGGTTTTGGTAATTTTCCTATCGCAGCATGAAGGTCTAACAAGCCTCCTTTTTTGTTGGTTTTAATGAAACTATGCTTTGTAATACCACAACTAGCACAAATGCAACGTAACATCAGGCGACCATTTCCTTTTGCTTTTATAATTTCATCAGAACCTGGAACACATTTAGTTTTTTTCTTTTCTCTAACACAATAAGTTTCCATCTTTAATATATGATACATAAAACTTCATAAACATTTCATTAAAAGGTGTAGGTTTTTCATGAAAATCTAACAATAGTTCGTTTGCTGTTCTCCCCTTATTTCGCTCTGTTATATAATACACACAGTAGTAACCACAAAGGATTGAGTTAATATTTTGAATTTGAGCATCATTGTAAATAATGTTTTTGTTTGTAGTCTTCATATATTTAACAACTTCATTTGGGGGTACAAGTCCAAAGCTGTCGAAGTATTCTACTTTATCTGATTTTTCTTCGTTGTAAACACAAACCCAATGAGTTTCACTACCCGCAAAATAATCTTGCAAGTTTACGACAGCTGCCTCATTTTTATTCATTGCTTTTGGTAACATATCTTTGCTAAATGTTCCTCGATAATTGTCACACTTAATCATGATTTTATCAATGTCTAAGTTTGTTAATGGTTTCATTTATTTACTGCTTTATTAGTTGCTCCTTGGATGGCCCCGGAAGCAGCTGCTAATCCTAAAGTTGGCAAAACCTTTTTAGCTAAAAACGGTAACACTAGTTTTCCTAAATTAAGTAAGCTACTTAAGAAACCACCTTGTTTTTGCAATTGCGTTTTACTAAAGTTTATTTGTATACCGTGTCCAGACGCTTTTGATTTGTTAATTCTATTTATCTGTCGACTCGTCAGTTGCAAACTAACGTTGCCTTTAGTCTGTAAACTTGCATTTGTTAGTCTAACACTTACACTAGTTTTGTTTTTATATGCATTTGCAATTTTTTTCTTTTGATTTTGTGTCAAGTTCACTGAGTAATCGTGGTACATTTTATATTAGACTTTATAAAATCAAACCCAAGATCGGAACATTTTTTAAAGGAGAATTTTTTCCTAGTATTAAACCTTTTCCGAGAATCTGAGGTTCGTCGAAGCGATAAGACCTACCTTGTCTTTTTGTTCCAGGCAACATAAGCCCTTTACCCTTTGATCCAGGTAACACAAGTCCTTTTCCTCCTAACAAACTGGGTAGCAAGCTACCTGCTAAACCTGCTAAAAGAGTTCCAATAAAACCACCCTGTTTTGAAATTTGTAGTTTTGATAGCTTCAAAGTAACACCTGAACCTTTTGCTTTAGCATCATTTATTTTGTTAACTTGCGTCTTTGTTAAACCAAGAAAGTCTGATCCTTGTAACTGGTGGTTATTAAATGTGAGTGTAAGCCCAATTTTGTTTTGAAAAGCTTGTTTTATTTTTTCTTTTTGAAATTGTGATAAATTTAATCCGATTTTAACATACATTTTTATTTATACTCAGATAATTATATTCATTCGACCTGAAAGTCCTTCTAACTGAAGGTATCTATCAGAAAGTACGACTGCATAAACATAAAAAGCTTGGTCAGCGTTATTTGCAATATTTCTAAAGTTACCACCAAGACTAAACCTTATTTCAATATCTGCCGAGCTGTTTTTAAGTCGTTCATTGTGTTTACTAACATCAAAATGATGAATTGGATACAAACTAGCCCAGTCTTCAGCTGATAATTGACAGCCCGTGTCGGCATCTTGGTATTTGTTTACAGCCTCTAGAAAACTCATGTATAAACGCGAATAATTTCTATTTTGTGGAGTAAAATTACATTCAAATTCTCGTTCAGGATATTGAATGCTGTTTATTCTGCAACTAATACGTCTTAAGTTTGCATT
Organism: Trididemnum nubilum; assembly: GCA_963965965.1. NCBI lineage: Eukaryota > Metazoa > Chordata > Ascidiacea > Aplousobranchia > Didemnidae > Trididemnum > Trididemnum nubilum. Next base: position 5,349,217 of record OZ014473.1, on the reverse strand, counting down.
GTCAAAAATCATATTATTTAGCTGCTGGTTGTTATCTCGTTCACTCGATTGAAACGCAACAAACACATGCCTAGGAAGTTCTGTTCCCGGCTGGGTTGTTATTTTCCAAGTCATGCTTGTTTCTGTTGACTGAAACATTGTTCGATACACTCTCATTTGTTCAAAGTAGAGCTGTTTTATATGTCCTTTTACTAACATAGCATCTATTTCCGATTCAACTCTTAAACTTGGTTTCACTTTAGGCATCCACAAAGAGATATGACTTATGTTAAACTTACCAGCAGCAACACCATTTGCACGTAAAATATAGTTATTAGATGTTTCTCTATCCACGACTATACTGTGTTTAACACCCCTAAAAACCTTATCGATATCACAACAAAATCCAAATATTTGGGAAAGAGGAAGCATTAAAGTAATTTGCTTATTTCCTGTAGTAATGTTCTGTCTTGCGGTGAAACCAATATTTGCTTGTAGATTGTTGTTGTATATTTCTACGATTGCTCTAAGACCATCACGTACAGCATTTGCATTCGCATCATCAGCTACACCACCAAAATTTTGTTTAAGAGATGGGGAACCAGTTCCAGTGTCTTTAAACCACAGCATGTTAGAGGCGGTTGATCTTGAATAATCATCACTAAAGCTAACTAAATTGAGTATTGTTGATGCTTGAGGTAGATAAAGGTTTATGTTTTCTATAGTTTGGTTATTTAATTGATATTGCGCAGTTTGAAATAAAGACCAACCGTTATTTACTAATGAAATTACGTCATTGTTATTGTAATTAGCATTCGCATTAGTTTGAAGTTTTCCTCTGATTTCTAGGTATGCTTTATGCGGTAGAAGAAAAACATCTTCATCTTTTGTTTCAATAATGTGCTGACCATCTTTGTTCATATTATTTGGGTCTCTCGGAAGGTATTCGACATATTCAAACTCAGTAATTGAATTGTCCACTAAGTTTGTTTCTTTAATTTGCAAATATGGATTCGTTAGTTCTGTCATTTTATAATTAAGACATATAATTTTTAAATCCTGATCCAGCAATTAAATTACTTAAGATAGCTCTCGATCTGTCGTTGAGATTTTCTAATTCTCTGTCATTGATAATACGCTTGTTTATTGGTATATTTTCTAAGACTGGTTCTAATGTCTTTTTTGTGGGTTCTAAGGCTTTTTTCAGTAAAGGTGCAGCTAGTTTTTTAATCTCAGTCTTCACTCCAGTAGGAATTCTGTTAAGAATCTTAGAACCAGTGCTGATTACAATCCTTACCTTGTCGTAAACATTTTTAAGCAAACTTCCACCTATGATTTTCTTTTTATGAAATCTAGTTTCTCTTTGTGATAACATTTATAGTTAAACTACATAATCTCTCTCAGGTGAACATAGTAAGTCACTCGTTCATTATTCATATTTACAAAATTGTTATCTTGATCTTTTATAGAGAATTGGATACTATCAATTTGACTTAAATTTTTGATTGGAACGTAAATGTTTTGCTTAGGTTCAACTTGAATCAAATATCCCGGTGGTACGTTTGGACTAAGAGTATAAAGTAAGTCACTAGACGCTCCGTTTATGTAACTTCCATCAATTAAGCTGCAATGAATCTGAAGGCTGTTGGTATTTGTAATATTTACAGGATTTTGACTATTATGAATTCCATTTACACCCAAAAATGCCGAACCAAATCCTAAAACGTCACCTATTGAATTTGGAATTTGAAAATCAACTATGTAATCATTTTTAAGTTCAATTCTTGATTTTAATGTATTAAAATTTGGTGTTATAGTTATATTATTTTTGTCATCACGTCTCTGTTCCATCAAGTATTTGATTTCATTATTGAGATCTTCAATATTAAAGCTCCCTGGAGGAATCGATAATAGTCGTGCAGCTACTCCATCTGGTGAATAAAAAAATTTATTATTGCTGCTCGTTATGTTATGCCAAGAGTACCATATTTGAGCATTGATTAAGGACATCTCGTACCTTTTTTTAATGTCTAGTTGCAACGGTGGATTAAAGCTAGTTATAAAATCTTCTGATTTTCCTTGTCCTTTCCTAGAGTCAAAGAAAAGTGGTATTGATGTCATTTTAATATATTGTCAAATAATTTTTGGTGGTCGCAGTGTGAAATGCATTTGTTTAATTTTAGTTTTTTCAAAATGTTTGCAATTTCTTGATCCAAACGTTTGTTATTATTGCCGGCTTGTTTGGCTGCTACTAGTAAATTAAGTCTTTCACAAAGTTTGTTGGGATTTTTAAGCCCTTTTCCAAAGGTAAGTTCCATTCCTCCTAATAATTTATTTAATTTTTCTCTGTACTTTTTAAAAGTTTTTATTTGCTCATCAATCACTTCTGTATCAGCATCACGTCTTCTTCGTAAACCACCTAATCTTTGATTGATTAATCTAGCTCTGTCTTTCAATGCGTTTATGTAATCTGGCCCGCGTTTTACAAGCTCAACAATATCAGTCTCAAAATTGTTTTGTGTAAGCAATTCTTTTTCTTCGTTATCGAAAGCACTCTCAAACTGCACAGTATAAATTGATCGAGGTTTATCTTCAATGGCAAGCTGTTGCTGTATGTGTTGAATTAGTTGGTCTTGCCTTTTATCAGTTTTTTTCTGAGTTTCTTCAAACGTTTTAGTAATGGGACGAAATATTTCAGAAGCAGACTTTTGCAGTTGTTGTTTGGCTACAAATTCATTTTGCAGCTTTTGTTTCAAACGCTTTCGGTTATTAATATAATCCTTTACAAGTTTATTTTTGTTTTTCAACTCTTCTTCATTTACAAATGGCATGTTTACTATATAGCATATAAAGCTTAAGCCCAAAAATGGTCAAAGCATTTTCTGTAACGAAGGGGTAGGTGTTTGGCTGTTTTGTCCAGCACCATAAAATTGTAAGGATCTTTGGTTGCTTCACGGTAAATCGACTCCATTTCTTCTTTTGTTATACCTTTAGCATGATCGTCAGTAATGTGTCTGATATCTTTGTTGTCTAAGTTCCCGAAAAAAAAAAAACAGTTAGTGTTTCTTCTTATGTACTTCGGAGTGTTGAAGTATGACTGGGTGAGGTAAGTACAGTTGCAATTTTTGTTTCTAGATAAAGAAAAGTATTCCATCAGTTTTTTCATGTTGTCTAGCTTAATGTCGTCAAAAACTATTACTTTCTGTTGAGGGTCAAGCTCTTCTACTGGAGGCAAGTCTTCAGGGCTTAGCACTTCAATACCTTGCTCTTTTAAAAATCGATACTTATCTTGCTCAGGATTAACAGTATAAACACAACAAAGGTCGTAATTCATCCACTTGAGAACCATGTTTAAAAGCAAATTTGTTTTTCCTGACCCTGTCGATCCTACTATCATGTAATGACAATCTGGTAGAAGATAATGATGTTTGATTTGCTTGTTGTCCCCACTTAAATATTTATCAAAGTTTATTATGTTCATTTATAATAAAGAAGAACAAAATGAATATTTCAAAATTTGGAACAAGTGGAAGTCAATCTTCAAGTACTGTTAAGGTTGTAGGTATCGAACACAAAGTTTCCAAGTCAGGAGATATAATGTATGGTGATTTAAACTTAAACAACCACAAAATTACAAACTTAGCCAATCCTGTAACAGAATCAGATAGTGTAAATAAAGGATTCTTGGATAATGCAATTAGCAACATTGTCCACTTTGCCGAAAGCTCTGAGTTTGGTTCGAGGTTGGCTACTTTAGGTATAAACAACGATGATCAATATGTTGTATCGCCCTCTCAAATTCAAATTCAGAGGTCTCAAATATATGGTGTGGAAGTACTTGGTCGTTTACCAAACAGGGTCTTTCGTATAGAAAATATTCCACCTAACAACGCATCAATTGAATTAGGTGAATCATTGATTCTAAGAGGACTTGTTGATCCCAGTCTACCTTCTGATGCGGCAACTAAACAATTTGTTGAAAATTTAGTTACAAATGTGAGAGATAATATTAACTTACAAGGATTACACACTATCATAAATTTACGAGATCCCACAGCACCAGGTGAAGCAGCAAACAAAAATTATGTTGACCAAATAACGCAACACATTCAAACCGAAGACGATAATGTAACCATTTCACGAAACTTAGATATGAAAAATCATACCATTTTCAACGTAGGTAGACCTTCTGAACCTACCAGTGCAATAAATAAACGTTATTTTAAACGAAATATATATCGTCCAAAATTTCAAATATTTTTGGGTGCTTCTTCGACACCTGATTCGAGGCCAATTCCATCAAGTGCTATTTATTCAGTTCGTACTAATACAGATCACAATTTACATTTCGTGAGTGCACCTCTTGTCGCTGGGAACGATTTTCTGTCTTTGCAATCCGATAGTATTCATTTGAGAGATGAGGTAACCAGCAGTTACATCGAAATAAGCGTAAGCGGACTTGTGAAAGTTACCAGTTATGATGATGAAGACAAATTACATATTGATATAATCCGTGTTAGTGAAGAAGAAACAGATAAAATAAGTAAAACAACAGTAACACCCCCATTCGATTGCTTTAATTTAAACTGCATTGTTTTTCCTAATCCTTCTCGAGATGTGTTTCGCATACAATACAACTATGTTTCTTCAAATTCTTCGGTATCAATGAATATAAGCAGTGTCGTAATTAAAGTTAAACAGCTTGAAGTGGGTGATCAACCAGAAGCGTAATTGTATATCGTAAAATAAACAATGGACTTTAACCACATTAGTAGAAAATTGACTCAAGAACAAGTGAATGAATTGACAAATCTGTATCACACTTATCACAAACAGTATTGGTGTTATAAGAAAATGTTTAAAAAATTTAAAAGAATGGACTTAGCTCTAAAGCTGTCATCTGTTGTTTTTACTACAACTGGGGCCGTGGTTGGTTCTGTTACATTAAATCCGATTTTCTTGGCGTCTGTTAGCGGTACAGGTGTTCTTTTACAGACAATAACGACGCAGAAAAATTTTTCCAAAAAAACTGAGTCTTGTAGATATGCTTATCAATCGTATCAGAAATTACTCAACAAGTTAAAATTGTTTTTAAGATCTGGTGATATTGACGAGTTTTTCGAAAGAGAACTTGCTATGGTTGATGACCAAGTTGCTGATATATGTCCACCAATTTCTGAAAGCTATGAAAAATTACATGCTAAACGATTTCCTTCCACATGACTTCATATTTCTTCCGTAATGCATCACTAATTTTGTATGAAGGTTGTTTGGAAATGTCCAAATATTCTAAGATTTTATTTATAAAAAAATCTATCTTAGGAAACCTTTTACCAGTGAAGCTTTGTAGTTGGTTTTCCACGGTTGTCCAAATGTTCATAAATGCTTGTATTTCATCAGCAGACAATTCAAGGCGTTGTAATTTATTTTTAACATAAGCAGTTCTGCAGTAAACTGATTTACGTAAAACAACATTACGTGGGTTATAATCAATCCAGTCGTTTACAAAATATGGGTGATGAACTACACCACAGTTAATACAAGTTCTATTTCCATTTATAATTTTTATGTCAGGATTTTCACAACAATTTTCATCCATCTTTTTTTATAATAGCATATATTTTTTTTTAATTAATAATGACCATAGGCAAAACTATCAATTCCATTAGAAAGAATATATCGTTTATCATCAAAACACGAAAGAGACTTCTTGTTGATTTCAACGGAATAAATTTTGTGGTTTTCACTTCTAATTGATTTCATTTTATGAAACATTTGACGATTATTGAAGAGCGTGTTTTTGTAATCTTCGTGCTTTAACAGATTTCTCACTACATTTTTTTAAATTCCTTTTGCAGTTTTGCAACCTCTTTCATCTTTTGTGACGTAGCTGTACATTTTAGATCTAAGTCCTACAAATTCTACTATTGGCACACCTGCGGTTTCATCTTTCATCTTTCCAATTACTTTCTTATTTTTTAGGTCATAAAAGTTTGAGGTTTCTTTGTAACCACTGAAGTCGAATTTGTCTTTGTCAGCCCAAAAATCTTTGTATACGTCTTCTGTTTTTATATCATATGTTACTGAATCTGTATCTGTAAATAAGAGTTTTGCATTCTTGCCATATTTCTCTCTAATGTAGTTGTAATGAAAATTATACATCAACGTTTTTGAAATATCGAGAATACACATTCCCACATAAGCGGGGCGGTTTAGGGTTAAAGATTCTTTGATTTTATGAACTGCAACAAGATTTTTATTAAATATTTTGCTGCTAACGTAGGTTGGTTTTGCACAATGCTTTAATAGTTTTTCTGGTTCGTTGATCAGAGTAACATTGACACGTTTACGAAGATTTTCAATTGTTTTTCCAAACACTGAGTTGTTCATAAGTTTAAAAAAATCTTTCTCAAAGTCAGACTTGGCGGTTTTTCGTTTTTCTGTATTGAAATCAATATACTTTTTTAACCAAGGTGATTCGTTAAATTCTAATACCCGATGTACTTTTGTAACTTTTAAGCCTAATTCAATATACTGCTTTAAGTTTTTGTAATAAAGAACATAACTCTGTTTTGACTTTAAATTAGGTATTAATTTTTTAACTCCTTCAACGTTTATATTAAACTGAGTTTGTAATTGTTTACAGTAGTCTGAAAGGAGGTGATGTTTAATTTCCATTTTTTCTGGAGCTAGTGGATAGTCATTATGACTATCATGAAGGTGTTCAGGATAGTCCAGGTCAACTTCTAGTATTAGTCCTTTTCCTTTAGGTAAATTTGCTAAATCAATTTCTTTTTCTGATAGCCATTTAAAACCACCCGTTGGTAAATTTTGGCTCATTGCCCATCCATATAAATTGTTTGCATCAAGATATGTAATATAATTTGATGGCTGCTTTGAATCGTAATTATTCATGTATTTGTTGTTAGCTTTAGCATATCTTTTAGAAATGTATGAAACTCCCCCTCTCACACGTTTTTCAATGAAAAGAAATTTGTCAATATCTGTCATTAATTCCAGTTTTATTTCAGTCATTTTAAGCATTGCATCCCATGGTAAACCGGGAGAAGTAAAATAATGGCAAGGGTCTAATTCGTAATATTGAAGACAAGTCTTTTGAAATTTCTCAAATACATCTGCTAACAGCAAAACATCTGACTTAAGGTACAAGTCGTGGTATTGTCCCATGGATTCCAACTTGAAAGTAGTCCACACATTCTGCGCATGCTTGTAATCCTCATCGTTTATATCTTCATCGGTTAAAAGACTATAGAATTCCTTTTTTGGTGGGAGGTTTCTGTCGTCAAACTTATCAAAGCTGTTCATATAATCGTAGGGATAAACTCCTTTTCTTTTCATTAGTTCTAGTTTTTCATCCTGAAATTCTTGTGATGTGTATTTTAGGTCAGAAAGTGGAACGTTCTTAACCAGAGTTTCTAATGAGCTACTCATGAATTGGAAGCTATCGATAAATTTTAAATGTTTGCCTAAGAAAAAAGCCATGTATTTTTCTAGATTGTTTGGAATTACTTTGATATCCTTTTCAAACTTTCCTATTTCTTGCATAATAAAATGTGAATCATAACCCCTTAAATTATGCAAGATTACTGGTATCTTATGAGTAAGTCTGAAGTTTCTATTACATTCATTATGTGCCGCCCCTCTGTATTTTCCTGTAACGTGACAATGATCTCTAACCCTTTTGTCTTCCTCAGAAAAGTCTTTTTTACAAATGTGGCATTTTGTAGCTGCTTGAAAGTTTTCTTCATCTTTGTTCGTTAAATCCATAGGTTGATTGAAATGTTCATTTTTCGTTTTTTCACAATAGTCAACTTCTTCCAACATAGCTTCCAAAAATTTATAAACAGCGTTTTTACCTCTATACAGTTGAATTGGTCTACTGAATTTATCGTCATAGCAACAAACTATTTTGTAGGAATAGCCGCAATCAATATGTTTATGGTATCTTTCTGTGTAGGACTTATCATCATTTGGCTGACAGCTGTCAATCTTTTGAGTTATTGCTTCAAAATCAGCATATATAACAAAGGGAACTGGTAGTTGTTTTTGAAAGTTATTAAACTTCACCGAGCTACCTTTTTTGGGCATTTGTATTGCTTGCTTTCCATTTATAATTACGCAGTTTGGTGTGTGTTTGTGTAGAATTTCCTCGCTGCTAAAACATTGAAGACAATATCTGCAGAAATGTTTTCTGTGTTGGTGCTTGCTTTGATTATACATAAATCTATTAAAGTCTTTTATCCAAACATAATGTTGCTTTTCGTCTTCCATTGTCAATAATAAATCGAGAGTTGTTTCAAAAACCTTTTTAGACACAAATAAAGGAAAGCGTCACTTGTTTTCATAACCAATAACATTAATGCTGATGTTATTTTGTTCTTCAATTTTTGGTATTTGCTTGATAGAAACTGGAAACTCTATACCGTCATAATTTAGTGTGTCTACATATTTTTTGTAATGACTTATTCTTTCACGATTGCTTTTTACTTTCTCACTGTATACTTTAGCTAAATGACACCACCTAAAGCATTCGTTGTCTTTGTTTTTGATGTTAATTAGTCCTTTCTTAGCATTTCGAAGTTCTTCCGGTAATGCAATATAAGTTGATCCATGAAGAGGGGTATATTGAACTAAGTTAACGAAGTGCCCATCAACAGAAAATATAGACCATCCGGAACCTTCACTAAGCCAATTTCCAATTTTATTTATTATTTGATTGGATGCATTTTGTTGCATTTCACTCACATCATCTTTATTTAAGATGACAATTGCTCTGCTGTTAAAAAAAGCTGTCTTGGTTATCACTTCACCTTCTTTTTGTTTTTCAAAGGTTATTTTAAGAGTAATTGTTACTTTTAATCCTTTCATTTTAACCAGGTCTAACCGTAATTTATCTTGCACTACCTTCTCTGTTTCATTCAATTGTTTCAATGGGCTAAAATTAACAATATCTACATTATAAGATTTAGTATAGTTTTTCAGACCAGTTTTGAGTAACTGCACTTTAATTACCCGTTTAGGAAAAAGATTTAAAATTTTTTGAAATGCTGCTGAAGCACTTGCTTTAATAGTTGGTGGTACGTAAGCCATCAGCCAATCGGCAAAATCGTTTATACGCTTTTGAACTTTACCAGCTGCATTAAGAGCTATTTTCTTTAAGGTTGGGGGAAAATTTCTAAAGGGTGACGGTTTTAAAGTAGAAACTCCAATATCTGGAACCGCCTGATCTAAAATATTTGATTGGTTCATTTTTATTATAAGAGAAATATAATCTTTAAATACTTTTTATGCTTAAGAAAATTTTGTCTGTAGTTAAATAAAAATGAATGATAAATTAGTCATTGAAAATCGTGAGTTTTATTTTCATCCAACACACAAAGCATACGCTGGGAGCATTGATGGATGCGTTGTTCATGTTGTTGCTAGAGAACCAACATTTGGAAGCATAAATGAAAGAGGTTATTATGAAATCACTGTTGAAGATTACTGGGATAGAATCTTGGTTCATAATTTTATATGGGAATGTCATCATGGGCTATTAAAAAATGGTGAAAAAATAAAACACATTAACAAAATACGTTATGACAACAGATTAATGAATTTAAAGCTTAGAAGTTCAAATGAAATTATTGTAAAAATTTCGACAAACAAAAAGATAAGCTACGTTTAACTTGTTAATCAAGCATTTTCTTTGACTTCACTGGGATTCGAACCTGATCTTCTGTTTCTTTAACTTCACTGAGAATCGAACCTACTATTTTGGATTTTCTCCGACTTCACTGGGATTCGAACCTGGTCTTCTGTTTCTTGAGTGACGTAATTTCGCGGAACTGGTGGTTCCGCGGCATTCTAGAATGTTCTTCTCTTGAGTGACGTAATTTCGCGGAACTGGTGGTTCCGCGGCATTCCAGAATGTTCTTCTCTTGAGTGACGTAATTTCGCGGAACTGGTGGTTTCGCGGCATTCCAGAATGTTCTTTGACTTCACTGGGATTCGAACCTGCTCGTTACTGTAAAAGTAAAGCGACGGCTTTACCCACTCGACCATCGCGTTTTGATTATTATAATGGAAAAAACGCGTTCTTTAACTAAATACGTGATTACGTCACAGACAAGCTTAATCAGCTGTTTGTATGAAAGAGAAAGGACATTTAGACGTTTACGTTGGTTGCAACAAGTTGATTAGAAGAGTGTGGAGCAGCTGCGATAAAATGATTAACAACTATTGGAATGAAAGTGAATTGCAAATCATCAGAGAGCATAAAAAGTATCATGGAGACATGTTAGATTACCTAGATGAGTTCGAGATAAATGGACCATTAAATATTGAACCAAAAAAACCTTCAAACAAGTTGCCGATTCCTTATAAAAAAAAAGAGAGACTTGTTGGCGAAAAGTTGCATGAATATTTAGTTCAAAATCTTTCCACTGCAGATTTTCAACCAGGGCTTATTGAACCGGAAGAAAAGACGATCAATTTGTTGACTGAATATTTAACAAAATGTGTTCAACGTGAAAAGACCGTAAACAAGCAGTCTCTTTGCTTTCATGTTCGTTGCGGAAAAGCTTTGAACATTCTCCACGCATTATGGCGAGAAGAAAGAGCAAAAGGCTATATTTACAAAACATGGAAAGCATGGGTGGAAGAAAAGATCAATATCGGTGATCGAAGTGTCAGAAAGAAGAGAGCAATTGCTGATTTGATCGGTAATTTACCACGATTTCAATTTCTTACTCTTTCATTTTCGGAAGTCTGTAACCGAAAAAGTGATATAAAAGCTATGTTGGATGCTTATCCTAACATTCGAGAATACTGGTCAAATACACCATAATTGTGATTATTAACTTATATCAAAAATATGTTATTTCGGGCTCATTGTTGTGTATTGTATGCTAGTCAGCTGTGGTGTTGTTATATCCATGAGAGCTATAGACGTCTTCGAGTGTCTTACAATGACTCTTACCGTAGTATTCATGGGTATTCCTCGTTATTGCAGTGTCCGTCAATATCAAGTGGAGGCTAATGTTGATACTTTTGATGCCCTTGTTCGCAAACTTTTATTTCGTTTTATGAATCGTTGCCACAGGTCTACCAATGTGTTTGTTCACTCATTACTTCACTCTTGCAGATTTCGTTGTTCGAAATATGTTGCTCGCTTTATAGATTTGCTTAGTGTAAATGGTTTGGGAGAAGCTTACTGTTCTTCTCTGGCACTTTAGAATTATTAATGCATGACTGTAAACTTTTGTTTGTGTGTGTGTTTCTTTTTTTTTTTCGTTTTCTATGAGCGCTTTTGCGCTTGACGCAAATAAATAAATAACAAAATAAAAGTGATTATTGAAATGAATAAAATGATAATGCAGTGTTTGTTGACAGCCACACCTCCCAAACACAACTTATTTGTAGTAGCTGTTCATGAAATAGGTCATTGTTTAGGTTTAACCCATTCACAAAGCACAGATTCTATCATGTATCCTACTTATAAACACGAGTGGTCAAAAGTATCAAGTGATGTTCTATCAAAAGAAGACATTGAAAGAATACAAAAGGCGTACGGTAAACCCAAAGTGAAAATATTTGATAGCAATGGCTTTACAATTAAAGTGAAACCTATAGAAAATGACAAAATCAAACTAATTATTGAAAAGAATTAAACGCGACTGAAGCGTAATTATGAGCACAAGTTGGTTACATGTGACAAGCGCTCAATTGCGAGTTTAATATCTCCTACTAACATCGGGAGGGGTGGACTGAGAACCACGATTTAAAAAAAAATTTGAAACACAAGGACGGTTTCAGTGCATTTTAAGTCATTTTGTTTCCAGTGCATTTTTTAAGAGTCAGGTGACCTGCTTTGCACTGAATGATTTTTATTGAGAATGGGCCGACTACAGTGCAGTCACGTGACCTCTCTTAATTTGAGACACAAGGACGGTTACAGTGCAGTCACGTGACCTCTGTGCACCGAACACGCCATGTCATATACTACTTACTTTAGTCGGTAAAGATTTGATTTCTAGCAATAGCTTCAATCGGTAAAAGTTTAATTAATAGCTTTAGTTTCTTTGGGTAAAAATTTTTCAGTCAAGGTTTATTTATTTTGTTTGCTAGGCTATCGCTCTTCTGCGATATGTAAGGTAAGATTAGTACTTTAGTCGGTAACGATTTGATTTATGCAATAGTTTCATTCGGTAAAGATTTAATTAATAGCTCTAGTTTTATTAGGTAAGGATTTTTCAGCTAAGATTCATCTATTTTGGCTAAAATTGACTGAATGATGGGTAAAGATTTGTGTATTATAAACGTAATCGGTAAAAATTTATTTATTGAATGATAAATTGGTAAAGATGCTTGTTTTGAAGATTTTTTATCACTGGTAATATTTGTCCTCTTTGGCCTTGCTAGCTATACTGATGAGCCCTGAGATTGGGCGAAACAGCTGTCTAAGGCATGCTATAGGAAATTATTTTGAACTATTAGAATTATCTCTTGTAATATTGTGGTTACTTTATATTTTGGGGGAAAAAAGAAAGGTAGTGTCATGATCTGGTCAATTTGCTATTCTTTGCCTTTCTACGCTCATGTTCGTACCTGTAGTCCTAGCTACACTGACGAGGAATAACAGACGATTGTTGATTCCAAAACAGTACGTCTTAGGCTGTTAATCATAGGTTTGATTGTGCCTATAAGACTCTGTATACTGTCTATAGCTTATTATTGATTTTCTCAGTACATTGTTTTTAATGAAATTAAATGTTTTTACTACAAAAAAAAAAAATCATGCAGATATGTTACTGAAGCATGCAGCAGTAATCAAGTTATTGAATTCCAATTACAACTGTTAGTCACTCTCTATAGTTTTAAAAAAGTTCTACAAACCTAATTAACAGTTGCGCGAAAGTAAAAAAGAAAAGAATAAATAACTGAACTGTCAAAGGGCTCCAAATTAGCGCCGAAAAGGTCTGCTACGAAAAATGATCTGTTGCCAAAATGTCCCGGCGACAAAACAGATGCCGATGAGAAGGTCTGCGACGAAAAGGTTGCACCGAAAAGTCGTAGACCCTCATAATTATTTCCCCTAAACAAACGAAAGCAGCAATTCCTCATCTTCACTATAGAAGTAGTGGATCTCTGGTGAATATTGTTAATAGCGCTAAATATTTAGTATACGTGATCGGAACTCAATTTTAAACAGCACATTAAAGTAATGGAAGGAAAGGTGGCTTGCTCAATTGCAATATTATCCAAATTAAAGCACTTCTTTTCTTAAAAGATTACGCCACAACTTTACAATGCATTAGTGCATTGGTTAGTGTCCTATGGTAGTATAATCTGGAAAGCCACTTATTCCACGTAGACTAAAATCCCGGCAGAATTGATCAATAAGAGCGGTCGCTAGATGTTACTACTGAGATGAACTAAACCCACGTTACATTCAATTTAAGATTTTGCAAACTGATGATTTATTAAAGTATGAAATTGCAAAATTTGTTAATTGGTATATAAAGAACAAAATCCCTAATCAGTTTTGCAATTATTGCTTAAAACTGCTGAACAATCGAACCGAGTTAATAGACAATCAAGTGATAACTCGAACCTTCCAATTCCACGCTACCGAACAAACAAATTGCTAAAGTGCATTAAGTAATCAAAGAGTCAAGGTTTTAAATTCCATTCCTCTAGAAATTAGGGTGCTATCTTAAAAAGAGTTAAAATTCAGTATAAAAATTTTCTGCTAAATGAGTACCTATTAAATTATTCCTGAAGTAAAACAGTCAGAACTAATTTAGTAGTTCACGGAGACATCACGTCTTACAATCCTACTTCATTTGACAGCACCTTAAAGCTGTCTCCACGTGTAAATTGGTAATCATTTCAACCCCTAGTGACGCAAGTGAGGCGGAGCTCCCATCTCGTGAGCATTCCCATGTTTCGAAGTCAACTGACTTCATCTTCAAGTAAAGAAGAGTCGACACTATGCAGGAATTTCGATCCCTGTATTAATATTATCAACCGATAAATTTGAATAACCAAACTATCGGTATAGACTATTTAAGTAGCAATTAGTTTCGCTTGCACGTCTCGCAATAAGTATTTGGATCTTCTAACTCCTTGGGAGGCTTTAATGGTATGGCCGATGACATGCTAGTAGTAAATAAAATCTAGCCATGGTGCATTTCACTAAAAAGACTAGTATTAAAGTCTTAGTATTACTGCCTAAATCAGTAAGTTCTATTGACATTTGGGGTAGTTGCTTGACTTGATGACCGCGAGTTCCTTTCGCAACTTCCCTATCACAATTATTCTAATCAATTTTAATGACAGCCATTATATTGTTACTGAGCAACTAAATAAAATTTGCCTTGTCGTGTCTTGTCTTAGTTGGTGAGCTAGTACGGATCTGGTAATTAGCTTTGTAGCAATATTGATGTAAGTATATTTTGCAACAAATTCTTTATATTTTGTGTGTGTTTAGTTCTTTCCTGGTGTTTAGCAATATTTCTTAAAATAAAAAAGTGTTCCGTAGTTGGAAAAGGTTAAAAAACGCTGGTCTAGAGGATGGTAAACCTTACTAGCTCAGAATAGGTAGCCCAGATCATTTGTCTCTCATTTGTTTATAAAAAATTAAGTCGTAAATTTACACTATAGATTGTTGAACTTAAAAAAAGTTTGTTTAAAATGCAAAATTGTGTTGCAGGCAAAAAAGTTACCTAGCCTACTATAAATAGATCGATTTTCGATAGGACCATACAGTAGCAATAGCGTATCCGGTGGGGGGCTATAGCTCTCTTGGATTGGCCTGCTTTCGACCAAAATGCATAATAAAGAAAATATCTCGTTTTTAACACTTCTGAGACTGTTTTTTGCTCTGGAATGGACTAAAAAGTGATTTGAGGCATTTTTTGAAACATAAATTTAGGGGGGAGCTCATTTGTCAACAATAAACTTACAAATCAATAAAAACTTAGAAAAATGGCCAAAAATAAGCAATCAAATTTGATCGCTTATGTAAAAATGCTAAAAATAGTTTTTTTATATAAGCTTAGAAATGGGAAGGGGGGCAGGGGCTATTCAGTATTAGTTAATTATTTTGTCATTTTGTCATCAGTCCCTTCCCTCCCCAATTTTTATTTTTTTTTTTGATAAAATATAGACGAAATAGATTACTCTGTGTAAGTTTTCTCGAACTATAGGATTTTATAATTTACCAGCATATAAATAAGAGAGCTAAAATTTTACCATTATCCTTCTCCCATATAGTCTATTTAGGTAAACAGTTTAATCAGGTTTGCACTGTCAATTTTTATGCCACGTTTTAAATGCATTGTTTTGTATCAAAATAGCCCTAAAATTAAGCTACTTTTGCAAAAAAATACAAAATTTACAAGCGCTGAGGGCTCCGCTCCCAGACCCCCGTGCCTCCGGTGGCTGGGAGCTTTTTCCCTGACCCCCAAACAACAGCCCCCCTCCCCCCTTGTATGCCATCTTAAATTACTTTACTGTGAAATAGTGGAGATGGACTAATGAAAACATTTGGTTTTACCTACTGGATAGTGCACTATTATACCAATAGAGAATTTGCAGACTATGCAATACTGACGTATCGATTGGTTTTGTTTGAACAAATAAGTAGGTGTTGTTTTTAGTCCACAAAGTTCAGATTTAGTTCCTTAGTACGTACCAGTGTTTCCAGTCCATGCAGTGTTTAACAAATTAGCCCATATAACAAAATAATGGGATTTTAATTGATCATGGTTTTATAACGTTTATAGGTTTTTGCTATTAATTAAAGTTGTCTTGAAACAGTAGTTAACTTTCTACGCTCAATAAAAAAATTTATTTTTGGTATATGATCAATGATTACTCGCAATTATTCACAAACCTAAAGATTTACCAAGAAACTTGGAGCGATAGGCGTAGCCACGATTTTTGATTGGGGGGCCTAAATCACAAATCATATGCAATGATGTTATCAAAAATTTTAAAAAAGGAACTTTTTGTGGGGGCAAAGATATCGTAAATTGAAAGGTCAGAAGCAGTGGCCTGGTTTGGCACATTACCAGGACTTTGCTAAAGGGAGAGAGATTAAACTGCTAGCTAAAAAGGACAAATGTCCAACTTGGAATACGTTTTGAGTAAGCTAGTGTAACTCAAACGTGTCACAAACGGGGGTCTGAGGGCGGAGACCCTAGCCGCCAGAGACTATAATAGTCTGGGGGCAAAGCCCCCAGCAGCAGGGCGATTTTTTGTAATTTTTTGGAAAAACGCTATTTTAATGCCATTGAATCACTTTTCGTACTTGTTCAGAGACATATGAAAGGACTAGATTTTTGGCACTGGAAAGTCAACTGAAAAAACTAAATTGTTCAATCTCCTTTTACTTGCAATTTAAGACCAAACTCGTTTAAAATCTTGCATTTTGGTGCTAAAATTTAATTGTAAGTGGTTTGGCCCAATAGGGGGAAGTAAGGTGCATGCCTCCTGCAATATTTTAGCAGTAAATAGTAATCCACACGAAGATTTTCCTTAGACATTTTTGCTTTGCCATGAAATTAACCCAGTCATAGGAGTACATGTACGGCCAGGGGACCCAGGCCTCCTTAATTCAAATGAAATGATTTGTTCAATAAAAATTCCCCTTCCTAATTTTTTCAAAAGTGTTGTGCTCGTAAAAGCTGGCTAGGTGGAGGTGAATTGCAGGCCAGGCGCCAGGATAGCGTGCCTGGGAGGGCAGAAATAAATTTTGGGGGGGCACGAGAAGCTTATTTTGTGTGAATTCGAGAGGGACACGGGGGCACGAGAAATTTATCCTACTCTGGATGAAATGAACAAGGAGAGAAGCAAATTCAAAGGGATTTTCCGGCCGAAATTGGAAATTCAAGCGGTTTTTCCGGCCAAAAACAGGTGATCTCCAAAAAAAACAAAAAAAAACAAAACAGAAAGTTCTTCATCCCAAAAACGTCACAAAATCTGGTGTCAGTCCACAAAAAACCCTAATTTGGACCTCGCTTTGCGCTCCAGAAGCCCCGAGTCTGTTAATTTCTTCGGGGCACAGTCCTCGCTTGGGGGGCCACAATTTTTGTTTGGGGGGTACAAGCAGTCAGTTGGGGGACACAGCCCCGGTATGCCCCCCGTGGCGCCGGGTTTGGTGAATTGTTGATAAAAAATGGTACAATGGATGGTTACGCTTGCTATCCATGTTATTCCAGGACCGGATTTATATTGAGCGGGGCCTCGGATTTGCATTGCGCAACAACGTAAGTAGCGAAATAATTTTAAGTTAACGCTTACTTGACTAAGCTACTTTATTAACTGCTAATCTGCTATCTGCCTTGTCTATCCTACACATCAGACATATCGATAGTCCTAGGTGGGCTCAGGCGTGTAGCCAGAAATTCGCAATGGGGGGGTTGTTTGGGGGGTCTGGGGGCAGAGCCCCCAGCCGCCGGAGGCCAATGGGGGTGTGGGGGTGAAGCCCCCAGCCTCCGGAGGCTGGAGGTCTGGGGGCAAGGCCCCAAGCCGCCGGAGGCACGGGGGTCTGGAGACGGAGCCCCCAGCGCTCGAAATTTTGCATTTTTTTGCAAAAATAGCTTAATTTTAGAGCTATTTTAATAAAAAATAATGCTTTTAAAACGTGGCATAGAAATCGGAAGCGCAACATGATTCAACTGGTTGCATTAATGGACTATGTGGGAAGTGACTTATGATAACATTGAAGTTCTCTTCAAAATCATACAATCTTATCATACAATAAAACTCACTTGCACTAATCGCTTTATAAAGAAAAATAATTGGGGGGGGGGCTAATGGAAAAACATTTGAGAGAAGTAATTGGTAATTAACTAACGCTGAGTAGCCCCCGCCCCATTTTATTTCTGAGTTTATAATGAACCTATATTTGGCGTTTTTACGCTAGCGATCAAATCTGATTGTTTATTTTTGGGCATTTTTCAAAGTTTCATTGATTTGTAACTTTAATTTTCGACAAATTAGCCCCCCTCCCTGAATATATGTTTCAAAAGATGCCTTAAATTAATTTTTAGTCCATTTCAGGGCAAAAAAACAGTCTCAGAAGAGCTAAAAACGTGTTATTTTTCTTATTCTTCATTTTGGTTGACAAGCCAGTGGGGGGGGGCTATAGCCCCCCGCCCCCCCTGGCTACGCTACTGGGTGGGCTTATTCTTAACATTAAATTGTAAACACTGCGCATCAAGGCAAAGCTAAGGGCGAAGTATAAATCACAAGGATGGCGCTGTACTGAGTAGAAGTGTTCGCTTTAACTTTTTGGCTAATCGTTTGGGTGTGCTCAAATTTTTCCTAAATTAATAGTGTTCAAAGCAGTAAAAAGACGTTTATGTTTTCTAAATTTTGGTCTAATCCAGTATTAAACTTTTAAAGCATGCTAAATAATATATTTTTACAAATAAGTTTACTTTTATAAAGCTATGTTTATCAGATCATATGACGAAAAAAATTTTTTCCTGTACATTATTCCAACAAATCGCAGATTCGCTGACTAAAATTGGCTTAGTGGGGATACTGCAGAGTAGGCATAGTAAGTATGCCAATGCTAACCCTGAACTGAACTAACGCAAACTTGCTATACGACTATGTCAGATTTAGACTAGGCGACTATGCTACCGAAATCCAGCAGCTTTTGTTTAAACTAATTGTATAAATTTTATTTACTTACTATGAACGTTGAGCAGATAAATTGAGTGATTATAAACATTTGGATGCCCGACAATTTTTCCTACCTAAGATGCCCAAGGTAGTTGTTTTGACTACTTTGATTATTGCGAAGTAAATGGCGAGCTTTGTATGGTTGTACGCAGTACTTAAATTGTAAAAATTTGCATCGGGGGACGCTTTTTCAGCGTTCACTGAACCTTAGTGAAGAACAGACACGTAGCCAGAACTGTTTGAGAGTTTGTTCCGTAAACAAACTTGACTCAAATTTTCATTAATCCTGTATGGGATTAAAGCAATTTTTCAGTGAAAATTAAGTGATCTCCAAAAAAAAAGGTCTTCGCCAAAATCTGATGGCTTTTTCCGGACGAACTCGAAAATTAAAGCGGTTTTTCCGTCCAAAAACAAGTGATCTCCAAAAAAATCGCCGAAATCCGATGGCTTTTTCCGGACGAAATCGAAAATTAAAGCGTTTTTATCCGGCCAAAAACAGTAACTTTTTTATCCCATTAACCAGCGCCTAAATCTGGATGGGGGGACGCCTAAATCTCGATGGGGAGACGCTGAATCTCGATGGGGGGACGCGCCTCCCCCGTCCCCCCTACAATTTAAGTACTGATTGTACGGCACTAACATCTTTCCTTTTCACGATAAATTGATTATCAGCATTAATATTAAAGTCTTATTTGTGTGCTAGCGTTACTCTTCTTTTACTATAAAGTGAGATCATATACCGATGCACATTTTCCCTTTGTTTTCAGTTATTTTTGGCAAACACTGACTGTGTTCATAATCACTCTAGCATAAATTAAATCCTCGCTAACACCATACAGTACACGGACACAAAAAATCAACAAACTCAAACTGATTACGTAGTGCACTTTTGCACACACGTTGTACATCGTGCAAGTTCCACATAAAGATTTTTTACATTGAACGCCCACCCCAACCGAGCGATTATCTTCACGTGACAGAATTTTTTTGGCTGTGCTTCATGTTCGCTACTTTTAGTTCGTGATGGGGCCAGTGGTGTAAAAAGTACTCGAAAATTGTACTCAAGTAAAAGTTTCGTTACTGACAAAAAAACTACTCGAAGTAAAGTACAAAGTACTGACCAAAAACAGTACTTGAGTAAAAGTAAAAAAGTAGTCATTTTTAAACTACTCAAGTAGAAGTATTTCTAAAAGTATTCACGCAAAATAAGTAAACTATTCAATTGACCAATGACAACTGGTTGACTACCTTTGCATCACTGCCACAAGCGCTTGATTTTCTAACCCCTCACTATCTTAAGAAGTCATGAAATATTAATTGTGCTAGTTTTTTGTTACTGTATTCAAGGAATCAATTCATAAAATATTTGCTCAAATACTCATTCACTGCCATTGTTAAATTTATATGCTAAAAAGTAAAAACACCGCGGAAATGCCTTATTAGAGCGTCGGCAGCGTGGTCAAGAGAGTAAAGACGTCGTTTTTTCGACGACCCTGGTTGCATGAACATGGGTTCAACCCGCACCCTGGTCACGTTGTTGCGTCCTTGAATAAGACGCTTTACGATGATTATCTCTGCTTCGTGGCTTTGAACAAGCAGCAAATTTATGTGGAAAGAAGTCAAAGGTCAACCGGAAAACCTGGAAATTGTTAACTCCAAAGTGGGTACGGATTCAACCAAAGGATAGCGCCACCGCCGTTTTCTCGTGAAAGGAGGATAAAGATGCATCAATCAATCAAGTCTACTGTATCCACAGGGTGCGCCAAAAGTCACACACCAAAGGCAATTCAATAGTCTGCGATAAACTTTTTTTGGGTTTAAGAAGAAACTATTATCGTGAATTTTTTTAATTGATTTTATTTTACATGTGAAGGCAGATAGAAACCGGTACAAACATAACTAAAACTGTGAGTGAAGCACAGTCATTGATTGATTGATAGTGCTACCAGTGTTCTGTCACAGCATTAGTAGGTTAGACTGCAGCTTATTTTAATTTCAATTCAATTTACTTGGTGCACTTTAGAAAACCTGCTGCCTGCGTAGACAAAGTTTATCATGCAATTCGTGAATTCCACCATGTTTGTTTTCAGTTTTACTGATTTATTCACCGTGTTGCCTTGACCAGGAAACCGCAGAGTGATATTAGGGGCGTTGAGGCAAGTTGCCACCTCTCTACCACACAAAGATGTAAGCACTGAGCAGCACATTATCACCTTCAATGCAGAATGTCAAGCAGGAAGATGTGAATACAGTTTGCAGTAAACTACCTATTTTTAAGTCTTTGGCTTGACTGGACCAGATTTGAACCCAAATTTTCAGCCTGATATACAGATGCTCTTACCACTTAACAAACTATACAATCTTGTCGGCATATTTATCAGTTCAACCCCTGGCTCTTAAACTGCAAGACACTGTTCTCAAGACCAGAGAAACTAAACATTTCATCAGTTTATTACTCAATGATGAAGTTTTACTGCTACAGTGCTACTCAGCAGAGGTGGAGTCTTTGAGGAAGTCTTTGGTCTCGAGGACACATTTTGATGTCCTTGGCCTCGAAGCCTCAAGTCCTCGAAAAATGCCTGTCCTCGGCTCGAGGACAGCAGTATTTTTTGAATTTCTAAAATTTTGTAGTTCGTCAGAAACAAGTTTTGAAGACCTTTGTTTTTGGAGATCGCCTAAATTTGGACAGTAAAACCGACTCAATCTGCGTGAAAACCAATCAAAATCTGGGATAAGATCGTTTGATGTAGTTCCCAGCCTCTGAATTAGCCTTCCCCCATTGCAAAATTTTGGCTATGCGCCTACCAGGTCTCATATCTCCACTTATCAATAAATTTCTACAATTGCCTAATCCTCCAGTCCTACAAAACAGCAAAACGGAAATGGTTCTTTCACCCTAATTACGAACAGCACGATTGTAAATGCACTCTAACCTACTAACTCTACTCATGACTTCAGGAAAACTGACGATTCGTTTGCATTTTATTGAATTAAAATGGTAAGGTTAACTTATAATGTTGCAGGCTAACTACTCGGTAGAGCTTTGGTTCCTAGTCCTGATTAAGAAATCGATGTTTACCAGTACTTGATTAGGAAAAAAACAATCGTTTTCAAAAGCACATGAACGCAGTCAAGCGTGGAATTTAAAGAAAGAAAGAACCAATAGAGAATAGCCTGACTGCGCGTTACGAATGATTGACTGCAGATGCCCACAGTCAAAGTGCAGTCAACACTGCGTCTCAAATTTTAAAACTACTTTGTACTTTTATCAAATAATAAGTACTTTAGTAGCGTTACTTCAGACTAAAAGCACTTAAGTAGAAGTAAAAGTAGTTAAAAAAAAACTACTCAAAAAAGTACTCGTTACCGAAAAAAACTACTCTATTAATCTACTCAAGTAAAAGTATTTCGTTACTTTACACCACTGGTGATGGCATTGTTTGGCCAGGACCGCCATTTCTCTTCTTCACTTGTGGTTTAGCCAACTTCTCCGCTAATTTGCGAATAATTGGTCATGCGAGAAATCTTCTCATTGATAACCATTTATTACGTATTTGCTCTCTTTGTCCACCAATATTTTTGCCCAAATTTATCTGGCTTTGAAGCCTTGTATTGAGTGAAATGGCATCTGGCTTTGCTTGGAAAGAGCTGCTCGTCGACTGTGATGAAAGCTCCAGGTTTATACAATGCGCAGCAATTATCCGTGAAGTGGGTCCAGACTTCTGAAAATAGACCAAATTTATCGGTCTGTAGCCTATTTGAACGATTCGATTTCACATCAAAACGAAGGAACCGGAGAATTTCACAAAATCGGTTTCTGGACATAGCGCTTTTGCACAAAGGCACACCCCAATTTTCAGTCCAAAGGTTAAGCAAAGGTAAAGCACTTTTTCCTGTAGCTCCTGGAGCATACATGACAGCAATGAAAGTTTCCCATTCTTTAATAGTTGGAGCAAATTTCTCATCTTGTGCTTGGCGGTGGCCTTCGGTAATTGCACATTTTGCAATGTGTTTGAGAATAAAGTCATCAACAAGAAGACGCCATGCACTTGCAGGGCTACCAGCAAACACATTTCTCTTTGTGTAAAGCGTGGGCCCAGAAGTTTCTCTCAAAATATTTTGCTCCGAACATCTTCTAAGCGAACTGTCACCGGAAGTTAACTGAAGCCATTCCGTTCCATCTGGAGCTATCGTTAAGCTCTTTCTAGCAGTGCGACTAACGTCCAGAGAAGGGAGTTCGCTTTGCGGAGGGTCCAATACACGTCACTTTTTTAATCATTTTTCTCTTAATTGTGACGTGAATTCATTTCATCATCATTGTCTACTCCTGAGGAGCTTCAGTTTTTCGAAATAAGGTCTGTCGTTCTTTGGAACGGGATCGAGTAAATCATAGTCAGAAATATGCTCTTTGATAACTCCGACTCATTTTCGTTCCTGAAGAAGTATCTCGGGTTTATACGTAAATTGTCTAATTCTGACTCACTGTCCTCGCATTCAGAAACATTATCATTAATATTACGCAAAGATGAAAGAATTTCGTCAGTGCTAAAACGTCTTCTTTTCGCCATAACGATATAGTTTTCTCCAGCGCTGTATCTGTAAACTTTACCGCAAATCAGAAAAATACTAAATGAAAAAGCGATGGCTAGTACGATTGTACGAAGAGAGAAAACAAAAAAAGAAATGCGGATTAGAAAGGCTGCCCAGAATTGCTACTATCACAAAACTCAGCAGGTAGTCAAAATGACTACTTCGGGCATTCAAGATAAGTTAGGTCTCCTGGTCCACAAACAAAAAAAATTGGAAGTGTCATTTCATAATTCGATTAAGTTCAAACATTAAACAAAATCAGAGCAAGACACCTGTTTAAAAATAATAGCAATAAAGCTGTGTCAAACTAAATAGCTCCAAGGAGTTAAAATGACTTCACTTGGCATTCGAGTATTAACTTAGTATGTGACTCTGTTTACGGTAGCCTAGTCCAGAGTCTATTCTGTATCTACGAAGCAACTATTTGGTTATTATGTGCCATTTACAAATACACATAACATGAACAAAACTCAGAATTGCACTAGCATCAACACTATCAGTATCACATTAAATATCGCTATTATTATTATTTTAATTTTATCTGTGACAGTAGTATTTAGTCATTTTGCAACAATTGCTCAGACTCAAGTCGACAGCTGAACTGTGATGCTTACAACAAAAAACTCGTCAAACGCTAACTAGACACGCTAACATATTATGCTTATCACCTATGATACCAAGCTAACTGGATAGGCTACGCTATCATATTAGGCGTATTTCTACAGTAATGATCACAAACCTACTGTATACAGGTACGCTAAAGGATAATCTAACTTTTGCAATAATTTGCCTGTGACTACAGCGGATCAACCCAAAGTGAGAGCGGAGTATGAATTGGACACGGGTGTGACGTAATGAATTGCAAAACCATGAAAGAAAAAAAGATTGAAAACCTGCTTATCTCTCTACCACACACGGAGGAGGCTTTATAGTGTCCATTTATAGCAAAAGTCAAGTAGAAAAGCTGTAAATATCAATTTTTATGGTCTTTTGGTTTGACCCGACCGAGAATCGAACCCGAGTCTACTGTTTCAGTAGTAGGCGTATTATTCATTCTACTATTGATTGTTAAAATGCTATTTAAGAATTTCAGCTTTCAATCTATGAGGTAATACATTCAATCTATTGTAACATCAGATAATAACTTTTACACTGTCTTAACAATTTCCAGAGTGCTCAACTGACAATGGACGAGAGCCAGTTAATGATGCAAAAAGTTAAGTTAAAAAATAAAATCACTAAATATTTATTAAAAATTTAAATATTTTAATGATTATAAATGATTTTAATTTTTAACTGAACTTCCTGCGTCATTAATATAGCTAATATAAATTTTAGCAAAATCGAGTTCTATGGCATCTAAGTTAATTTATAAACATTTTAAAACAAGCATGCAGCCAGTAGGGGTTTTGAAAAGTACACCTTTTCTGCGTTTGATTAGTCTGGATGGTAATATGGGTTTTGCAGCCTTTCTTACATCACATTTATTTTTGATCTCAAAAGCTACCAATGCTGTCCTAATCTGAAAGAATCATTATTAGGAGTAAGCTAAGGAACCCAAAAATAAATGGACCTTTATTACAGCATCAGTTGTTTCATGTTAAGCAGAGTTAAGCACAAAACAACCTTTTTTTAAAATCGTCGCTATATTCACTGTTATATTACACGAAGCATGCAGCGAGTTGGTGGAACAATCCCTAAGTCATTTCTCCCTGGTAATACAGCTCCTTTGGAAGAAATATCGCAGAGGTGGCCAACTGTTAGTACAGTGCTTCTTAAACTTTTTTGGTTTTATTCATTCTTATCACTGATTTTTGCATATCACTCACCTTTGATATAAAAAAATTATTTCACATACATATAACAAGGATTTTGTTAAGGGGGAGCTTAAACCCAAAGGTAAATCGTTTTTGCCTGACAAATGTCACAATTGGATTGCATGCTGAGCAAACTAGTGCAAACCGTTAGTACAGTGCTTCTTAAACTTTTTTAGTTTTATTCACTCTTATCACTGATTTCTGCATATCACTCACCTTTGATATAAAAAAATTATTTCACATACATATAACAAGGATTTTGTTAAGGGGGAGCTTAAACCCAAAGGTAAATCGTTTTTGCTGACAAATGTCACAATTGGATTGCATGCTGAGCAAACTAGTGCAACTCAAGTATATTACAGACGGGGTTCTGTGCAAATTTTGTGATTTTTTAGCAGAAAAATAAACATTTTAGCGGAATTCGAATCAAATTTCCTATATTTTCGGAGCCATTTGAAAGAACTAAATTACTAAAGTTTGAAAGCCAGTTAAATAACTAAATGGCACAGCCTTTTCAAGCCCTCTTTACATACTAAAAGGTAAACTCTTTGTGATAGGTTGTTGCTCTCAGGCGGTTTTCTGTCTGTGCTGATTCACCCCTCATTCACTCCTCTTTGTTGGTTCACACCTACAAAACTTTCGTGCACACTTGGGTAAACTATTCATCCTTTTAAGAAACACTGTGTGGGTTACGCTGTATCCAATTTGACAGGCCCAAGGTATAAATCACTGATTTCCCGTTTCTTAGCCGAGCTTGTTACCTTTCGACCAAACCTGGTGGAAAATAGCTGGTTGTCGAATTCAGTTTGACATTCATCGTTGGCAGCTTACTTAAAACGAAAGCATGTAATTTTACTGAATATAGCCAATGATTTTATTCCAGAACCACAAAATCAAAAGTGCGTCTGGTGTAATCTAATAACGTGTCTGAAAGGCTTCTCCACGTGTTTGCCTTTGGTCTTCATTTGCATAATTCAATTCTCGTTGTTGCATTTCCGTAATTAAAATCACACAAAAACCTTTTTTCTTTGTTTTTTTTACACCTTTTACCTTGAACCTGGGCTCATTGATTCTTTATTTTAGCTGGAACAGTGCGCACTACATTATTTTCTGAACGTTTTCATGGCTTTATTTTTGAACGTCAGTTGGGATAATCTTAGAGAAAATATGCTCCATTTTTAAGTTGCCCGATTTTAATCTTTCACACCATACTTAAATGCATTTCTTTTATCTACGAATTGTGGTTTTGGTCTTCTTTTGGATCAGGCGGTTAGAAATTTTGAGTAAAGACCCGTTGGGCTTCCCACAGGGTTAGCGTTATTATCAGATTCAATTTGTTACGGTTTCGTAACAGAGTTCGCAAATACAGTTGTATTGCTAGCCTAATCTACAGCATATGATAGATTCAAAGCAAAATTGGTTCAAAAATGAGTACACTGCACTTCAGTAAATAACCCAATCGAAATCAATAACGTAGACGTAAATACTATCTATTTTATTTGTAGGCGGAACACTTTACTTACGTGGACACTTTCAACTCGTGGGATTTCTTCAGTCGGTTTTAAGCTTGTTTTCCCTGTATGAAAAATTCGATATGTTTTTAAGGTGAGTTGGGCACTAAAAATGCATTTAAAATTTTTAGCATCATCTAAATTAAATGCTTGTAATTTTGAAATGCTTGAACTTTGATGGCGACATTCGTGAAACAAAGTTTGATTCTTTTTGATTGTAAATCAAAGAACAGTATATGACATCTTTTGCTTGATCCTTATCAAGTTGAAATCCCATTAACATTTTGTCGTTTTTTCAGATGCAAAAATTTCTTAATGTATGCAGTAGTTGCTTGACACTTACTTAAAACCACACCATGTTCTATCAGCTTTTTTGAAGCAGATATCGCGTTGTTTTTTCTGTAAAATATTAAAAACGTAGTAAAATTTTGAAAACTGCTAGACCCACTTAAATGAATTTGATTTTTGCTCACCAATTGTAGTTTGAGCATTTTTGGTTTGGGAATCTCTTGACTCTGGCAATTGTCTTAGTCTTTCTCAAAATTTGAATTTGCTTACATTTTAGCTTGAGCACTCTGTAAGATTTGACTATGTGGATAGAAAATTTTAATTAGCATAATGTTGGGATCTATTATCTAATTTTTTTTATGCGCAAAGCTCCATACCCAATGTTTTGCAATATTTTGTATTTTTTGGCAATAATGGTCTATTATTTGATATTAATTTCTATATTATGATTGATTTAAAACTAAGCTTTGTGCATGTTATTTTCAATGTGAGCATTAATGATCTGCGGCCTGGGCTGTAAGTTTCTGTAGTAGTTAATAGATTTCAACAGATGGTTTATAGCATTGAAAAAGTACGAAAGTTTTGAGTATAGACAGTTGGTGATGGTGGTTCGTGTTTGTAGGTAACAAGTTTTGAAGTAGTAGGACTGCGTTGGGAGACATATACCGCAGGAACAGCTAGGAGGACTATTTCTTTGGCTGATAAGACAAAAAATTGTTTTTTTGTTGCCTGATGAGTTTCTTGCGCAGAGATAAAATACGTCACGAAGGCTTAATTAAACTTTTTGTCACATTGTCAATAAATCATTATTCATTTTGTAAAACAATGCCACAAGCATTTTTGTCCTGAACCCCCTAACAGAAATGGAAAACGCAGTTATAATAAAATCCTGCTTCCATGCTGAATTGACTATTTACTTTAATGTAGTGGAACTAGTGCCTCTTTTTGGTGACTACAGCAGAGTATAGTTCAACAGATTTAGAAGTAAGTTTCCAGAATGTTTACGCTTTAACAAATGTTAAGCATTTTGGAAATTTTTCAATTTATTCAGTTTTTCTTCATCTTCTTACCGTTTACGATAAATCATCCCAATTATAAGAAACGAGGCAATCAGCACAACCAAAACAGGAACAATAACAGATGCAGCATTATAAGTTGCTGAGCCCGTAGGGTTCGGGCCAGTGTCAAGACTAGTTGGAACATGCGAAGAAAGTGGCACTCGACACACTCCGGTTACATTTGATACCTTACCGCTTCCCTGACAAGAAACGGCTCTAATCTGAAAGAAAATAAGGAATGCTTTTTATATGCAATATCTGATATGAAGCTACCCAATCCTTGATCTTCCACACTAAATCAGCAACTTTAAGAATTTAGATGAACCTTGAAAACAAACGCTTTGATAATTTCCGAACATTATGTAGGGCAACTTTGAGCGCTATATGCAAAAAAATGCCGCAAATTATCTTAACATCAAAGCAAAACAAAAAAACAACTTTTCCTCTACAACAATTATTACACTTTGTGCAGTAATTTCAATAGTATAAATATTATTTTTCATCAGTCCTTCAGTACATTTAAAATGACGTATTAATATTTTACACAAAGCTGGACATCGGTGTTTCCAGCTTTTAGCTCTCATCAGCAGCCCTTAGCACATCTAAAACAAGCTCGTATGTGTATGATTAAACTCCATTATGATCAGAATGAAATAGATAACATAAAGCACTATCATGGTCACATTCCGGTTGGATTTTACTGTGAAGTCTTGCCGTCTCATTTTTTAAAAAGTCTTTGCTTTGCATTGCGTAGCATGATCCAGTTATACGGTTCAGGAAGCTTTGTAAAGCAGTGCTGTGTAACGAAATAAGAAACACTGTTTTTTAGTGTTGATACAGTCTTGCAAAGCTTTGTTCCGGTGCTCTGAATACCAGCTTACTTACTTGAAATGTAAGGTTTGTATCAGATGGATATGAACTTAGGTCGATACTTTGATTTGGACTCTGGCTGGATACCCACAACGTGGCTGGGCTTAAGGTTCGAGGATCTCCTTTTATTGTAATCTGAAGAGTAGTAAAAATAGGAATGAAAGTGTTGAAACGCAGATGGTAACTACCTTAAAAGTGTTCATAGGCGTAGATTCCGGGGAGATGGGGGGGATATATCCCCCCCAGAATTTTGGCAGGGGGGATGTTATCTAAAATATCCCCCCAGATTTTTGACAGAGCTAGTTTAGGTTTTTAAGGGTTTAATCAACGATTCTGCAATCCAAACGTCCTGACTTCGTTCGATGTTGCGTACCGGTATTTTGCTTGCACCAAGCTTGCTATTATTTCAAGTTGGATCATTGGACACCATCGCTTTGTAGTGCGATCTCAGACTCTCAGTCATGGCATTATTGCGTCATAATATGCAGATCTACGCATTACTCTGCTCTGCATTTTCTTCGTTCTCATATCTCTGCATCATTATCATTATGCGCGCTGCAACGTTACGTAATTACAACACAAGTGACCAGGGCCCATATGATAGAAATTTCCTCGTTCGCATTAATAACTTGTCTTTTGACGTTTTACGTCATTTAAAAAATTGTAGTATGGAAAAAGTTGTTCTTTTTTACCATTGATCCAAAAATATGATTAAAATCTGTCATTCATTAAACTTATTACTGTATTATTATTCGAGGAATTTGCAAGCTTAGAATAATAAGGCATGTTTTATAGTATTTTTTTCATAACAATGCAATTACGCAATATATACTATACAGTACGCTTGAACGCATCATTTTGAAGTAGAACTGCATCTGACGTCATAATCAATATTTATTACATACTAACACTTGCTACGTAAAATCTCGTGAAGGAGTTCGAACGAGCGGTTTTAACGAGTGTTTGGCGAGACGGCTTGGAAATGGCAGTTTGTCTACGAAGGTTTTCTGTTCGTTAGCACTTTTTAGCGAGCGAAAATGGCCTTTACGATCTTGTTTATCAGTTCTGTCATGTCGGCCCAGTTTAGCTGAAGATTATGTTATTTTGATCCCGGTATCAATGAAGTGCAAGAACAGAAAAATTAGTGATTTTTTTCAAGTAACAAATGTACCAGATAATAATTCAGACATCGACGCTAACAATAACGATACCCCCATTGATATTTTGGATAATGAAGCTGGCCTTGAGGAGAATGCTCAAGACTGCAAAGAGACAGAGTCGCCACCAGAAAGAAGCCGTGAAAGAACTACTGCTTGTAGGCCTGCAAACGCGGAAGGGCATTCCAGGTTCAATGAAAAAGCAGCTGAAGCCAGTGAAGCGTTTCCACAAAAAATATCACAATTTACTGAGGCGTACCAACCAACTGATATTATTTTTCCTCCAAAGCAAACAAAAACTCAGAACGTATACTTCCAGCAAAAATGGTATAAGGAACATCCATGGATACGTTATGACAAGAACCTGAAAAAGATTTTGTGCTTCACATGTGCTAAAGCGGACAATTTAGGTTTGCTTACGTTTTGCCAAAACAAGGAGCCAGCATTTATAACAGATGGATTTGATAACTGGAAAAAAGGAAAAGAAAAGCTGAAAAAACATGAATCAACCGACACACGTCGCTTTTCTGTTTATCAGATGAGCACAAGAGAACAACGTCCCATTACAGCACAACTCTCTGCCGCCAAAGAGAAACAACAAGCTAGCGCTCGACGATGCTTAATGAAAATATTTACAACCGCGAAATTCTTGCTCCGTCAAGGGCTAGCTTTTTGAGGTCATGAGCAGGAGGAGGGGAATTTCAATCAGTTGTTACGACTGAGAATGGAAGATGACCCTGAACTTCATAGCTACATGCTCAATACTATTACATTTAGTTCTCCTCAAGCCCAAGAAGAGGTAATGAAAATGTATTGTCATGCTGTTTTACGAAAATTAGCGGCAGATATTATAAAAAATGAATTTTTTTCTGTAATTGTTGATGGAACGCAGCATATTAATGGTGTGGAGCAGGATTCAATCTGTTTGCGACATGTTGATTCAGACTTGAATGCGCACGAGACATTTCTCGGCCTGTAGGAAACATCTGCCACGGATGGTCAAGCAATAGCTAGCATCGTTTCTGATGTACTTCAGAGATTTTCTCTTTCAATTGATAAGCTGCGTGGACAAACATACAACGGTGCGGCCAATATGAGCGGAAAGTATAGCGGATGCCAAGCTGTGGTAAAAAATCTTCAACCATTGGCTTTGTTTTTCCATTGTTTTGCTCATGTTTCCAATCTAATAATGAAACATGCAGTCTTGGAGTGTTTTGCCACCCGTAATGCTATTCAATGGGTACATGAATTAGGAGTGTTATATCAAAGATCTGGCAAATTTAAAGTAAGTTTTTAGATTTACATTGTCCGCCTGAGAACTCCTAATGTGGTAATTGTTTGTAGCTATAGCACTAACATTTATGTGAGCCTTGCCAAAATGTCAAGGTATGTTAAAATTTTAAGAATGATTTTTAACTCGACGGTAGAAATTTAAGAGTAAATCAACTACAGTATCACAGAAGTACCCGACGGTAATTGTCTTTATCAGCGTAAGGTAATATGTTTTTGCTTGCTTGCAGAGAATCTACAAAGATATAGCGGAAGGTAACAGCAGTAATGCTATAAGAGTTTTAACAATTCGGCCACTTTGTCCCACCCGGTGGCTATGCAGAGCTAAGGCTATTAAAGCCGTTATCGACAACTACAAAAGCGTTTTGGAAAGTTTAGATGAAATGAAGAAATCCGGCAACTCGGACACAGCTGATAAAGCTCACAACTTGGCATTGTGCTTTGGCAAAGGGGAAACTTATCTTTGTCTGATAATGGCTATCAAACCTCTAACTGTATTGGAACAACTTAACCGATCCTTTCAGACCCGTTCGGCAAATATCTCGGGTAAGCCATACTTTTAAAAGTAAATCGTAAGCTTACAGTATATCTTGAACTGATTAATTTAACTTGATGACTATTTCTGGTCATTTTTCGAGTTCGTATAGCTCTAATTATTTTTACTATTTGAAACCGCCTAAAAACCAGGCAGAAACGCAGAAGCATTATGTGTTAAACAATTTAGAAGCTTCCAGTGGCCCCAGCTTCATTTGCTATCCTGTAAATTTGCTTACGAAGAAAAAAGTGTAATCTGCACCTTTTTTGCCACGCAAATACGTGACAATGACAAGGGTGCAAGCTTGGCCAACGAACTTTCGTTCCCGTCTCATTTTTTTGATAAGGATGTCAATTGTCAACTGTTGCTATAATATATGCTGTATTTGCAGAAATGTTGAATGCAGTCCAAATTGTCAAAGAAGAAATGATTCTAATGAGAACCGACGTTTCATTGGCTGCAATGTTTAACTCAGCTCTATCCACCATTGATGATTTGGAACTAACAGTACTTTATCTTCCTCGTAAAGAAAGATTACCAGACGAGTCTCCAAATGTTCAGATTGAAAAGATGTATCGGCGCTACTACTTTCAGTTTCTTGATGCAATCATCGGCGATATTTCTACTAGATTTGAGCAGCACACCCGCGACTTTAATACGTATACCAAGCTTGAGCA
The DNA here is from genome assembly GCA_963965965.1 of Trididemnum nubilum. NCBI lineage: Eukaryota > Metazoa > Chordata > Ascidiacea > Aplousobranchia > Didemnidae > Trididemnum > Trididemnum nubilum. The sequence goes on along the minus strand of OZ014473.1, from coordinate 5,316,740 downwards.
AATGCTTGTAAGTGGAGAAGTTGACCCAAACTTGACACAAAATTATCCAGAGCTTGATGAAAGCACGCTTGGCATTCAGCTGAAAATGTTCTGCCATCAAACCAAATGCAAAAGCCTAAAGGAAGCTCGTCAAGCCTACCAAAAAATGCCCGATGCTGAGCGAGAGTAGTTTATATTGGTCGAAAACTATAGGGATTGGGGTGTTTGGGGTGTGGGGTGTATAGGGTGTGGGGTGTTTGGGGTGTGGGGTGTTTGGGGTGTGGGGTGTATGGGGTGTGGGGTGTTTGGGGTGTGGGGTGTTTGGGATGTTTGCAAAATTGGGGCGTCGTCTAATTGCAGTGTTGTAGTCCCTAGTTACTATAATTGTTTTAACATAATTTTAATTAAAAAAATTTATTAATTTTCAATTAGAAAAAAATTTAATTTCAATAATTTTAATTTAAACAATTTATTAATTTTCAATTCAAAAAATTCAATTTGAATTTAATTTAAACAATTTATTAATTTTCAATTCAAAAAATTCAATTTCAATATTTTTAATTTAAACAATTTATTAATTTTCAATTCAAAAAATTAAATTTCAACAATTTTAATTTAATAATAATTTTTTTAAATTAAAGTTATTAAATTAATTTTATAAACAACTTCCGGCCTTGTCCCGGGCGTATTTGATTATGACTCAATAACAATGTCTCAAAATAACATTTTTTTCATCATAACATTTTTTCAATCATATCCTTTTTTCAGTACTTTGAAAAAAGCAAACAAAATTTATAATTTTTTGGTGCGCAGCTTGAAGTAAGCTTTGAGGTTGAAAAATTCTTGGGCGTTTTGAAAGCTATTCGATCATTGGGTCTAAAGAGAACTCATCACATTACCTTTGCAAATCGTTTTAAATATTTAGCCATCTGCCCATAAATTTTTTTGTAATCCTATAAACATTGTGTATTTGGCTTTAGATTCTGCTATCTACAAGGTAAACACTGAACCTTATTCTTGAAACTAATGCTTCCAATTAAACATTTTCAAATCAAAGCGGTGAAAGATTACATAAAACCTCAAATTGTGTAGTCGCGTAGCTTCGACTTAGGGAAAAAATTACGCCACTATATGATTGCGACACAGAAACTCAAACGTCTAACAGCAGTCTCGTTTAAATACTACTCAAATGCAAAGAAATGCGAGAATGGGTTTTTCTTGCAAGTTTTACGATACGAAATTTCAAGTAACAAGCGTCTATAGCTTGGAAAATACGGACATATTAGAGCATGTGTTTTGACCGCAAGGATGTGTCACTTAAATTTGATTTTTTATTTGATAACGTGACAAAGTCGAAGTTTGAAGATATTAAAAAGCGGCGTGTAGATCCTTCTGTAAGTTTCAAAGTATCGGTATTTTAGACGTTAGACACGCAAATATGCAAAATCTGAAGAAATAATTATTCTTGTTATTGTTTCAATTCAAGTTTCTGAGACTTGTATAATTGTTTTAACGTAAAAAGCAGCTATTTTTTCTACTTTAAACAAAAACATTCTAATAAATCTGACCTTTGATTAACTTTCTTGTATTTGTGAAGAATAATTTTGTCAAAGCTATCTTAAAATTGTATGATTCCTTTGTCTTAAATGAAGTTTTTACCATAAATCACATTAAATCTGTTTAACATAGTAATGTTTTACTGATTTCCACGTTTTAAAGTAAGTCTTTTTGTGAAAAAATAACTTAAATTCTTTCGGTTTATTTGTTTTGAATTGCATGTTTTCCTTAAAAACGGTAATTTTTAACAATTTTTTACCCAAGCAATTTTCTCAGGCCTTAAATTTGATAGAAAATGTTTCAAAGTAATAAAATATCTAGTAAATCGCTTACTCAAAAAAGATAATGTTTATTATTTTCAATCAAAAAGTCTAAACTTCTTTGTTTTCGTAGCCATAGTTTTGCAAAAAACATTCAAAATCTTGCATTTCTTCATTTTGAATTGAAACTTTAATTAAAAATAATCGTTTTTTCTACTTTGAAACAAAAACATTTAGCTAACATCTTAAATTTTTTAACAATTTTTTAGTTTTACACTAATCTTTTGACTAAAATACCGTAAAAATTAACCAAAATGGACAATGTTTATTAATTTTAGTCAATAAACCTTGACTTTTTTTGTTGTCGTAGCGATAAGTTTGTAAAAATCTTACGTTTGGTCATTTTAAATTAAAAATTTCAGTAAAAATAATCTTTTTTTGTACTACAAAACTAAAACGTTTACCTCACATTTTAAACTTTCTAACAGTTTTTTAGTTTTACACTGATTTTTTTATTAAAATGTCATAAAATTTAACCAAAATACACAATGTTTATTAATTTTAGTCAATAAATCTCGACTTTTTGTGTGGTCGTAGCAATAATTTTGTAAAAAATCTTGCATTTCGTCATTTTAAATTGAAAGTTTAAGTAAAAATGAGCTTTTTTGTACTTTGACACTAAAACGTTTAGCTAACATTCAAATTTTTTAACAATTTTTAAGTTTTACACTGATCTTTTGACTAAAATATCGTAAAATTTAACCAAAATAGATAATGTTTATTAATTTTAGTCAATAAATTTCAACTTTTTTTGTTGTGGTAGCAATAATTTTGCAAAAAAATATTACGTTTTGTCATTTCATATCGAAAGTTTCAGTAAAAAGTATCTTTTTTGTACATTGAAACTAAAACGTTTACCTAACATCTTAACTTTTTTTAACAATTTTTTAGTGTTACACTGATCTTTTTACTGAAATACCGTAAAATTTTATTCAACTACACTCTATCTTGAGTTAAAACAAGATCTTTCGCTATTTTTTTTGGTGTCGTTCGGTATCGAACCTTGTCTTGTAGTCTCAAATTTACGTCAGCTTTTGCAATTTTCTTGCTTGCGTCAAAATGTTTTTTGCGGAAATCAAAATCGCACAATTTCTTTGATTAAAACGACAATTCAACCTTAAAACGAATATTATTTGACAACTTTTAATCAAAATTTTTCTAAGAACTTGTGTTTTTTTATTACTTGGTCTTGTTTTATTGAGATAAGTTCGTCAAAATATCTTAAAACCTTACGAATTAGTTGACTTGAGTGGAACTTGGAACGTAAATAAATCGAAAAACTCACCCAAAACTTGAACTAGTTATTAACTTTCTTCTTTGTGTGCCGATAATTTGATCGAAATCTCGGGTTTCTTCATGATGGTTATTACTTTTTACCTAATATAGTAAAATTTTTAACTGTTTTCATGAGAAATGTTTGATCATAGACATTCAAATACTTACATTTTTTTTGATTTGAATAAGAGTTTTAATCAAAAACAAAAAAAAATTGCCTAAAATTAAGACATCTTGATGATCGCGATTACGAGTGGAACAAACTGTAGGGTCTTAAATCTTTAATTTTTGACAAGTACTATGTTATTCACTCTGAGCTACGCTGTCAAAGATTTTTTTTGGAATCGGTTGAATTCAAACTCCACTTATCAACTATTTTACTGGAATATTTAACATGTTGATAATTTTGTAAAACATTTCAAAAAATTTACCTTGAAGTCTTACTTGAAACCAATATTTTTTATAGTCATTACGGGGAATCGTTCAAAGTTAAACCTTTTTTCATAATCTCGGTTATAAATTTACCTGAAACATGTACTTTGAATCAAATATTTTCTAAATTCTTAAATACTGTAACGATTTTCTTGTTTGTGGTAATTTGTTTAAAGGATATTTCAACGTTATACAATTTGTTTTCAACAACATTTTGTGAGTTTTTTTAGTAATCTTGTTTACATAGAGGTAAATTTGTGAAAAAGTAATTGTATACTAAAAAATGAATATGATTCAATTAATTAATAATTCTCTCAAATTTTGTTTTTTATCAATTAATATTGTTTTTTTATGGAAGAAATTCAATAAATTTTCTTCAGTCCTTGTAATTTCTCTGTTGTGAGCAAAAACTGCAACGTAACAATGAAAAGTGTTGATAAAAAATTTTAAATTTTTATAAGTTTCTTGTTTACATAAGAATAGTTTGATCAAAAAAAGACATTCAAAGTTCAATTTCTTTGACTTGAATAAAAATTTTATCTAAAAAAACCGAAAACTCACTTAAAATCTTACAAGTTTGAAATATTCTTACAGTTTTGTGTAAATAATTGACGTATTACAATTTTTAACGATGATTTTTTCCGTATTATTTGCGATAAGGCAACAGCAATAGCTCAGTGGTAGAGCGTCGGGCTAGTGATCGAAAGGTTGCTGACCCCTGGCTCGAACTGATAATGTGCTGTTGTGTCCTTGGGAAAGATACTTTACGCTAATTTCTCATTGCGACCAGGTAGTCTACCCGTTGCGGTGGCCCAGCCTGATCTTGCGACAAGAACTCAAGAAGCGATGCTGTACGTTGGTGTGGTTAGCCAGATGCAGCGCGTGGTTCATACAAACAAATCAAAACTTTGATAACTTTTAACTAAAAATTCTTATTTTTTTATAATGTACAACAAAAACTAATGCAAAAAACTCGTTTGATACTTTAACTTTTTATAAACTTTGTCTTGATGTCAGAGTGTTTTGATCGAGGTATTGAAAATCGTCTATTTATTCTGTATACAGCTTTTATCATTGGTTAAAATTGGTTAAATTTGGACTGCGTCGTTTTCACGGTGACTAAAATTGCATGATCTTTGTTGAACTCCCACTTTTTGCGTTTTAAGTGGACACAAAGATGAATCTTACTGGCGTCAAAGATATGACGTCATATCCTCAACAAGGTCAGAAATCGAAAGCTTGTGACCAAACCGTTTCTCAATACTTTAATAGTATTCGAATTATGCACAGAGCTGGACAGCGCTGTTTCGAGCTTTTAGCTCTCATCGGCAGCCCTCAGCTATCTTTTTCAAAGGTATTCCCAGCTGAACAAACATCTTGGCCTAACTGGCAAACCTTATGGGCTTGCACAGAGGCAGATGCTAAGTAGGGAATAAACGATTTTTCACTTGTGGTACTTTAGAAACAAGTGAAAAATCGCTGGATCCTGGAAGTTGACATGGCTTCCCAGGAGTCGACCATGAAGGACATCAAGATATTGCAGTATTCGAATTGTCGTGATTGGATGAAGATAAAACAAACAAGGTTTAGAAGTTTACCTCTCATCACTAGATAGTGCTCTTGATTGATTTTTTTTTTCTATATTGTAATTTGAAGTGTTGGTTCAGACTAAAGTGTAAGGTAAAACGCATGTATTAGGTAATGCTTTGAACTCTTTCTCTATGATCTAGAATGTGATTTTGCATGGTTCATTATCGTTCTATTTTAAGTTCCTTGTTTATTATTCGAATTATGCAAAAATAGGGAAGATTTTATCCCTCACCGCTACGTACTGCTCTTGATTCATTCTCTATTTCTGTAGTGATTTCAAGCGTTAGTTCAAACTTAATAGTTGAGTATTTTTAATCGATTATGTAATGCTTCGTCCTCTCTTTAGTCTATATCGTGGTTTTACATTTTATGTGTAAGACATATTGTTTCAAAACCGTGCGTGTAATATATTGTTTCAAAGCCATGCATAATATTGATAACTCCTACCATATTACCTTGACTTGATGCGTATTATAACGTTATTCGTTTTGTTGCTTCTATTTGCGTAAAAACACTGTTTGTTTTTTATTGAATTGGCTACAATTGTAATGTTCTGATTGAATTATTACTTATTTTATTAAAATTGTATTTTGGCACTAATAAAATGAAACGAATAAAAATAAAATTAATAACCAATCCGAATTTAATTTAAGTACCACAAATTAAAAAAATTAGTTAACTTCAGGCTAAACTTTTTATTTCTTATACCAATGTCTGAGTTCAATCAGGGTTTAGTTTTCTTTTAAATTTTCTGTCACATTTTTGCACTCAATTTCAAAACCGTTCATGCACATCTCTTTTGTGACATAGTATAGCACTATTTCGAGTAAAGGTTTTCTGACAATAGGTACATATGCTCATTTTGATAGAATGACTAGAGCGTTAAAACTCTCGAGTAAGTATTGCAGCGAACAAACTTGCTAGTCCTTGTGGTGCCAAAACAATCGGAAATTAAACAAATTGAATTATATTACGTCATGCCAGCAAAACAGCGTTAACAAATTTTAATCTGGCTAGCGAAAACGGTTGAAAAGATTTTCTAAAGGTGAATTTGTGACAGGTTATCTGAGCTTTACAGATGTGGCTGCAACAGCTAACGACCAACCCCTCGCTATTTTAATGCAAAAGTCGAAGATAATACCACCTTTCCATATCGACTCACATAATATTCTAGCAGTCACTGTTGCAATATTTTAATGCAAAAGTCAAACGATACTATTGACCAACTTGTATTCAAGTTCACCATTTTCTTGTTGAAACATAACACCGTAGTTATTCAAACTCCAGAATTAATATACAATCATATTTCAGGCATATTTCTACGTTATCCACTAAATGTCTTAAAATTTAGTTTTGTTTTCACAATTTTTAATTTTTTTTTAGATTAAAAGTATCGAATTGTTGGAACCTTGCAAACTTCAAAGCGATTTTGCGACAGCTAACCGCCCGTCCAAAGAACGGTCCACGACCTTTAAACTATAGTCCAAATTTTAAACTTTAGACTATAACTAACTACCTGTGGTGGTTCGATTCCCAGGCAAGTCTTACATTTTAGGCTTTAACTAACCGCCTGCGGTAGTTTGATTTCCAGGTAAGCTTTACAAATTTTACACTTTAGAATCACTACCTGCGGTAGTTCGGTTCTTAGGTAAACTTTTGACTTTTGTCTAGACAAACCTTAGTCTCACCACCTTCGGCGACTCAGGTATTTTAAACTTTAGACTCACCACCTTTGGTGGTTCGGTTCTTATGTGAGTAGTTTTAAGCTTAAGACTCACCAACTTCGGTGGTTCAGTTCTAAGGTAAGTAGTTTTTAAGCTTAAGACTCACCACCTTCGGTGGTTCGGTTCTAAGGTAAGTAATTTTTAAGCTTAAGACTCACCACCTTCGGTGGTTCGGCAAACTTTAGACTCGCCACCTTCGGTGGTTCGGTACTTGGGTAAGCCTAACTAATTTTAAACTTTGGACACACTACCTTCGGTGGTTCGGTTCCCAGGAAGTGTTGCAAATTGTAAACTTTAGACTCACCACCTGCGGTGATTCGGTTTCGAAAAAGTCTTACCAATTTTACACTTTAGACTCACCACCTTCGGTGGTTTGGTTCCCAGATAAGCATTTTAAGCTTAAGACGGTTCCCAACGGTTGTCAGGTAAGTGTTTTAAAGTTTAGGTTTTTTGCCGCATTCCTCCGCTAGAGATTCAGTCCATAATCTGAGGTTGACAGACCTATTCTAAAGCACTCTTTGAAAAGTTTTTGAAAAAATTCGCTTTTAAGTTAAAGGGAATTTCCCCAAACAGGGGATTCCCCAAAGCTCGCTTACGATCAGACGCAGTTAACGATTCTAATTAAAGTTTTAATTCTAATCTCATTCGATGAAAAAAAAAGATTTCATTAACTACCTTTTATAGACAATGTTATTACGCCATCGTATGCCAAAGGACCGACCCTAAAATTATTGGGATTAAACAAGTACAAGTTGTGTTGCGCCATGCTCGCTTCATATTCGAAAAAAGTTAACAAAAAGATAGTGATAAACAGCTAAACCTTAGATAGATTAACAGCTGTCACGATTTCAACACGGCAGCGGAAATTCAACTACAGGAAACGTTTCAAGTTACACAGAGCTTATTCCTATACGTACAAAATAGACTTCATAGCATTTAGATAATCTTTTTTAGAAACTACCGGGTTATTCACTTTTAACCCGTTACTTTGAAGCCAGGCAAACCACCTGCGGTGGTTCGGTACTAAAGCAAGACACTAAGGGTCTTAAGACTTGAACCCAGGCACCTGCGGTGGTTCGGTACTCAGTCTTCAGGTCAACACTAAGTTTCCATTCTTATAACTACACTAAACTTAGAGTTAAGACTAGATCTTGGGTTATTCGCTTTTAACTGGCTACTTTGAAGCAAACCACCTGCGGTGGCTTGACAAACCACCTGCGGTGGTTTGGTACTCAGGCACTCTTCAAGCTTTACACTTGAAGTCAGGCACCTGCGGTGGTTCAGTATTCAGGCAAGTTACCCAAGACTAAGTTTTTACAACTAGCTAGGACTACACCTAAGTTTAGAACTAGGGACTACAACACTGCAATTAGACGACGCCCCAATTTTGCAAACATCCCAAACACCCCACACCCCAAACACCCCACACCCCAAACACCCCACACCCCATACACCCCACACCCTATACACCCCACACCCCAAACACCCCAAACACCCCAATCCCTATAGTTTTCGACCAATATAAACTACTAGCGAGGTTTATTTTCCCAAGTATACATCTTAATGAAAATGCTCATTGTGTGTCCTGTCTCCAGGCGCGTAGCCAGAAATTTGCAATGGGGGGCTGTTTGGGGGTCTGGGGGCTGAGCCCCCAGCCGCCGGAGGCCAATGGGGGGCTGGGGGTCTCGAAAATTTTGCATTTTTTTGCAAAAATAACTTCATTTTAGGGCTATTTTGATTAAAAAATAATGATTTTAAAACGTGGCTTAGAAATTGGCAGTGCAAACAAGATTAAACTGGTGGCATAAATGGGCTATTTGGGAGGTGGTTAATGGTAAAATATTAGTTCTCTTGTTCAGATATTGGTAAATTATAAAATCAAATAGTTCAATAAAACTCACACGGAGTGATCTATTTCGTATACAGTTTATAGAGAAAAATAATTGTTGGGCTAATGAAAAGAGATTTGAGAGAAATGATTGGTAATTAACAAATATTGAATAGCCCCCCCCCCCCCCCCCATTCCTTAGTTTATAGTATATTTGTTGATGACACCTATGTTCAGCATTTTTACACTGGCGATTAAACTTGATTGCTTATTTTTGACCATTTTTCAAAGTTTTCATTTATTTGTTGGTTTTATTTTTGACAAATTAGCCCCCCCGAACATATTACATTTACAATTACATATGTTTATTATGTATAATTACAATTACAATTACATATGTTTCAAAAGATGTTTTAAATCACTATTTAGTCCACTACAGTGCATAAAACAATCTCAAAAGAGCTAAAAATGTAGTGTTTTTCTCATTCTGCATTTTGGTCGACATGGCAATGGGGGGGGGGGGGGGGCTATAGCCCCCACCCCCGCCCCCCTGGCTACGCTACTGGTTAAAAACGCGGTATTTACCTTATTCTGCATTTTGGTAGGCAGTTCATTAGCCCCTCCCCTAAATAAACGTTTCAAAATAGTCTAATCCAGTGCAAACACACTATCTTAGAAATGCTAAAAACGTGGTATTTTCCTTATTCTGCATTTTGGTTGGCAGTTCATTAGCCCCCCCCTCCCTAAATAAACGTTTCAAACTATGCTTTAAAGTGTTTTTTAGTCTAATCCAGTGCAAAAGACAGTCTCAAAAGTGTTAAAAACGTGGTATTTTTCTTATTCTGCATTTTGGTTGGCAGTTCATTAGCCCCCCCCCCCCAAACAAACGTTTCAAACTATGCTTTAAATCATTTTTTAGTCTAATCCAGTGCAAAAGAGAGTCTTAGAAGTGCTAAAAACGTGGTATTTTTCTTATTCTGCATTTTGATTGGCAGGCCAATGGGGGGGGGGGCTGTAGCCCCCCCGCCCCCCCCTGGCTACGCTACTGCTTGTCTCTTCTTGTGAATGTGAGAGAAGTTTCTCAGCACTTCGTCGACTAAAAACTTGGCTGCGAAATACGATGACTCAACAACGACTAAACTATTCAACCGTTTGCCACGTGCATAAATCCGTTTTGGATGAAGTGGACACAGTTTTTTTAGCAACCAATTTCGTCAGCCGCTCTGATATCAGAAAAAACATGTTTGGCAACTTTCCTCCTATTCACCATCACAGCGCATGAATAACTGACTGTCAAACATTTGTAGTGCGATAAATACCTTAATGCAACAACAATTGCTGAAAATGTAAAACTTTTTTATAGCGACAGGGGCACAACTTTCGCATCCCCTTTTCCTAATTTCTTTGAAAATTTTTTGAAGCTAAATTTTTGATAGGATTAGTAACGCTTTTTGTGTTGTTTTATGTAAATCTTCGTTGTAATAATTTTCTATGATTGTGTCTTGTTTGGGTTTTAAACGTTAGTTGGTCAAACAAAGGCCAAAAGGAACTTTGAAAAGTAGGTCCTTTACGTTTAGGGACCCCTTTCTGATCTACAAACGGCACCAACATATTTGACTATAGCAATCGCATCATCCCCCCACTTTCAAATAGAGATCTACGCCACTGAAAGTGTTACAATGTAAATTAAACACATCAAAGCAATGCAATCTAAATAATATACTCCAATGAAACACTGCACTCTAAAATACCAATTTGAAAGGGCTAAAAATTTGTGAACAGAATAGAAAATACTAATTCAGAAGCGCTCACATATTTTCAAGATTGTTTTTAAAACGTAATAAACCAAGACTGCGTTTAAAACGTAATTTTACAATTTTTAATAGGTTCTACAGCTAAACTGAAATTAAAAACCACAAAATACCCTGTCAAAATTTTAAAAAAATGTTTTGGAGACATACAATCATTTATTAGGCTTAATATTTCTTTGCTTTGTAATTGCTCTCTGAGAAGACGAACTGACATTACAGTAATTATGAAAAAGACATTCCTCGGATCTGTTCCGGCTTACAACCGAATTAATGCAGAGTTTTGATCTTAAACACCAAGTTGAATTTTACGAAAATTACGTTTTTCAGATTTTTGCTCTACGTTTTTCATGTTTTGCATAGTTTTGGATAAAGACCTACATTATCTTTACTTATAAAAACACAGCACCACTGCCAAAGTCATTCGTATTGTTGCCCAATGTACTTTCATCCGCCAAGTTTAAACTATTTTATCCAAAGCAGATACTTACACAGTCTTTGAATATCTTATGAAGGGTTTATGTTGACTGTGTAACATTACTTTAAAACTTTTCTTTTTATAACGAAAAGGTAAAAAAAAGATCATAATTTACAAATACTCATTGCACACCTTACAAATTCTATTTCCTAATCTACAGTACAATGTACTTGCATTATAATGCAGAACGTTGGAACTTTCATCATCATGCTCCCATGCAATGACGCAACCCGATGAATCGGTGTTGTTGACAACTCTTGCATTTGCCACAGGACCAGGTATCCCGTAAAACGTTGTTGCTGCGGCAGATGCGGAAACGTCTATTTGGTCGCATCCTTGCGCCGTTATATCTGCCTGAATGACAACGTGCCAATTAGTGACTAATGCAGACCTCATTCGGCAATTTGTATTTGATTAGGTCTAATTTTTAAATGAATTTCATTGAGATGTTTGTGTTTGTAGGTAGATTAGTCAAAGTTTCAGTTGAATTTTTGTTTCAATTTCGAACGGTTTGATTGTATTCATTTTAAGCAATGCTGGAAAATTTACATTAATTTTGCCAAAAATTATTGATGCTTTTGTGAGGTGTTTATTATCCCGCAAACTTTGAGATAGCAAAGTTTGTTCTTACAGCAATTTTGCAGGATATCATTCACTCTTCTTTAAAACATTAACACATTGAAGAAAAAAGAAATAAGCATTTTATGGAACTGCAACCATTCAGGCTCCGAAAATATTTTTTGCCACTGCCTTTCATTGAACCAAACTTAGAACAACGTGGTTGCTTCATTATTATGACAAAAGCTGGAATTTTAAATGTTTTGTTTAACTAAAGTGCGGATAGCTTTTGCGAGGGTTTACCCACACTTCATCACGCGACATTTCACCACGAGACTGTTAATCACGAATTTAGACACTTAAGAGCGTGCTAAAGTGTCTCTGTGATAAAATTTTACAGTGATTAAACGTCTGTGTGATCGCATGTCTAGTGCTAACCCTAACCCTAACCCTAACCCAAACCCTAACCCTAACCCATTGATTAAATGTCCGTGATTAACAGTCGGGTGAATAAATGGTAGGTGATGAAATGTCTGTACACCTTTGCGAGAGCTTAACAACCATTGTGGTTCTCAATACTATTTTAACCGTTTCAAGGCTGGGCTTTTTGGTCACCATAGAAAACTGGGGGGGGGTCAAGCTTAACCGCGCTGTTTGAACGCTTATATCTTTGTAAATACTCGTGCTAAAGTTTCGAAAAAAACATCTACGTGCCAAGAATTTTATACACTTTTTTGCCAAAGTTTGATATTTCAAAAAAATTTTATGATAATTGAGAAATTATTAGTTTTTGTGACCCCACTCAAAATCAGCTTATTTTCAGAAAAAAGAGAAAAAAGAAACAAGAGCGGTTACGCGTCGACAGGCTGCGGTTGAATGACTCAATGACACGCAAAACTTTTATCGCGAGACCACCTTAGCGTTTTGATTTTTGACTCATCTGTTATCTTTTTCAATAAGTCAAAAGGGCATAGCAAAAATCTAGCTCTTCAATAACATGACTAAAACACTTCAATAAGCAATTTTACTGTTATCATTCTGTTTTTCCTCGAGCGTCATCACTACTGTTCATTACAACATTTTTATGACACCCAAAGCTTTTTGGCTAAATCACCTGACTCGCATATAATTATGACATTGAATTAGCAATCAAATTAGCGAGCATTTTTATTTTACAAAAAATTAATTACCAATTATAATTTGCTGTTAATTAAGTCGCGTCCTATATCAAAAAAAGTATGCTAAATATTCAAACACTCAAGTGTAAAAATGTGGAAAATCAAAATATGTTTGTATGATTAGTTTGAAACAATTCCGACCAGCAATTATGCGTGTTTAGTAAAAATCTTATCGATTTGCATAAAAGTTGGCGAAACTTCTGGCTTATTTCTGAAATGTGACAAAAGATTTGATGAACCTATGTTGACGCATTATGCTCCAGTGCAACTTCAGTATTGGGATTTAGCGAATTTCATGATATTCCGAATTTTTCGCATCAGTTACCAAAAATGCTGCGGAAAAAATTCTAAAATATTTCTGGTACTGCCGTTGCAAGTCCACGGAAGAAAATAGACCCAATTTGAAACTTTTGATTTTTTTCCTGCAAACAAAAATATACCGAGTCACGCAGGAAAATGAAACAACAATAAAAAAAAAAAATGCAGAGCAATCTTTCTGAAGAAAGTTTGCGAAAAGACAATGGCCATTTCTTGGAAATAACTCAGGACTCTTTTCAAAGAAAGGCGTTACCGTTGAGTGTGTTATATTGATGGAAATCTAATAACATGTGATATCAAGGCGCAGAAGCGCATAAAATATTAGCTATTTTCTAAACGCAGCCAAGGATGGAACATAACAATTAAACTTGCGGTAAATTTTTACCAAACGTTTGTGAATACTGGCGTAGCTAATTCTTTGCACACAGTAATATATATATTTTCCGCCCACTAAGGTAACCACAAAGTAACAAAATTGTATGAATACTTTTATTTTGCTCTTCATTTGGGATTTTATAAAACCTTCAAAATATTTGGGGAAGTTGTCGACAACAAAGCACTAAACCAGGGGCGGCTCAATGGAAGCTGAAAAAACAGCAGCATATCCTGCATCGTCTGATCGTTTTTCTTTTTTTAATAATATTTTTATTTTTATTTTGGAGGTTTTTAGCTGTGGCGACCAGTAAATAATTAATCATCTTTACCCCCCCTCTCTCCCGCTTGACCGCAAAAATTAGAAAATTATTGCATTTTCATAATCATAACTATTTTAATATAAAAAAAATTTGAAAACTCTAGAGAAAAGCTGCTCACTTTGCAGCTTTTATAACGCATTGAAAATGTACGCGGTGACGTCACAGCTAGTCTATCTTCACTTGATAATATAGACAAAAATAAGCTGCGGCTCGCGTAGCTTTTTGGCTTGTTGAGAAATGTAAAAATGTGTTTCTGGATGGCAAGCATTGAACTATTGAATTTATCACATCTTGTTCTATTGTAGGATACTGCGGTTGGTGTAGACTGTAGAGTCGTGGAAAGATATACGCTAAGCTAGAACGTGACATCGCAAGTGATATCCGGGGACTTCGCGGCTGTATCCAAATTTGACTGAACTTTATTATGTTTTTAAATAGCGACCCAATTGCGTTAAATGACATTGTTAACATGTAGTTGCTGATAGTCAGATGAATAGTTTAAATGCGCCTCTTTCAAATTTTTTTCACCAACTTTAACAGCTTCTGGTTATGTGCTTTCGATATTTAAATGTCTCAAAAAATTGAAAATAATAATCACGCAACGTCAATTCTATAATTGTACAGCCAAAGCCTTTTATACCATTCTTGGTCTGATTAATATTGCAGATCAGTATTTCTTCGTGGTTAAAATACCTGTCGTAATGATTAAACTACAGAAGTGTACTTATTACGCTTCGGCAATTTTTGTTTAATTAGATCAGATAAAGTTTTTACATCGGGTATTTTTGTTTTTTAAAGAATTCCAATCATTAAAGCAGCGCCTAAAAGTAAAACTGCCAGGCTGCTACGAGCGATTTTAGGTTAAGCCATGGTTAAACGCATATTTAAATAAAGAATTAATGTTTAAGGAGAAATAATGTCTATCCATAAGGTTTTGAAACATGTCTTCAGTCACGCGCTGGTAACGACGGCGAAATCTTGAATCGAACTTTCGACGTCAGTGATACCAATCTAAACTAGTTTTTCTTGTTCGTGCCCGGGTCTCGGCGTACCGCTTTTGGATTTGAGACATTACAATAGATGAGGCATAAATTTTGACTAATCACAAAGGTAACTGCGAAGTAGATTACAATTGACATGGAAAGCTCATTTTTGGTGATACGTTTAGTTACACTTTTTCGTCGCAGTTGAATTTATCTACGACGTTGACTTTTTAGAGTCCAAATGTTTTTATATGATTGGCAGCTTACTCTTTCAAAATAGTCACGAGCCGCCTCTGCACTAGGCTGGATAGTGTATAAGGACTTAAAGTAGCGGACCATGCAACATAGCAACCAGCAAATGCGCAACTAAACTAGTTACACATATGCACAATTAAAAATTTGCAGCCGCAAAAATCAGTTTTTGTACGCAAACTTTAGCATTTCCAATAGTTGAGTTTGTGATTTTGGCCCCAAAACTTCGTTTACCCTGATCTGTTTGTAACGTTGTCATTAGCAAAAAGTATTTCGTCTACATGCATGATAATAGACAAAAATCTGGCTTGAGCTGAAAGTCCGCATACTGTCTTTTCCGCCCGCGAAAGCGAAATGTACGTGAAGACCAAAAACATAAGGTTTCGTTTTTAAAAAGGGACTGCTTTATGCTAGAAATACAAACGACAAACGAACAAAAAGGTTTTCATCTTGCTGAATGGCTGTTGCGCCTCGGGGCAATGGTTTCCCTGGCGGTTTTTCCTCCACTCCGTTGTACGCCACCAATATACCTTCAATTATATTTAAAATCTGCAACAATGATGGTAATTGATACGGTTGGTAGTTTTTACATAATTTTCTTTGCCTCTGAGGACCCAGCAGCACTACTCTGCAGTTCACAAATAGATCAAAAAGAGGAAATAATTGATTTTCTTTTATGCTGTAGCGTACTATAGCTCATCAAGCCGTTCTTCTAATTATCAGACACGTAGCCAGCAGGATAGTTTAGGAAGAGCAACATCTTTTCGATCATCTTTGTGACTGAATGGTTTTAAAACAAATAATTTTTGTTTTGCTCATGCAATTTGCAGAGGTTTTGCATTCGTTTCTTGCATTCGTTTCTTAATAAATTCCTGAGGCTATTAGAGGTTTAGGGTTGAAGCCGCAGCTACCAGAAACTATGGGCTTTGGGGCCTTTGCTCCCAGCGCTCAAACATTTTGCGATGTTTTTTGCAAAAATCAAAAAAACAATTTCAGGCCTATTTCGGTTGAAATTATTGCTTATGAGATCGCACATAACAGGAATGCAAAGCATGATTTAACTCTTATCGGCACTACTGTCCACAATTTGTCGACACGGGTCACAAAAGGTATTGCTGCTCTCGAAAAAATCATCCGATAGATCTGTTTTTCGACTATGATGAAGATTTGTAAACTTGCCTTACGGAGGAAAACGAAAATTAAATAATTGGTTGTATTTTATATTATATTGAAAAAACATACGTTGTCGCACTACTGTCCACAAATGTGGACAAAGGAGTTTTGCTGATGTAATACATGGAAATGAGGACTGGTTTGTGGCTATTTCATTTTGTTGTGTTTTTGCTTTGTTCTAGGATGCATTCATGTCAAAACTAGGTTAATCCCACAATTAAAATTCAGCTAGTAACCGTTTCTCTGGAAATTACGACGATACAATACGTGTGAAAAGCAATGACAATAGATTACTGTCACGTGATAATTTCTTTCATTGTTTTGCCTACAACTGCTTTGAGCATATCTAGCGTCATTTTCAACTGCAATTTATTGCTTGCCACATCAGCTAACAATATAGTCTAAAGAATGTTTTTTTAGGCAGAAATAATGAATAGAACTATGGCTAGTTTATCACTGAAGTGGCAGAGGAAAACACTACGTTTTTATGGTTATGTGTGCAAGGACATTTGTGTTAGCCTATGCAGTATAAAGCCTATCATACCGTAATAGCTGTTTTAGATGTTTCTCAGTTAGCTATAACATGAAAAAGTAAAGTTTGGTTACCCTGAAACTCTGAAATAGAAATGGGGCGTTTACACAATTTAACTTTAGAAGTTCTTACTAGAAAAAGCTGTAAATATGATGCCAGGACCAAATTTAGTAAGCGCACTTTGTATTTTACTGTGAGGCTTTTATAAGCATTTATTAGGATGAGTTTTTGTGTATCTGATTTTATTTACTTCTCAGCAGCTTACATATCAAAGGGTAGACTACAATAAATGTAATCATGTGTAGGCGATTTACTTTACGTGAAGCATGCAACCAGCTTGGGTTGATAGATGACCTGAGCGATGATGATGATAATGGTGAGGATGCAGAGTTTATCCCGGTAGAAGACGGTGAGGATGACGAAAAGGTTGTTGAGGATGACGGGGAGGTTGCTGTTGATGATGAAGGAGATATCGAAGCATTTGAAGAGAGAGATGATAATGACACAGATGATGATGATGAAGCCTCTAGTGACGAAGCTGCAAATTCGGATCACGGTGATGGAGAAGGTCGTGCTTTTGACTGCATACCGAGTAAAAGTGGCATTTCGTACACAACCCAAGAGATTCTTAATCGAAGACGACGTCGAAATATCCTTACACAACGACCCAGAGCTATTGCTACCCCTCAAACTGAAATCGAAAGTTTTGAGCATATGCTCACAGAAGAAATAATGCGAACTGTTCTCAGGAACACTAATAGAAAAGTTAGGGAGCTTCGACGCACTCTATCTACACCTCAAAATTACCACAACTTTTCAATGGAGGAATTCAAAGCTGCCTTAGCATTAATCCTGCAGGCTGGCAGTGACAGGGACAATTTCACTGAGTTGAAAAATTTATGGGAAGTTGGAGACAGCAAACCTTTTTACAGGGCTGTCACGTCCTTGAACCGCTTTAAATGTTTTCTTAGATGTATAAGGTTTGATAATTGGCACACACGGGAGCAGAGAAAAGTAAATGACAAGTTTGCTGCTATTTCAGAAATATGGGGAATATTTCTTGGAAATATTCGACGCGTATATGTTACAGATGAATGCATAACTGTGGATGAACAGTTGGTGGGGTACAGAGGCCGAATTCCAGGTAGAACGTACATGCCATCCAAACCAAAAAAGTACGGACTAAAAATTTTCTGGGCATGTGAATCTAGCACTGGATATGCTCTGAACGCAATTGCTTACGGTGGAAAAGAAGGAGATCAGGTTCATAGAAATTTAGGTCAAGATATTGTGCTTAGATTGCTGGAACCCTATTATGGAACTGGAAGAGATGTTTGCACAGATAACTTTTTTACAAGATATAATCTTGCAAAACTATTGCTTGAAAAGAGTTTAACTATACTCGGAACAATAAGAACACATCGCAGAGAAATTCCAAGTATCTTGAACAACAGAATGGAGTTATACTCATCTAAGTTTTTATACAATCATGACGATGGTGTGTGCTTGGTTGCATACCAAGCTAAAAAGAACAAAAAGCCCGTTATGCTTTTGAGCTCAACACATGCAGATAGTTTGGTGACTGCTGAGGAATCTAAAAAGCCTCTTGTGATTTTGGATTATAACCAAAGGAAAGGTGGCGTTGACAGGTTTGATGAAAATTTAGAGAAGTTTTCATGCCGCAGAAAAACAGTTAGATGGCCACTGTTATTCTTTTACAATATGGTTGACGCTGCAGCTAACAATTCGTATATCTTGATGAAAAAATCTGGGAGATATTCAAAATCAAAAAAAGAATTTTTGAAAAACTTAACTTTTCAACTAGCAAAAAACCTGCTGTTGAGGCTCGTCTGAGGCTTTCGAATCAAAAGCACACTGTTAGAGATGCAGCTTCCCAGGTGGGCTTTTCTTTACCCTTTGAATCCAGCATTCGCCCCGGTCCCACATCCAGCCGTCAAACAAGATGCAGAATTTGCAAGAAACATACGAGATCACGTTGTGATAATTGTGGGAAAGGAGTGTGCCCACAACATAGAAAAATTGTTAAATCATGCAAATGTGGTTTTTGTGCTTGAATATATATATATTCTATCTGTATGACAATTTTTTGCCATTTTTAAAATTTTTTTCGTCGACCTACTTAGCCATTTAAAGGTAACTTTTGTTCTTTTTTGTGTTCTTTATACTAATACACTGCTTGCAAACATAAATCTGAAGAGAATCCGCCTAGAACCAGGTTTATATAGGTTGTCCACAAAATGTGGACAGTAGTGCGACAACGTATGTGTTTTCAGTAGTACTGATAAGGGTTAAATGGCTGCGTAAAAAAGCTAAACGAGCGATGCCTCTAATAGTAATTAGAAAATTTTATTCATTTTAATTCTAGCCATGATACAAATCTGTTATTCGAAAAACTAGCAAGTTTTATCAACTTACCTCAGAGTATCCCCCATGCCCCCCCTAAAACATAAACACTTATTTGATTAGCTTACCTTAAGCATTTTCGGCAAGCAATCAACTTTGATCATGTTTGATCGAATTATTTTAACTGTTATTTTTAAGTTAAATTTTTAAAGAAATTTATTCCCCCTCTCAAATAAATATAACAAACACGAATTTGAAGCCTCTTCCTTTTTCCCGGCTAGGGCTGTAATTATTTTATTAATAAAATGTAAAGCAGCAAGTTTCTGCGAACTACAATATATTTGTTCCATGCAACTAGATTTAGCGAAATCGCGCGATATATTATTCAAAACTACAGTTCTCAATTTGTTAAGTAACATCAAAGACGTAAGGTTTAATTTTTTTTTTCATGTTTTCAAAGCTATATAGGCCACTTGTTGTCAACTTATGCAATACTGCATAAAAATTTTACTTCAAAGGTTTATTATTTTACCAATGTCTAAGGTTTTGATAATGCTTTGTTGATTTGTTAGTGAACTGTCAACGTGAGTAGAAAAATAAATTGCCGGTATAGGTTGTTGTACAGTATTCAATTTTTAAACAAACGGATTTTTGTGTTCTGTCTAACCAAACGATGAATGACATGCTTGTAGCCTACCAGTCGATTAATTATGTAATTAAAAATTGAAAAGAATGCGGATATTTACCTAATACTGCATTATGCAATCAAGCAACTGACTGTCAATGATTTTTACTGATTTTTCGCTCCTTTTACTTTACTATAATGTAAGTAAGATTTGGGTGGGGAGAAAAATAAACCTTATGTGAATCCCCAGACTCTCCCTTGACAATGGGACTGCTAATTATCGCAAAGTAATGTATAGCGAATCTTTGCCGCAGTAGTATGTAGCAATTTGTTTTTAATCTTAATTGAATGCTGTGGCTTTGAATTTCTACTTTATTTTGACCCGTAGCGGCCACGTAACCAGTGGGGGCTAAAGGGGCTGAAGCCTTTACCCTTATCCAAGTCACTTGGGAAATTTAATTCAAATATGCATGCTTTTAAACGTACTTTGAACTATTTCTTTTGACAAAAAAGTATAAAGGGAACTGAATCGGCTATCGGTAATATAACTTTGTCAAAAAGTTTCCAAATCTTTACAAGATTAGTTGCTTATGGCTCAACACACGAGTGAATTGTCATCGAAATAGCGTTAAAACTTATTTTGGAAAATTACAAATATTGCCAAGTGGCCAAACCATGCCCCCTAACGGCTGCTTGTGCCCCCCCATTTGGTTCACTAAAGATACTTGTTTAGAACATCACGTTACAAAAAGACAACTAACTATTATGTGAAAAAGGAATGATAACGTTCAATCTTATCTGCACTCTAGCAGCAAATTAATGTTTTTGAATATTAAAAGTATTGTGGTTCAAGTTTCAAATACCAGCTTTAGCAATCACGGTCTATACCTCTGAACCCATTAGGTCATGAATTAGGCTATTCATATCAATTTCAAAACCACGAGCGTTTGCATTTAATGCAATTCAAAGAATTCTAAGCCTAAAGTCAGTGTTTCTCAAACCATGGGTCGGAATGCACATCAGGTCGCTAAACGTTTAGGAATAGTGGTACAACCAAGGGGTTCTCTTCCCCTCCCCCCCTTAGCCAAATCACTTGGTAACTTTGACCTTAAAATGCAGGCGTTTAAATATGCTTTGGACTTGACCTGTAAGTAAAGCAAGGGCTGAATGGACTGGATAATTTAATTTTTTCAACCGGCTTTCAAACCTTAGCAATTTATTTCTTTCAAATAGCTTTAAAAACGTGCGATATGGGATCTAAATGGCGTCAAAATGGCTATTTTTCTCAAAAAAAGAAAAAAAATCTTCCAGCGGCTGGGAGCTTCATCCCCAGGCCCCCGTCTATGATGCCCTTGAATTGTACCATTTTGCTTAGCTGGACATGAAATTGATGCATTTATCAAGCAAAAAATTTCAACTTTTGGTTCAAGCTCTCTTTTCCCCCTTTAGCAAAATCTTGGTTCAAAATGTTTACTAGTGTGTAGGAGTATACAGATGTCGACTGACAAAATAGTTAGTTTTTATTTTTTTTAATGGCTAGCTCTTTGTGTTTTTAGAGCATACTCAAGCTTGTTTAGGTCATAGTGACCTCTGCAAACAAATTTTTCAAGCAATTATGGACCAGAACCGAAAAGCTAAGCAACGCTATCGGCCTTATATGCCTTTTTTTTAGACATGAACACAATATTTTGTGAATTGCACATAATTTTCAATTGTGCGAGATCAATTTTAATAGTTCAGTTTATTTTAGTGCCCCTTTACTCTCGGCAAGTACCCACTTCGTTTGCTGTGGGCTGTGACGGCTCTTCAAGCAGCTGTAGGCTAGGCTCCCACACCCTCACTTTGGAATGCAGACAATTTTAACCGAGGGTTCTAGCCCCCTTAGCAAAATTCTGGTGGCGCCCTGATTTTCGCAATTTTTGCGCAGCAGCAGCAAAAATATATATACTGCAATTAAATGCACATTATTTTAAATTTAGTGGCATTATCCCAATTGCAGAGTTTTTCTAAATCTTCTCGCGTTTTTGAAAAATTTAGAAAAAATAAAGCGCTGTAATTTTTCCACCGTTGTATCGAAGCCTTCTTGCCGTCAAATTTATCATAAAGTTATAAAAAATACAATATTGAAAGTTGAAACCCACATATTTGAAACACAATTTGCATAAGTGCATAAAAAAACGCAACTTCGGCAGTGGCAACAGCATTTTAACAAGAAAAAAAAATATAAACGCTTTTGGCGTAAGACATAGCTGGTCAAAGTTGGTTATTTGTCTATTAATTGTTTGATTAAAATGCGGCGTAAATATTGCAATAGCCAATATGTATCGAAACGCGATAAAAGAAACCATTTTCGAAGCCAGCAACTACCTTTCGATTGACAGCTCTCAAGCTTTGCATCTGCTGTATGTACCATTCGTACCACGTACTTGTGCAATATGCAGTACATAAATCAGCAATTGAAAAAATTAAATATAATTGGCCCATTAAGTCGAAACCATGGTTTTGTTTTTCAAACATATTCAAAAAGCGTTACCTCAATAACAATAAGCACAATAAAACTGTAACATTGAACTTATTTTGTTGGTTTTGTTATTTGTTCGCACGAATTGTAATACAAAGAGTAAAATGAAACTTTGACCAGGCGACAGAAAGACCGTATTATGGAAACACAAATTCTTTGCTTGTTTGATTGATGATCTCACTTAGTTGTAAAAGATTCTAACAGCTGTTTTTATGACTAAATGCTATTCGTCATAGCGCCTTGCCATTCCGCACTCGACTGACGGCCGAGAATTTCAATGACTCACTCAGAACGCATAATTTCGATATGCGTCGCTAAGCATGCGTGGCTCATTCTTGCCTATTCTCTTTATTTACGAAAATCAGAACTTGACCTATGTACTGACTTTAACAGTTAATAACTCGCTTTATAGTTCGTAAAAAATTTTGAAATTTTTATCAATGGAAGCAGAATATATTAACTTAAAAAGTCAAGGAATTTGATCGACTATCTTCAAATAGCTTTAAAACAATAAGCGTTTAAAAAAAGCGCGTGCACATGTAGCCCCCTCCAGTCCAGATAGGGTTAAGTTTGAAAATAACTTACCGGTACTGCATTTCTCAAAAAAATTTATCTTAATTAACACTAGAACGACCGCAATTTTAAGCTAGACTACCTAAAACAACCAAGTGCGTCAATTGACGCACTAGCGATATATATGCTGTTATTCGTACGTTTATTTGGCCAGAAAA
Source organism: Trididemnum nubilum (assembly GCA_963965965.1). Taxonomy (NCBI): domain Eukaryota; kingdom Metazoa; phylum Chordata; class Ascidiacea; order Aplousobranchia; family Didemnidae; genus Trididemnum; species Trididemnum nubilum. Next base: position 5,293,819 of record OZ014473.1, on the reverse strand, counting down.
GCAATACTGAAGTAGAAATAATACTTCGCATTATTTGTTAACTCTAAAATAATGAAAGAGCAAAGTACCATGCGATATTTTGCTTCGAAAAAGGAGGAAAGGTGATAACTGATAAGCTATTGAAAACGCAATCAACAAAGCGTAAACAAAGCTAATTTTGTACATTTGCAACATATGAAAGCGAAGAAGTATTCGCAAGTTCATGAAAGATAAGCAACTTGTTGGTTGCACTCAATCAAACTAGTTTGGGCAAAGTTTTATGGCACATTTCCACATTCTGTGGCCAGGCAGGAGTTGCACATTTCCGCGGTTTTATTTCGGCACTTTGAAATTGCGCATGTTTTCTGCTTTTTCGGGTTTTTATGTTTCCCGCTTTTATGTGTTTTCCGCCTTTGCATACTAAAGCCTAATTCTGCGATATTAAGCAATCAAGATCTAAAAATATCAAAAAAAGTTCTCATAGTGCTATACAAAGCACAAATCATCTTTGTTTGGTTTTAGCATCAAGCCAGTGGCCATCAGCAGCCCTTTTTTTACCTAAACTAGTGCTGCTAGTCTGCAATAAATTATTACCAAGCTCAATTTTTGCAACAAAGTAAAATATGACGCTGATGAAGAATTACTTCGATTCTGCTTATCATGCTATCCTGCAACAATGATCTCTTATCGCTCAAATAAAACTGATGATTACGTCATTCTGTTTTTTCACATTGTAGTGATTTTTCACGCCGTGCAAACAAACACTTTGAATGAACTTTCCAGCTGAGTGCGTCAATTGACTCGCTTGGTCATTCTGGGTAGATATATGATTCAACTCGTCGTTTTAACCGTAAAACTTCCGAAATTCACACAAATTTAGCATTGTCGAAATAAATTAATTGTCGATAAGTTTCAGCAGAAAACGGTTATGTGCAGGCGCGTAGCCAGGATTTGAAAAAGGAAAAAGGGGGGGGGGCTATTTTGAAAGAGTGAGAAGTGTGCATACGACGTTGACTCGAATTTTCATTGACCTTGAATCAGTTTCAGACGGTTTGTCCGAAATTTGAGACGAAATGTCTCGGAAACATCGGAAATTCAAAGGTTTTTTCCGCCCAAAATTAGGTGATCTCCAAAAAAAAAAAAAAGGTCTTCGCCAAAATTCAGAGTTCGCCAAAATTTCGGCCGAAATCCGAAATTCAAACGTTTTTTCCGCCCAAAATTAGGTGATCTCCAAAAAAAAAAAAAAAAAAAAAAAAAATCTTCGCCAAAATTCAGAGTGATTTTTCTTCCAAGTTTCGCAAGTTCAAACGTCTGAGGGGGGGCTCGTTTCGTATGGGGGGTGCTATTTTCCATTTTTCACAGAAAATCGTCCTCAAAAGCACAAAATACATGCGTTTAACATACTTCACACGCCCCCCCCCTGGCTACGCTACTGGTTATGTGAGACAGAGCTAAGGGAAATTGAATAATTGAAATGCGTCAATTGACGCGCTTGGTCGTTTTATTATCGACTCTTTTTCAAAAACGACCATCAAAAATGTAAGCTATTTTTACAATTTACAGTAAGTAATGAAATTGTTAGTTGTGTATAGAAATTTGGTAATGTTTAAGTACTGTGCAGTTCAAGGTAAAAATATTTCGGTCAACTAACTTGAATATTGTAAGTAGCCCGTTGCAACAATCCGGTCAAAACCACACCTCCCTCGCTGAAATTAACCGTCTTTATCACCGATCCATTCGCTCTAAACTGAAAGATGAAGCAAAAAGGCATAAATAATAGTGAAGCTCGCTGTATTTTGAAAAATGAATTTTATTTTAAATGTAACAAACTCAACCGCACTACTAAATTTAAATGTAAACTACAGAGATACTATACCAACTAATTTCCATCTTCTTTTTTTTGCAATTTTTTGCTTAATCATTAGATAAAATACTGCATATCCCAATGTTGTCTGAGTATTAGGTCTAAAGTAAAATTTTTTGCAACCACAAACTTAATATCACCAATTATTGTTCAACCCAATAAATCTGCAACGTGGGTAAGTAAATTACTCAGCAATCGCAAAATTTTGTAATTCATCACCTCGGCCATCAGGCTTGGTTGTTCCTTAGTTATCTGTTCAATACTCGTTTGATTCCAAGTTACATTAAGTGTTGAGCCGTCGCATATCACCGGATAAACTTGAATTTTAACTAAAATAAATATAATGTACAACGACTACTAGCGTACGCCAGTTATAAGCATAGATGGGCACAAATCGCTTATCCGCTATTCCGCTAATTAGCAAAGCTAACATTGTCATTAGCGGATTGGAGTTCCGCTAACGTTCAAAAATGTTAACGGGCTGGTTATCGAAGCTAGTTTGTTTAGTCAATCCGCAAATCTGCGAGAAAAGAATGGTTGCAACCGTGGTTTTAATAAAGCATAGTCTAAAATTTACCACATTAAGCAGTTTTTGCCTGGCAGAGAAATACGTACTTCAAGTATACGATGTAAGGCATTTTTGGATCACAATTATTGCCGAAAACATCATGCTTTGACATAGTAATGCTTTTCTCGCGTTGGTAATCACTCCACTCTATAACATCTTAATGCTGGTCTTGCACAGTCACGAGCCAATACGAGATCAAAATTTTGAAACCAGCATTTCGAAAAAGCATGAAAATTGTTCTTGTCATATCGAACTTCAGTTAGTTTGTACTGGCCAGCGGGCTGCCGCCCCCGACGGATTTAGAAAACTCTTTCACTTTTCATGCAGAGCCTGGCACGTAGCCAGAACAGAATTTTTTTGGGGGCAAGCGAAAATTTGGGGGTAAAAATTCTCTTTTTCTTTTCTTTTTTCTGAATTTTTTTTTTCATTTTTTATTTCTATTTTTTTCTTTATTTTTTTATTTCTCAAAATAAAAAAAAATCTTCGGAGTGAAATGCCATTGTTTTCTCTGGATTTTGAGGTAATCTCCGAAAAATAAAAGTAAAAGGTCTTCACACTTGGTAGCCTCTATCAATTACGACATTTGAGGTGATCTCTATTTTAGGGTTCAAGCGTTGAAGTTACATTTATTTGGAGAGCAAAATATAATTTTTTGGGCAATTATGCTGCTCCCCCCTGGCTGCGTTCCTGTGCAGAGCGAGCATTTACAAAGAGTGAAAAGAGAGATTAAAATATTGCATCTGGAACCAAAGGTGCAGTTCTAGCCAGCCTACCGTACATTGCCGGATTGCTTAGGTTTTTGAAGCTGAGCAGTAGGCTATACCCGTTGTGGTTACTACTTAGCAGTCTGACCATAGACTCTTTATAAGAGCCTATGGTCAGACTGAAGAAAAGAGTGCAATTAGGGTGGTTGGGCAAACGCGTTTTTTGTAGAAAAAAAAAACCGTGTAGTTTGAATCTGGACTATTAAAAAGCCTAACTAACGGGAAAACATCGCTTATATAACGCAATCGTGAGTAGCTCATAAAGGACTGTCAAGGGCTGTGCTGCCGTCATGGGTAGGCTCGGCCTAACCGCGTTATCTGTTGTTTTTCAGGGTAAGCTCAGGTAGCCCGTAGCCCAAATAGTATAGTCAGTATAAACTGTCTTAGCTAAAATTGAAGAAAAAGCTACTAAATTTAAAGGAGGCAGAAAGTGCAACTAATTTAACAATTTCTGATTTACTGCAAGCCTACCCACGTGTTACTGGATGTATCTTTCACACTAATTTGTGGTGCAACCATATGGAGGGAGATAAACCACCCCTCTTTCTTTTAGCCAAGTGGCTTAGAAAATTTAACCCAAAACTGCAAGCGTTCAAACGTGTATTAGATTTGATCTTTAAGTAAGAGAGAATTGAAGGTGCTGATGAGCAATTTAATTCTTTCACTGGGTTCTAAATCTGGACACTTTTAATAGTACTTAAAAACGGCTCTAAAAACAAGCAAAAATGATCCAAATTAGCGTTAACATTGCTATTTTTCCCAAAAAATCAGAAAAACTGGACGTTTTTGATGCACTTGAGTTTTAGTATAGTCTGTTTAGAACGCTGTTCAATTGAAGCACTTTTAGAATGAAAAAATCGTATGGTTCAATTCCTTCCCTAGCAAAATTCTGGTTATGTGCCTACCACTATTTACTGTTTAGAATTATATTTCTCAACCTTTTTTGGTTACAGAGCCGAATTTTCAACAGGAGCCGTACGCAAATACCGCAACTTTTTTTGGTGAAGACCTAATCTTAAAAAACGTCTTCGCCGTTTCGTTGAGGTATTTTTCAGCCGAATTTAAGTGAAGACCTTAAAAAAAAGAAAAGTTCTACCCTAATTCGTTATGTCACTTTTCGGTTAATTTTAAGTGATGATAGAAGAAATAAAAAACAAGTGTTAGCCATTTTGTAGTGCCGATTTTCGACCGAAATTTGGAATTGACAAGGGAAAATTTTAATGGAGTTTGTGAGAGCCACAGTGATTGGTACAAGCTATGAAATTGATTTTTCGTTTTTTCCGTCTCATCTTGTACTTTTATGGTTAACTAGCGGATTAACAAATTAACGTTAGCTTCCGCTAACGAAAAATTTGTTTTATCGGAATAGCGTTGGCGGAGCTATTATTTTCAATTAACGGAATAGCTGTTAGCAGAGCTAATTTTTGCGTTACCTGTGCCCATCTATGGTTTTAAGCTAAAGATTTGCGTTTCTACTACTAGTGCATGCTACAGTACTTTTAGAATTACACTGCCTAATATATACGACTTACAGCAAAAACTTGAAAAACTTTTAAATTGCACTTGTTTTCGTGACCCACTTGCTGCTAAGAGTTTTGGAAATGGAATGTAACTTTATAAAACAAACGAAGGTTCTTTTTCCGATGAACACCAAACGGCTAACAATAACGATGACGTAAAAACAAACAGATTGCTTGGATTTATTTCAAACAGAAATCAATTGCAGTATTCAAGGCTTAAAAATGAAAAGCCATGTCACCAAAGATTTTACTCCAAATGATGCGTCACCAAAAAATAATTGAGCATTTTCTTATTGTTTTGGTCATACATCTTTACGAATTGCAATGTATAGCTATGCTTCTTCAAAGTAAAGAAAACTGATGTACTTCGTAAAAATGCATTTGGTGAAGACAAACTTCTCAGCGCATCTTCATACATTTTTAGATCTATTGCTGAACAAGAACTGAAGGCAAAATTAATGGGGCTGAGTATCTAAAGTGTAATAAATAATCGTTTTTCTACCTTATAGCAGCTTAGGTTTCTCGTTCCGAGCGATATCATAAATTTCTTGACTATAAAACTGCGTCACAAAAAATATGACCTGTTACTTATTGAGTGTTCACTATCTGTTCTGAACAAAATTTGGGCCGCTCATTCCAAATCTAAAGTCGGTTTTGCTCAGTCAAGTGAGAATTTTTAGTTAGTTGCATTTTTGAACATATGCATAAAATAACGTATTTGTTGAAAAACTACATTTTGTCAATTTAACAAAAACACATTTGATTTATCAAAACTTGTTTGCTATTGAATATATCAGTGCTTAAATAATAGTATGCTTTACAACATAACTTTTGTAAATTGTATGATCAATTAAATTTTGAATTCCGCTAGATATAAATCTGTAGTACCACAAGCACAATCGCATATTACTCAGGCTGTTACCAGCTCATGTAGCCGAACGAAATTACAATAGTCTCAAAGGTTTACAATATATATTACGATATATTACAATATATTCATATAACAATTCATATATTACAATATATTTGTATAACAATTCAAACGAAGTAACAAACACATTAATCCAAAAGCTTTGTTGATTTCTGTCAAAATCCAAAAACACATGTTTAAAAATGTTGAGGGCATCTTCGCTCTCTACAGAAATCTTTGTCAGTGTTTTGCTGAAGAGACCAACAAAAATCTGCCATCGCGGCAGGAGTAACGTTCCTTGGTACCTTTCTTCAAAAAGCTTAATGCCGTGGTGAAGACAGGTTAAATGTTAATCTTGAAGCAGAAAAAAGCAATGTTCGCGAACATCTTCCCAAACCCCTTTATTTACAAAAAAGAAACAATTGCTGCGGTTTTATAAGAAAGCAAGATCAGAAAACAAAAGAGCCAGTTGGTCCATTTAAAATAACAAATTTTGTCTGTATGTAGATGGCAAGAGAGTCATGATATGACAACTAAACATTATTAATGCTCGATCCAGCCGCTTACTAGCCCTAAAAACTGTGATTTTCCAAGAGCTGATTAAATGCAACTGTTTTGAATTAACTAACAGTTGCTATTTTATTCACTTACTGCAATGAGCGACTTAGAAACAGACCTCAATTGCTTTATGCCAACATTTCTCCAATTCATTTATCAAATCAAATAAGTTATGACAAAAAGAGTATCATTAAGAAACTAATGAGTTGCTATGTAACATTCTTAGTCCATTCCAAACATAATTACTATTCTCATAACATTTTTTCGCTTTAGAGAAAAACATTTTTGAAGTCCTGCTTCACTATTAAGTCGCTCCGTATTTTGTTTAAGTTTATTATTTGCGTTAAATGTTTAGTTTTGTTCTTACGTTGACAGTTATTTCTGCGACATTGTTTTATGTGATATGATCTTGATAAATTGCTTCTATTAGCAGAAATTTTATGAACAGATTCACAGTCAATTTAGTCACCTCTGATTTGCGTTACGTGGCTTATCTTTTACCACTAACGTCACCGCAGTCATGGTGCGGATTGACCATTCGTTCATTGCTTTTGCGTATCAGCACTTTTGACTTTTGATGAAGTTGGCTTAATTAATTTCATTTCTCCAAGTTTCGCAGCCACACCATTTTGCGTCCAAAAAACTAATAATCAAACATGTAACGAGGTTCTCCAAATTTTAATCTTAAAAACATATTCTTGTGAGTGTTTTGATGTTGTTACGTCTAAAACTATTTTTATTTTTTTCTAATTCCCTTCTTCTAGCACATTTAAATATTTGCTTGCTTTGCAAACATTTCGATTCTTTCTTTTCAGTCTTTACCTTTTAAGTCTGATGTGATATGCGTAACTGAAACATGCGGTAAAGATCCCACTTTGGCCAACATAATAAATCTCCCCAATTACAGCTTTGTTCATGCTCCGTCTCAAAGTAATGCTGGTGGTGCTGCAGTGTATGTATCGCTAAATCTAAAATTTTTCTTAGACAAATATCAACATCAGTTACATAACTTCGAATCTATTTAGTTAAATTTTTGCTATTATGAAAATAATTCACCAATAAGACTTGCAGTAACATATCGTCATCCTTCTACAACCAATATCGAGAAATTCTTGGGTGACTTTTCTTTTTGCTTGAATGAAACCACCTCTAATGACAAAACTTTTCATTTGGCTGGCGATATAAACATTAATATTTACAGATCCAGCAGAATAAAAACAGCCAATGATTACATTAACGAAAAGCTCAGTTATAATGTAATACCACTAAATACATTACCAACAAAAGTAACTTCCAGTTGTTTGAGTATTATTGACCATATCTGAACTAATGAAGTTAACCAAAATATAACGCCCTTTGTAATACCTGAGCGAGATGATTTGTCAGATCATTATGTAGTAGGCTATTGCATAAACGATATGTCTAAAATTCCGTTGAAAAAGAACAAGAGATAAACCAGCTTTTAATTCTGAATACTGTGAAGGTTTAGCGAATAATTTATCTATTTATTTTGAAAAGTTACCAGCTTTGAATACTTATAATTATAATAAAATTTTGAAGGATTTTCACTGACAATTCTTTCAACTATTAATTTTCATTCTCCAAAATAGAAATTTTGTGGCAGAGAACTAAGGTTCGAAATAAACCTTGGTTTATCAAAGTTTTTTTTTGGTGTCAATTCGTAAACGACGTTTTATGTTCAAATCCCATTTTCTACTAAGCAATGGTGGCCAAATATCTTTTTTTCGAAAACGTTCAAACAAACTAACAAACTTACTAAGATAATAGCCCTAGCAAAAAATTATATTATTCCTCGTTGTTAAACCAAAACAAACAAAACCAGAAAAAGATTTGAGAAATAATACAATCTGTGCTTCCTCGAAAGCTAAAAACACTTCATTATTTTTTGATTGCTTTAGTACAGAAAAAATTGCAAACACATCCACTGACCCTCCTTTAACTTCTATCAAATCTACTGTAAACTCTTTACTAAAAAAATTCTTTTGCACCATAAACAAAAATCTTGCTGATGATATTTTTCAATCTGATACCATTAAACACTTCTCAAGTTATTTATCCAATCGCGTTTCTAATTCAGTTTTTTTGAAATCACTCTGCACTAAAGAAATATCAGTCGTGATTCTTTTACTCAACATGAACAAAGCTGTTGGTCATGATGACATTTCTGTTTTTATTTTCTCAAAGCTGCCTCAGTTATCATCGCACCATACTTACAATGCTTTTTTGAAATTTCTTTGTTAATGGCATATTCCCTAAAAACTGCTCACTTGCTAAAATCATACCTCTTCAAAAAAAAAAGAAACTAAACCCAAACCCAAGCAACTATCGACCCATTTCAATACTAACTTGTTTCTCAAAAATTCTTGAAGTCTTATGTGTAATAGATTTTTGGAATTTTTCAAAAAACATAACGTTATTCATAAATCGCAATACGGATTTCCAAAAACACATACTAGCTACTAACCATGCCTGCCTTGACAATGTAACAACTACTCTTGAAAATATCAATCGAAGAAAATATACCGGACATATTTTTTTAGATCTTCAAAAAAGTTTTCGATACAGTTTTACATAATATTTTGCTAAAAAAACTAGATCATTATGGCATTCGTGGACCCGCCCATAAACTTATTTGTTCTTTTCTTCATCGGAAACAATATGTTTCAGCTAAAGTATACAATCTGAAATTGAATATATAACTTATGGTGTGGCTTAAGGGTCAATACTTGATCCATTTCTTTTTCTACTGTACATCAAAGGATCCAAACAATTCTGTCTATGTCTTCCACAATTGTTTGCTGACCATACTTGCTTTTTAATAGATAGCCAAAATCTAGCATCATTAGAAACTGAAATGAATAAGGACTTAACAAATGTTTGCAAAGGGTGCATCGCTGACGAATTAAGTCTAAACCCACCAAAATCAAACCATCTTATTATTCCCGCCAAACAAAATATACGAAGTTCCCGTTTCACCTTAATCATTTATAACTTACCAATATTACCATGCAATAAAGCAAAATATCTAGGTGTTTTTATTGATTCTCACTTAAACTTACTTCTCACAAAAAAAGTGCTGAAAATAAGGTTGCTATGTCGGTGGCATTCTTTCAAAATTGAAGCATTTTCTTCCTTCTACTTCTCTTCTCAAACTATACTATCCTTATATTCGTCCTCATTTGTTGCATGGTTTATCCGTTTGGGGTTCTTCCCACAAATCTTACTCATCAAAATTACAAACACTTCAAAACAAAGCTGCAAAAATCATTGGCGGCCGCAAATATATGGGCCATGCTACACCATTTTACTTTAAACTAAAAATCCTAAAAATTCCTGAATTATATAAACATGACGTTGCCAAATTGGTATTTCACCATCACCACCAATGTCTTCCTCGTTTACTGTTAAACCTTTTCACTAAGACTAACCAAGTGTCTGAAAAGTCTACGCGTTTACAAAGCACTGCCAATAATTTTACTTTATGCATTCCTCTTTACAACACAATCAGACTTCAAAAAATCATCAGGAACCAAGATGCTAAAATATGGAACGAAATTCCAACAAGCATTAACACCAAACAATCTTTGAAAAGCTTTAAAGTATCATTTAAGAATTATTAATTAAGAATGTAGTAGTACGTATTACAGAAACTTTAATACACAGTGTAAAACATTTGTATTTTAATTTGGAAGGGAATTCGTCACGTGCTTCATGGCATTGATTTTTTTTATTAATTTCCAACAGTTCAATAGGTAATCAGGGTGGCTGCAGACTTTGAAGACAGAGAGGCCAACTCACAATCTCCCTTGCCATATTAATTCCTTATTTTGATTGGTCGTTTACATTACGAAAATTTTGTGGCAAAAATACACGAACTTGAACTTGAAATTTTTCCCTCTGCTCATTGCTGACACCACCAATATTTTCAGGAAAAAATTCTACATGAGAATGCACGAAATGCATTTTAATAATATTCGAGCATCCATTTCTTTGTAGAATAGCAGCATTTGGTCAACATTTTCGTTGTAATTTGTTGCTGTGTGATTTCCCACGAAGTTTGGACCACCAACGCAAAGGCATTCGAAGCACTTAGTTCATTGGGACTTAATTTTGTTTTAAAGTCTTTGTCCTTCCTCACTTTTCTAATTTCTGGTGCTACGAATAACTGCTTTAGCTTCGCTTTAGTCTGGGAAGGAAATAATTTTCTTACATGTTTAAAGCCTTTATCTCGATGATTCATGGCTTTTGCAAAGTTTTTAACCAATCCAAGCATGATGCAAAGAGGAAGAAAAACTTTTGCTGCCTCAACCAAAGGAGCTAGCTGCTCATTAAACTTTCATGGATCGAAATTCTCACGAGTAGGTCATTCCCAGTGCTATGGTGCTGTCCATCAGCTCGACTGTTCCACATTGCAAGGCATAATATCATTTAGCAATATCACATTCATTAGTCAACAGCAAAGAAAGAAGTTCTCATGAATCAAACGTGTACTATTTTGTTAATTTACCAAATTACCGTTTTTCAACAAATACGTCATTCTATGCATATTATGCTTAAAAATGCAACTTACTGAAAATTCTCATGTGATAGAGCAAAATCGACTTCAGAATTTAAAGTGAGCTGCCTGATATCCATTTAGAACAATAGTAAACATTTAGTAACTACGAAATCATATTTTTTGAGATGCAGTGTAATTTTTATACTTTTTCCAGTTAAATTCAATTAAGTTAACAAACGACTGATAGAGCTTTTCCACCAATGACAAATAAATTATGTAGTTACAAAACTCAACCTTTAGCCCTATACAAAAAAGTTCAAATCTGTTGTTAATTATTTAACACCAATTCATCATATTAAAGAAAAGATTTAGTGTCAAGAACATAACTATAAAACAAGGCTCAATAACAGTAATAGCCATAACAGAATACACAGTGAAACCACTAAAATTTAAATTACCTCAACAGCGCCTGTCCAGCCGATCAAATTCCAACCCCAAACGGAAATAAAGTGAAGGTTCGAGATTATGCTTTGTGCTTGATTGTAGCCTATTCGTTAATTTCACCTACTTTGATGAAGCATAATAATGATTTTACTTACATTTGATTTGACACATAAAATAAGCTTCTTCATCACAGCGTTTCACGTGAAGATTAATTCCGTCATCGTAAGTCAAAGGCCAACTCATTTGCTGACACATGCCTGTATCTGGTGCTGGATAATTGTTATTGCTGATCATCTTTCCATCATTCCAGAACCAATCACTTAGTCCCACGTCAGATCGAGCTCCAATAAAAATGCTGATATCTGCGCAAAATTAAACTAATTCGTCTGAAATCAAAAGCTCCAATCGCCCTAGAGGGCAAACTTGCACCACACATGAATTTAAATGCGAAGCAGGTCAGATGAGTCATCTACTTTAGGCAATGTTGCAAGAAACTAGTTGGCTGGAGCATAACCAGCTACATGTTGTTGATTATTTACAGGTTTAATTTAAGTCTTGCAGCCAACATTAAACTGAACATTTTCCAACCACCAATTAGCTTAGTAAACCAAAAAAAATTTCCACCGCATCGGTAATGGTATTGGAGAAGCGAATCGTTTAACATATTGCACAAGTATCCGCTTGGCTTAGCTTGCCTGTTTCAATCTAAAAGGTTTTGCTTTTTCAGACATACGATTGCAATTTGCAATAAATAAACAGACAAATAAAATTTAACTAAAATTTTGGCGACATTTTGCGCCAGCCTCGACGTTTTCCACCACCTTTCCCAGCCACCAAGTTGCTATTCGTGTTCATAATTTGTACGTAAAATCCCTAATTTGACTCTTGTTTTATGTTATTTTCTTTCCACGTTTTCGACGCAAGTGGTGACAAATAAATCCGTTATTCTGTTTTAAGTCGCCAAAAGAGCCGATAAACATAATTGAAAACAATTATTCTTGGCCATTTTGAAGTATTTAATAACATATAACTGGTTAGGTTACTGCAAAACAAGTAGGTCTAGCTGTCCCACATTTACTCCATTTGTTGCTTGAAATTGTTTAGCTGTATTTTGTTATTGCTAACTTGCTCGTGTTGTGTTGCGTAATGCAATCGATTCAAGTTGAGTGCCGCGGTGATACTGGTCGAAAACAATTTGTCTAGTGTTGCATTTATTGCCTCGATGACAAGATTTCACCATGCCTTGGTGAGAACATTTAAATTATATTTAAAGTTCAAGAGATGAAGGAGTTTAGCGAGTGACCTTATTAAAAGAGTGCTAAGAAATTAACGGTATTCTATGACCAAGCAAACGTAGTTGATCGTTTCAAGGTCGCCAAAAATTAGCGTTTTGTAAACTTTAATGAATCAAAATGTTTGCCAGTTAAAAATAATTTGGCTGCTGATCAAAATTAAGATCAAAAACTTTAGGAATCACTTTTGTGTGTGTATTCAAATAACGCGGAGACTTTTGTTAATTGTGTTTTTGCTCATTAGGAGTGGCAACAAAAAGAATTTACTCATTCAGAGATTTTTTCAAAACAATCAAACCTAAACCACAATTTTTGCAAGTTTTAAGTATAAAACCTGCTGAAATGTAGAACTTTCATTCATGATAGCGCGTACATACGTATTTTGCTACGCTACAGGGTTGTCGCTGCACCAAAAAATTATAGGCCTAAGCTTTAAGTTTTGTATTTAATGGTTTGCTTTCTGGTGCTTTTAATAGTTTTTGCAACAAGGTTGATGTGCTGAAACAGAGGTATAAACGTGCCAACTTTTTCAGGCCCGAATCCGGCCCGAACCCCGAAATACAAGCCCGAATCCGGCCCGAACCCAAAAACTAATTTGAAGCCCAAATCATGACCGAAAAACCCGAAAGTTAAGTTAGATCTGAAAATATTGGCAATGTTGCCAAGATTATATTTTTGTGCTCTCAAGACAAAAAGCACGTGTCAGGCTGTAATTAAGCCCAAAATTTTTGTCAGCTTTAGACCCGAACCCGGCCCGAACCCAGCCCGAACCCGAACCGAAAAGCCTGGCCCGACTTACAACTCTGTGCTGAACTAGTTGTTTTTCAGTATACTCAAATTGTAATATCGAAAATCATTCAACAACCTTTAGCTCATAAAACTTATTACTTGTTTCGAAAGTTTGTTAATGCATTTAGAGCTCAATTTTATTATCGTTGTTTTAATTAACACAAAAAAAATGTGTGTTGATTGCAGTACATGCAAGGTTTTGAAGTCGCCAGCTATACTAACTTATTGTTTTTCTTTTAAAACTTATGACAGCGAAAAATTGGCTTGAAAAATGCATTTTAGTCATCACAATCATACAAATTGTTTAAGTGTTTTTACCTGGAATATGAATATTGTATTTCGATTGGTAATTCAAATACGCTTCATCAACCTCAGGACTAAGAAAAAAATTGGTTGATCCTCTATTTCTCCTGTGGTAACTATGCAGCGTGATGTTTTGATTAGCTTCATTTGTTCTTTCGTAAAGCATAAAGTTGAGTGACCACTGACCGGTGCATTCACTTCTACGTACAATATCACGTAACGCAGTTCTATAGCAAAACACCACTCTTTCATCTTCTTCATCATTGTCTGAGCTGAAAAACGATATTTAAGAAAATCAATAAGCAATAATTGCGATATCAATCATCATTTATCAAAGTTTAAATTCTTGACTGAACATTGATGGCAAATTAAAAACTCTTGACAAACTAACTCATGAGCCATTTGCTTGGTAATGAAAATGAAATATGAAAAAGATGAAAAATTTATGTTAGTCCAATTGCGAACTGCAATCATCTGCAAGATAATTATCAGTGCTAAACTTGCATTTGTGTTTCAAAAATATTTGCATTGAACTTAAAAACGGATAAAATGAACGCAAAGTGGTACGCAGGATGAGATACTATTGTTAGGTTATTTACTGTAAATAAGAGTTTTAAGCTTCTAATAGATGAATGTATTGTTGTTGGATTGCTAATCTAAAACACTTTGCGACAATTTTTGACTTTCCGCTTCATTTTTGGCGAGTTATGACTTAGAAACACATGTTAAAACCAACACTGATGAAAGATTCTAATAAGAATCGCAAAATTTTGACTGCAAAATACCGGTAGCATTAATGTTTTATTAATGGGAAAAAAATTATCCATGAAAATTACGTTAAACACTCAGAACAATATAAGACTATGTAACAACAAGCGATATTTTGCCGATGAAAGAGTGCGATTCCTTCTTTGTCTAAACAGTGCAAACTAATTTTTTTCACCTTGGAATAATGAAGAGTCTGAAGCTTCTCAGTCTTCCAAGTGCAGGTTTCGGCCATCCTGATGATGATAAATCAAATCCATCATTGACATTAATACCAGTGTCAATTGGACGATATTTGAAAACGTCAAACCACGTATCATCGTCATCATCGTCATTAGGATGCGCGTAGATTTGGACTTCAACAGTTCCTTTGAATTAAAAGGAGTTACTAAATAGTGAATAAGAACTCGCGGAATAGTCAAAGCCGAAGGTTAGTCCTGTGATACAAAGCGGTGAATGTATTTTCGATTGCAATTTACGCTGCAGGTGGCTGCTTAAATAATTTTGAGTATTATTTCGAAATTTTAAAGCATGATCATTTGCAGTGCTTGTCAATTTCTATCTTAACATTTTGTGCTATGGACATTCAAAAATCCTTTGAGCATGATTGCCAAAAACGGTGTTGCCTGAAGCAGAAGTGTCAAATTCTCGCCACCATTGCAATTTTTCTTTGCAAAGCAGCAAACGATGGCGAAGAGATGGTTCCCACCATTTTGTCATACGCTTCAAAGTAATGCAGCAAGTAAGCTAATAACAAACAATTTGAATGTGAATAAACTCAGGACTGAAAATGTTGTCTCCCAAAAACAGACAAGAGTCACGTTTTGCAAAAGAAAACACACATAATTGTGCAGAAAATATAATTTACAGTTACAGTTTTGAGTTAATGCAGATTTAAATTTTCGAGTTTGTTTAGTAATTCCATTCATAATTCCGTTCAAACAATAAATGCAGTTCGAAATATCAATTTCATTAAAATGCGTTTAATGATTAGCTTACTTTGTAAAATTTTAAAAGTTGGTTGGAGGTACAGAACTTGAGAATTGCCTTGATTAAAATGTTCATATCTTTGAAGCTTTTCGTCTGACACTTGTCAAGAAGAATCGTCAGAATGGAGAGCGCAGGAAAAGGAGCCAACATTTATCGCAAAAACCCGAGCCATGATTGGTTGGAAAAGGACCAATGACAAAGCGTCATTACAGCACAATCTTTAAGCTGTAAACGAATTCTTCTTTTTGGCCGAAGGCGGGGTTAAAAGTTTTTTAATGAAAGTGGCTTCAAGAGTGAATAGATGAGAAGGTGAGCGGCCTTGGGCAAGAATAGAAAATCTGCAGACATCATAATGTTGAGCACAAGTAGAATTTTGTAAAAGATAAAGTCCAATAGCTGAATCAGAAGCAAGAGACTGAGTATTGGTCTGGGTGGAAGATTTCCACCGACGAGAAAAAAGTAAGCGTTTTTGGAAAGAAGAGCAAGAACGAATAGATTTGGAGACATGTTGTTTAATTCTGTCCTGCAGGCTTTGGGAAGTACAGCCTACATAACAACTGCCATAGCGGTATGAGAATTGATAAATCATGTTGCTTTTCTGTAAAGCAGCCAGTACATACTACAGTAGTTGGTTGGGGAAAGAATCTCGTTGATAGAGTAAACAACACGTGGTTCCACAGAGGAAATACACTGTTTGACAGCAGCTTTTACTTGCTTTTCAAATCGGGTAGAAACAGAACCGAGCCATGGGAGACCTAGATAGACGGGCATTTTTCGGGTCCAAATTTGGGCAGAGCGTGAAATTGCTTCATCTTCTTAGCCGTAAACGACTTGATAACGTGCTCAGTGTATCCGTTAGTTTATAGAATGAACTTAATTTTGTCTAGTTCCGATGGCAATTTTTCAGGATAGCAGATGGGAAGAGCCCGGTAAGTTAAGGTCAGGATTAAGTTAGTTTTGCGTTTCCGAGGACTGAAGTAATTTCAGCGTAGATATTGACCGGTGAATGTGGGTTTCCGGCAGAAGGAAGTAATGAACTTGGAAGGAGATTTTTCAACCAACACGTCCAGAAATGGTAGAGCCAGGTTAGATTGTTTTTCGAAAGTAAAGCGGATAAAAGGGTGAAGTGAGTTGAGGCTGTCTAAAGCTGCAGGGCAGAATTAAACAACATATTCCCAAATCTATCCGTTCTTGCTCCTTTTTCCAAAAACGCTTACTTTCTGCTCGTCGATGCAAATCTTCCACCCAGACTAATACCTAGTCTCTTGCTTCTGATTCAGCTATTGGACTTTATCTTTTACAAAATTCTACTTGTGCTCAACATTATGATGTCTGCAGATTTTCTATTCTTGCCCAAGGCCGCTCACCTTCTCATCTATTCACTCTTGAAGCCACTTTCATCAAAACTTTTAACCCCGCCTTTGGCCAAAAAGAAGAATTCGTTTACAGCTTAAAGATTGTGCTGTAATGACGCTTTGTCATTGGTCCTTTTCCAATCAATCATGGCTCGGGTTTTTGCGATAAATGTTGGCTCCTTTTCCTGCGCTCTCCATTCTGACGATGCTTCTTGACAAGTGCCAGACGAAAAGCTTCAAAGATATGAACATTTTAATCAAAGCACTTTGGAATATCATTCAAATGTGTTGGCACTCTATTCTACGACCAACCTGCAAGAATGTAGAAATGTGCAGAAGAGTCAATGACTTCTCTTTGCATTGCAGTGTCGAGTATTTCGGCCAATGTACCACCAGAAACGATACAAATCGACTGAGCATCGGTCGCGCTTGCTTGTTGATCAGATAGAATGTAGAAGTAACTGCCTCGGCCGAAAAGTTTTTGTGGACAAACTGTGCATGACGATCAAAAGTTAAAAAATAAAAAACACCATTTCTTCAAGGTTAATATAACTAGTAAGAATAAGAGAAGTAAAATGCTTTTTTCTGATGGAATTACCACAAAAAAACGCCAAAAAAATTTGCTTGTTTTGTAGCAATTGCTTAACTTAGATCAAGGTTTATTTTGTAAAAAATTACAAAAATAATTTTAATGAACAACGTAGTCTCAAAACAGATAACAAGAAGCAGTGTAATGAATTTCATCCTTTTCTAGTTCAGCAGCTATCTGATTGAAAGATATAAACGTGATTGGTTTAATTATAACCTTATTCGAGTTACTTATGCAGCAATTGATATGCTGGAATACCAAACTTTCACGTTTGTGGTGATCCGCCATATTTTAGGGGACAGAGCTCTTGGCACCCAAAAGTAATCCAAAAAATGAAATGAAAGGCGGCAGAAATGTAGCTCTTAAATTATGTGCAATTCGACACGACCAGTAGGCCTTCCAACCAACTAAACACGGGATTAGGCAAATGTGAGCTCTCATATTAAAAACAATTTTAACTACGACAGTTTGTTTCAAAGCACTTCCAAGAATTATTTTTAAAATTTGATTTACGTGTTTGGTTTAAATTTGCCAGTCCCATATAGCTAAGTGGTTGTGAAGCCTGCTGGTTGCGTTGGAATGTTATAGAGAAGCTGTGTATTTTCCTCCTTTTTTTTCACTTGATAACAAAATTGATATTATTACTATAAAGTAATTGCTTCACAATAGCTTCTCAATATCAATTTTCCATTAAAGTTAATTGATTGCTACTTCATAGATTTTTTATTTGTAGTTTATGAGCTTTATAGCTCATAATTTTTATTATATCGTACCTTGCACTTTTACTTATCGCTATTATTATTATTATTATTGTTGTTTTTTGTGCTTTTCGTCATTTTATGCATTGTACCTCGTGAATGTTACGTTACATCGCATTAAGTGATTATTTCGTTTTTTGCACTTATTATAACTGGATGAATCTTGCAATGTATCTATTTATTTTTGCTCTCGAGAGCTTTGCTAATTGTCTGTTTCACGATTATTGCAACTACTGTGTTATTATATCATCTGGTTGTGAGAGGCTGTAGACTCGACGACCGCTTTTTAATTTTCCATTTCAGAGCGTCTTTCTGAACAAAAGTAAATGAATATAATTGAATTGTTTTGAAATCAAATCTTTCATTTTGCTCGCTTTATTACGACGAAATGCGTAGCAAGTTTTCTGGGCCCATCTCAGAGTCATTGGGCCTGCGGGCATCTCAGAGTATTTGGGCCTGCGGGCAAAGCTGCATTTTTCGAAGAAATGTTGCAACGATAGCGAGCTTTGGACAAGTGCTCAAAACGATAGCGAACTTTTGACAAGTGCTCAATTTGACCGGCCCTATAGTTGAACCTCAGACTTCCCGCTCCAGAGACCAACGCGTTACCGCTCGACCAAATGGCCACTTTGAAACTACTCAACTTCTGTTTTATATCTTGCAGAAAACGTCATTTGAAGGTGAATTTCTTTGTAGTATGCAGATCGATCACTGTTTTTAGTTCGTTTTATTTGGGTTGTAGTATTGCAAAAATCAAAATCAATAAAATGTTTAAAATCTTTTAGCAGTGTAAAACTAAGTACTGGGCTATTTTTCACACCCTATTTGTACGGGTGGGGTGGAGGCAAATTTGCCCCCCATCTAAAAATTGATTAGTAAGTGATAGAAGCAAGATCTTTGCTTTTTGAGGATCCTTTTTGTCAAACTTTAAAAATAAAACTTTTTGAGGTTGTAACGTCACGAAAACAATTAAAATGTCATCAAAAGCAGTAAATCCTAAAAACAGCTTCCAAACGTTGCTAAATATTATTTTCATTTTGGACTTTAGTTATTTCAAAAACCTCTCTGATAAAGTCACTGCAGATAATGACGTCACATGCATGATGAGGTCATCTTTAATATATTGCGTTAATTATTATTTGTGATTTTTCGTAACTGAGATTTAGTATCATTTTCAAAATTTTAGAATACGGCAATATCATTTTCATTATATCATTCAGCAGCTAGTGACCATAAATATTGTTTTTATGCAAACGCAATTTATTTAGAGAAACAGCAGAAAAAGCAAAAGCTTTGAATTATAACGTCATCAATGACGTTATGATGATGCAATACATTTATCACTAAATAAAATATTTTATTCCAGCTAAAGATAAGCATCAATAATGAGGGCGCAGTAAAATGAATAAAACAAGTGCTTTGATAAGCATGCATTAGGCTCAAAACTGTATAAAACTCTTTAGGTGCCCCTGACAAAGGCAAAAATGACGTCACGTCCAACTCTCCGTCTAATCAAATTTAATCTTAAATTAGGGTGCATCAAAGCATAGTTTTTTTAGTTCAGGAGCTGTATAAAAATAATAAAGAAGGAGGACAAATTTGCCCCCCCCTCCTTCGGTCCAATTAGAGTTAAAAGAGACTTGAAGTTAAACAAAAGCCATCAAGTAATTAATCTTTAAACTACCTTTAAATCAACAACTAAAAAAGAATGAATGAGTGCAACTGATTTGATGAGCTGTACTTTTTCATTAGACATATCGATAGTAGTTGTGCAAACCTAATGCAGTCAACTCCCGTTAACCCTTTTTTGCAGGTGCTCAAAATCGATTCTAATAGCGAGACACTGTGTCGTTTCGACACAGTCAAATTCAAACGCTAATAACTTTTGAAAGAAACGAGCTAGCTACATAGTTTTTTCGCTATTTGGTAAAAAATTTATTCAAAAATGCTTAAAGCTAAACTGCGTCTTACTACATAGTTGCAATACTTTTGCAATTTATTTTAAATAAAAGTGATCAATCCTTTATTTTTCGCTAATTTTTACTATCATCAATCACACACTTAGCAGGAAACCGACGACTCGCCTGGTTTCTGATTGCTGATGACGTGTTTTACGTAAAGCCCAACGCAAAGATATTTGCTAAACATAAACAAATTAATCACATTTTTACAAATCACTGAATTCGAAGTGTCAAAATTCAACAGATAGTTTAACATACCTTAAAATTCAAAAACTGAATAGGAGTGGTTTCTAGAACCATCTGGTCTACCGGGCATGAAAATCAATACTACAGGTAGGCTAGCCTACTGTTCTTCCGGTAAAAGGACACACGATTAGCATAACGCTAATTTATTCCCTTGACGTTTCGCTCAGCTGAAACGCCGAGCATCTTCAGAAGTTGAGTTAAATGAGTCAGATAAATTGAGTCAGAAGAAATACTAGCACAAACAGTACATATCGCAGATAAGTTACAAGTAAATAAATATCAAAAGAACCGAATAAATTAAGTGACTTATAGATGATTATAACGCCATAATGATCATTTGCGAGTTAGGGCTAATTCAACAAAACGTAAAAATTCAAGTGCTTTACTGTGATGAAACGAGAGAACGTGGCTAAGTCATATATGGTAAAAAATTAGCAAAAAAACAAAAAACAACATTTACTGAGCACTTTTGGCTAAAGATCGGTACACTGATGGCAATGTCTCACCATCCGAACGGTTGATAACGTTAGTGTGGGCATTGATAAACCAACTTTCAGCAATTAACCGTCTACGATAACTATTAACATATTTTAAAACAGTGGATTCTTCCCAATTAATACGATGATCAAACAAAATTAAATGTTCACATAAAGCGGATTTTTCTGGTTCCGCATTTTTGACGGCTCTTTTATGTTCTGCAACACGACTTTTTAAATCTCGTTTCGTTTGCCCCACATACACAAACTCACAATCAGCACAAGGTATCTTATAAATTAATCGACTCTTTTCATGCTCTGCAATAGGATCTTTGGGTGAGGTAAGAATATTTCCAAAGGTTTTAACCGGCTTCATCGCAACTTTCACACCAGCTTCGTTAAGAATACGACCGATACGTTCTGAAGTACCCTGTACATAAGGTATGGAGGTGAAGTGCATAAGATGCCGTGTTGTGTTCCGTTGTTTGACCTTGGGGATGGGGTAGGAGTGCCGTAGAGGGAAACCGTTGAGTTGTAGAACAGACAGAACATGGGTGGCTTCGTGTCGTGCATCTGCTCCATACCTTATGTACAGGGTACTTCAGAACGTATCGGTCGTATTCTTAACGAAGCTGGTGTGAAAGTTGCGATGAAGCCGGTTAAAAGCTTTGGAAATATTCTTACCTCACCCAAAGATCCTATTGCAGAGCATGAAAAGAGTCGATTAATTTATAAGATACCTTGTGCTGATTGTGAGTTTGTGTATGTGGGGCAAACGAAACGAGATTTAAAAAGTCGTGTTGCAGAACATAAAAGAGCCGTCAAAAATGCGGAACCAGAAAAATCCGCTTTATGTGAACATTTAATGTTGTTTGATCATCGTATTAATTGGGAAGAATCCACTGTTTTAAAATATGTTAATAGTTATCGTAGACGGTTAATTGCTGAAAGTTGGTTTATCAATGCCCACACTAACGTTATCAACCGTTCGGATGGTGAGACATTGCCATCAGTGTACCGATCTTTAGCCAAAAGTGCTCAGTAAATGTTGTTTTTTGTTTTTTTGCTAATTTTTTACCATATATGACTTAGCCACGTTCTCTCGTTTCATCACAGTAAAGCACTTGAATTTTTACGTTTTGTTGAATTAGCCCTAACTCGCAAATGATCATTATGACGTTATAATCATCTATAAGTTACTTAATTTATTCGGTTCTTTTGATATTTATTTACTTGTAACTTATCTGCGATATGTACTGTTTGTGCTAGTATTGGAGGAGTGCTTGACACTCCTCCAACTCAACTTCTGAAGATGCTCGGCGTTTCAGCTGAGCGAAACGTCAAGGGAATAAATTAGCGTTATGCTAATCGTGTGTCCTTTTACCGGAAGAACAGTAGGCTAGCCTACCTGTAGTATTGATACCTTAAAATTTAATCTTTGTAATTGTTCAGCTTACTAAAACATAATACTGTATTTTATCAGTTATTCAGTTAACTACATCTCGATTAAAAATTAACGCAATTAATCGAAAATATTAGCGGACTTTTTTAACCTTATTTTACACTAATTTCATGTGATTACGGTATAGACTAAAATTTTATTATTATAAACAATATTGCGTTTAACTTCTTTTGTTTCAAAATTCAAAGATTGTAATGATTTATGATGATTCATGCGTACAAACTGTGCACTATGCTTTAGGTTTTAGCTGACTACACCAATGCAGGACAGTTTTTTAGGGTTCTGTTGGCAAATTTGTCTTCTTGTTGGGGCCCTATTATGTGGTTAGAGAATGCGTCAATAATGCAAGGTTGTAAGTAACGAAAAATAATTCACCAGTTGGAGAATCAAAGTAGCAGTAATACATAACCTTTTAATCACCAACTCCACGCTTTACTAATTAATTGATTATTGACCTGCTCCGCTACTGCATAGGATAGTTCGTGAAGAAGTGACAAATTTTCAAAAATACTGCATTAGAATCTAACACCGCAGAGCGATATCTGGCGATTGCTGAAAAGCAAGCTTTTTTTGCATCAATTACCGTATTACACTATCAATGCATTTTGATTTTGCCGCATATAAATTTAAGTTTCATTGTTTACACAAAAACCCAAACTATTGTAGCCAACTAACCGACAATGTTGATAAGTGTTAAACGGCTAAATGCTTTGTTTATTGCTTATCCTATTAAGTGTATACAATAATTTTTCTCTTCTGACCCCGAAACTATAAAATTCCGATTAGCAACATAACAATCTGTGTTCAAAAAATAATTTTTTGCGATCTGGTTTGACTACTGGTATTTAATATCAGCAGAAAAGACTAGGTTTCAAGTTTGTTTACAAAAACTCAAATCTCGCGGGATTCAAATTGGAAAGGATTTCCAACCCCAAAGTTTTTTCTCTTTCTTTTTATATCTTCCTTCCGTGATAATTTTATTTCTTCAAGCATTTTTCAAGTTTTGTTCAAGCTCTAACAACTATCAAATTTTGAGGGGGCCGTTGCCGAAGAATTTCTCCTTTTGGCACTACAATTTACCGATATATACGACAGATCAAAGTATGCAGTTTCTATTTTAACGGTCTAGGAGTAGGAATCAAATAAAAGAACTAACAAAACAATGTGTTCTATTTGGTTTGGGTGTTTAGATACCTTTTTTTATCGATTTCTGTTGGTTTATTCCGAGATATAGCGTTTCAATGTTAATTACTTTTTTTTCGGTTTTCGATCTGTGAAATTGTGATAACTTGACCGCATATGCCAAAATTGGTTTGCTCGTAGCTTTTATCTACAGTAACTTCGTGTTCTGTATGAATTTCAGGTTACCACATTCTGTCGCTTGCAAGTTGTAGCAAATCGACAAAGTTTTACCGCTCAGGCCCGGCGCCAGAGTGGCGTGATTGGGGGGCGGGAAAGCATAAACAGTTTTTGGGGGACACAAAAACTTTGTTTTCTCAAATTCGAGAGTGACGACAAAAAAAAAAAGGTCTTCACCACAGATTCTGCGAAAAATCGGTCCTTGCTCACGGATTCTGGATTGATGATCAGTATTTTGGGGGTCTCAGGCCTCGAACTGTACTCCAGTGGGCCAAGCCTGTTACTATTTTGGGGCACAATCCTGGCTTGGGGGGCACAATTCTCGTTTTGGGTGGCGCAAGCAGTGATTTTGGGGGGGCACGGCACTGGAATGCTCCCCCCGTGGCACCGGGCCTGTTACCGCTTGTTTGGCAATTTTTTTGGTGAGATTTGTGTTCGGGTAAATGGCAAGCAATCAAAGCCGTTCCATGTGGGCGTTGGACTCCGGCAAGGGTGCGTTTTGTCACCTCTCCTATTCATTGTTTACATGAATTGGATCGACAAATGCAGCCAAGCTGATGAGTGTGCCACGATTGGAAATTGCAAAATTAGTCGTCTGCTATTTGCAAATGATTTGGTTCTGCTTTCTTCCACAGAATCTGGCCTCCAGCGCGCATTAAATAGCTTTGCAGATGCATGCAACACCGCCGGAATGAAAATAAGCACGGTCAAAACTGAGGTACTCCATCTTTCAAGAAACCCTGATCAGTGCGTATTACAAGTGAATGGAGCGACACTGAAGCAGGTAGAGAAGTTCAAGTATCTTGGGATTGCATTTACGAGTGACGGAAGGCAAGACGAAGAACTCGATACCCGAATAGGCAAGGCTAGTGCAGTAATGCGAGCTTTGCACTACTCGGTTGTCATGAAACGAGAATCGTCGAAAAAAGCAAAGCTCTCAATTTTCAAAGCAGTTTTTGTCCCCATTCACACTTATGGTCATGAATCTTGGGTAACGACCGAAAGAATGCGATCACAAGTGCAAGCGTCCGAAATGAGGTTTTTACGAAGAATCGAAGGACTTACACTTATTAACAAGGTGCGTAGCTCTGAAATTCGAAAAACTCTTAACATCGAGCCTTTATTTCTCCGAATTGAAAGATCTCAGCTTAGATGGTTTGGCCATGTAAGCAGAATGCCTCAGGAAAGACTACCCAAACAAACTTTACTTGCCAAAGCAAATGGGAGAAGACCAGTCGGACGACCTAGAACTAGATGGACCGATTACATTGCGGATCTTGGATGGAATCGCTTGGGACTTCGCCCAAGCGAAATGATGGAGATGATGGAAGACCGTGAGGTGTGGTGGCTAAATCTTGAGCTACTGCCCCCGCAACCCTCACGGAAAATCGGGCAATGAAGAAAGAAGAAGAAGAAGAAAAAGAAGAAAGAAGAAGAAGAGGTTTCAGACTTAAACTGCGGTCAGGTGATCGATCGACTAAAATTATCGTTTGAAGCTTTTATCTATCCCCATTTTGCGTTCAAATTATATTTTTTTACATTTAACTTTTGTAAGTTTCTGTATAAGCAAAGTAATGAACTTCAAATAATTGTAGCCTATGATGCAAATCGCGAGTATAGCGGCAATGGTCCAAGCTAACCTTGCGTGTGTCGCAAAGTCCCAAATATTTTTTCGATAAAGATCACAGTTATACCCACAAATAACACCAATATTGTAAATTATGGCCAACAGAAAAAGTTAAACTGCCAATACTTGTTATTTTCCAATAATATCTGAGCACATTATTTTATATCGCGTTCAATTTTTTTTCAAATTATTGCGTATGTTACCGCCATCATCTAAACGAGGACTAAACGGAAATTCAATGAGGGTATTTAAAGTTAAGAGAACCGTATTAGACTAGTGCAGTGGTTCTCAACGTTTAATAGTCTGTTCAACACCAATTGCTCCCTTGGAGGCTGTAAAGTTTTCTGTACCAATGACAAACCGACTGAAAACCAAAAAATAAAGATCCTCACCACAAGTTGATAAGATTTTTCCCAAAATTTTGATTGAAGACCAAAACAAAAGTCTTCACCACACTTCGAAGAGATTTTTCTCCAAATCCCAAATTTTCATGGAAGTCCAAAAAAAGTTTTTACTTTTTTCTTGTCCAATGTCCCGTGGTTCCCTTAATTGATATCTCGTGACCCGCGGTTGAGAACCACTGGACTAGATCAAACTGATTAATGCGTAGCGAAACAACTCAATGCAGTAGCTTAACCGCAGCTTTGCTTTAGGTCAGAATTGGAATGGCATCGACTA
Organism: Trididemnum nubilum; assembly: GCA_963965965.1. Lineage (NCBI taxonomy): Eukaryota > Metazoa > Chordata > Ascidiacea > Aplousobranchia > Didemnidae > Trididemnum > Trididemnum nubilum. The sequence goes on along the minus strand of OZ014473.1, from coordinate 5,268,043 downwards.
TGACGCAAAGGCTATTAACATCAGGATTGCCAATAAAAAATTATAACATTAGAGGCCCCTGCGTCGTGTTTGAAGTAAAATATCTTTGAAACGGCTCGGTCAAGAAGAATGGAGTCAAGGCCAATCTAGTCTTATGCGATTGGTCTAGCTTTAGATACCCCCATTGATTTTGTCTTTAGTCCTAGTTTATTAAAAAGGCTGCACAAAATGTACGTTATGCCATAAAGATTTTTCAAAAAACAAAACTTATGCATTATCTTTACTATTAAATTCATCTGAAAAACAAAAAGCAGGTCTGTAACTAAAAGGGTAGTTAATTTTTTGTTAAAAAAATTCAATATTTTTTTAATAAGTTGGGTGGTATTTATTGCATAATGTAAATAAGTGCGTACTAGAGGCAAATTCACCAAAGTAGAGGCCGAAGACAACATGGTGCTATTCATAGGTGGGCACGAATTCGTTAATCCGTAAATAACGAAGCTAACTTTTTTATTAACTCGGTAATTCGTTAAATTTTTTTTTCCGTTGACGAAAGTAATTAACTTTCGTTGAGTTTCGTTAACTTACCTGTACGTTAAGGTTTTCATCGCTAATTTCTCGCACCACTCATTCATCCTACCGGTACAACCAGTTTGCACTGGTAACACTCGTTGGTATTAGCACGAGTGTTGGAGAAAAAAAATCAAAGAAGGGAGCTCTTTTTGTGGCAAATATTAAGCTGCAGCCTCATAGGTCTATTAATTATCGCTGTTTGCAACTTCCAAAGATTTTCTGATCGCAGCTTTGTTAGTGCATTTGAGCCTATTTCTATCTTGAAATCAGATTGGACTGTAAAATGCAACGTCCAAAACACAAAAGACTACCGCAGCGATAATTTTTTTCTTACAATCGACTCAACAGTGCGATTACGTGTTCTAGAAGTGAATGAGTAAAAAAAAATTAAATTACTCTCAAAATGTTATCAAATTAACGGACTTCATTAACTTCCGTTAATTAAAGCTGAAAATAACAAATTAACTTTAACAGAGGTATGAAGTTTGTTAACGGACTGGTGGTTAACGAAGCTAACGTTTTGCATTTACTTGCCCACCTATGGTGCTGTTACTTTTTAGCACATTCAAAATATTCCCAAGATGTATCAAATATTTTGTATAATAGGCAAAATTTAAAGCAACTCGCCGATTTGCAGTACTTGATTAAATTTTCTACACATAAATGTAAATTAGACTATAGAGAAATTACTTTTATTCAAAAAATTTCGAACTTCGTGCAATAGAGGCGATTTTTTGATATCTCGGCACTGTCCGTCTATTTCAACTCGAATCATCTGGCTGTCATTGTGATGACAGAAATAACAATAAAATTACTAAGTTGCTCTGTTGCGAGCCATTATTTTTCACAGAACTTGTGGATTTGTTGTAGTGACTAACCGCAACAGCCCAAAATCATCAACTAAGGTCTAAACTTGATTTTAAAGGCGTAACCAAAACAGTTATACGAGGGCTGAAACTCTTCCTTACCAGTAAAGTCACTAAAAAATTTAACCCAAACTTATAGGTTTTTAAACGTATTTTGGACTGGATTATGTAGGGGTCAGGAATGGATGGCCGAGTAATTTAATTTTGTCAAATGTCTTTCAAATATTAGCAATTAGTTCTTATGTCATTTCAGATGGCGATAAAATGGCCATTTCTTAAATAATCACAAAATCACTCACGGGCTGAAAGCTTCGCCTCCGACTCTCATTGCTCCCGGTGGTTGGGAACTCAGCCAGTCCTACGTTTGTGAAACGCGGACAAAGTTTAGGTTTCAATTCAAGCCCCCCTTTACGAATTCTCAGTTGCGCGGCCGCTTAAGTTGTTTCATTATCGCTATCATGTGGGTGAAAAATATTTTATTTTGCTAACAAATTACCACCATAGAATAGGAGCATCTAACAAAATAACGATGAACTTAATTTTCATTGAGTTTCACAACATAATTATTGATACAGCAGTAGCCGAGCCAGATGAAGGAGAATAACCTTCCTTATATCTTTATCCTATCCCCACTCTCTGGTATTTTTTCGCATGGTAAAATATTGACATTGGCGTGGAGAGTATTGTTTTGAGTTGGAAAAGTGGCAATTTTTGGCGTTTCCGACCATTGATAGTAGACTTGAAATAGTCAAAGCTGAACTGCATTAAAATGTTATATATGGCTTATTTTAAAAATTTAATATTTTCATTTAGAAAATGAAATGTTTTACCTCAATTATTCAATCACTGGTGCAACCAAGTGGCTATAGTGCTGAAGCCTTCTTAACAAATTTGCTTAAATAAGAGAAAGTACAAGGCGGTCTAATATAGTCTTTTGCAATTTAATTTAATTTTAAAAACGAGTAAAAATGTTTCAAATTGCATCAAAAACTATTCAAATGCATTTTTCCTAGTCTGCAAAAACAGCCCAGTGCCTTTAGTCTATCCCCCCTCACTAATGTTTACCGAGAAGTTAAAATCGCTGACAATTAATGCGATTGTTGGATCGCTGGGTGAGGAGGTTAGATTTTGACAAGATTTGGTCAATTTTCTAAATTGTTGATGCACATATTGTACAAGTTAAGAATCTTTTGTAATTTGGAAATAATAAAAGTGTCGATTGTGTCAATTATTGGAACGACCGACGCTCGCGTCGCGTGTTTTTTTTTTTTGTTTTTACTCGGCCATTTTCCGACTAACGAGTGCGAGATTTCAAACTTTTGCTTATAATTCAAGAACGGTTCAGTCAAGCTACATGAAATTTTGACAGCAGTTTGAGATTAATGAGTTTTATGTTTGTACCAAATTTCAAGGCAATTGGTTGTGATAATTTGGTTTTAGAACCCGAAAACCGCCCCGCAAGTTTGGCGTAAAAAGCGGTCTCAGTCAAAAACGGCGTAAAGTACAGCAAAAAATATTTTATAGGGTTGTATGTCTTAAAATAGCCATTCATCCCAACCAACCCACTTTTGGCCACGATGAGGTTTATTTCTTTTTTTTTTCTTCCTTTTTTTTCCCTTTTTTTCCTTTTTTTTTCTTTCTGATTTTGTACGCTCTTTTTCTCCTAAACCACTAAACATCAAAATCTAATTTTTGTGTAAAGTTGTTGAGCTGCAAACGCAATTTTTTCTTCCGAAATTTTTTGGAGCAACTCCACTGGGAACCCGTCCGAAATGGGGCCCCAAAAATCCATTTTTTGAACAGTTTAAGCTAGAGTGCTATTTTTTTGGTATCATAGGTTATTTAACAGACAAATATTTTGACATAGTTTGGGGGTGCCACCCTGCCGGGGACCCCCCCAAATAAACCCCCCAAATATCAATGTTTTGAAAGACTCAACTTAGAGTGCCAGTGTTTTATGATATCAGCAGATATTTAACAGACAAATATTTTGGCATAGTTTGGGGGGTGCCACTCCCCCGGGCATCCCCAAATAGACCCCCAAAATCAATTTTTTGAACGACTCAAGCTAGGGTGCCAGTTTGTTTTGATATCAGTAGATATTCAACAGACAAATATTTTGACATGGTTTGGGGGTGTTACCCTCCCGGACCCCCCCAAAAATGAATTTTTTCAATGGCTCAACTTGGGTGCCAGTCTGTTTTGATATCAGGAGGTATTTAACAGACAAATATTTTGACATAGTTTGGGGGTGCCACCCTCCCGGGGACCCTCCAAATGGACCCCCCAAAATCAATGTTTTGAACGGCTCAATTTAGGGTGCCAGTCTGTTATGATATCAAAAGATATTTAACTGACAATTATTTTGACTTTACTTTTCTGGAGGTTCCATAATCAGATATTATTGAATAAATGCTGATTTTACGATAGACAAAAAGTGCTTGTGAGCATCACAGTATTAGCTTTGCGTCGGTCGTTCACTGGGTTTGCTGGCAAACTCCCATCTAGTTATCATTGCAACTACAAAAATACCAGAAAAAACTTTTCGCCTTTGTTTCTAAAAAATAACAAAAATTCAATTAACTTTTTTGGGTAGTGGAGGTAGAAAAGTTTACCAACAAGAAATAAAGCTTTTTAAAACCTAAATTCAAGCAATCTGAAAATATAAGTATTGCAGAAGAATTTCAAAATAAGCCCTTCCAGTCCAATAGCAATGGAGTGCAAACCACGCTGATTTCTGTTGAATGCTTAAAATTTAGTGGTTCTTTCTTTGAATTTTCCCGTTTGTTTATGTTATATAAACAGTTTGTGAAGTTGTGCATCTAGAAACACTTGTAAAACTATAACAACATTCGTAAAACAATTTGCATCCTCGGCAAGTAACGATGATATGAAGAAAAGGTGAATTCCTGCCAAGAAAAAAAAAATTAATTGGAAAAAAACGAAAAAAAAACTTCCAAAGTTGTAAAGTGTATATATTATGTAACTTTCTAGCTTAATTACAAACGCAATAGCCGTGTGTCAAAACATAAAAAGCCGTAAAGGGAAACAAGCGTTATCTCTTTTCATGAATCATCATAATTGATTACCTCCATATAAAGTTTTATTTGCTTAAATAGTTTTCGAAACAAGTTACGCTGCCGATTTTGTTCATGACTAAGCGCACCGCCTTCGCCGCAAAACGACGTAATGACGAATTTCTTGAAAACCAGACAGCATGAAAGAATTTGCCGGTGCCAGGGCATTTAAATTTTATTTTGACAGCTCTAATTTCTCATATTTGCCTGAAAACTGAAGGTCTAGGTCAATAAACTGTTAGTTGTATTAAAACGATAATTTTTTTGATGACAAACTTTTCACCATCACAAATTAGAATAAACTTTAGGAAAAGTGAAGAAATGTCACGATTTTCGGACAAAGTTATCCCAAAAAATTTTTGTTCTGAAATTTCGTTATGTCGATTTGACACAGTGACCTGCAATAAAGGGTTAATCGGATACGATTTGTTCCAGCGAGTAAAGACCGATTAGTGAGATTGTCGGATTAACGATTAAGCCTAGTTTGATTTTGGCATTCCGTTTCTTAACAGTTTGTGTCCGATGGCGAGGGTGTTCGATCAAAAGAGGGCCGATTGACGGGATTTTGTTATTTTGCAATGTTTTTAAATGTTACAACCAAAGAAAACGAATTTTCCGGTCAATTTAAAACTTTTACTGATCAATTACTTGAAAACAATTACGAAAATATTGACTATATTGGCAAAAGTTTTTAAATAATGTAGTGTTTTTTAAGCCAAAGCAAATGAGCAAAACTGACAATTTATTATGAATTAGTAGATCATTCAAACCTCTTGAACGCTTAAATAAACGCAATCCGTTTTGAATTCACATTCGATCATTTGCCAAAAGAATTTTTGTTATGGGACGAATCATTGTTTAGAGATGGCTCTCTCGTCTATCACGACTAATTTCACCTTATTGTAGAAGTTCTATTTGGAATTTCAAACTTGATAAATTTTTAAAATATTTTACTCTGATTGACGACGATATTCAAAGCTACAAGGGTAATTATTGCTGGAATGCAATCACATCGTTTCATTGATGTCATATAAGAGAAGAGAACAGCTCTTCGTTTCATTAAAAAAACTACTCATCATTTCTTTAATGCCATTAATGGTTTTAAACTGGTTTTTCTGTTTAACGTCATACATTTTTTTTATAAAAACAAAATTGAATAAACTCACGAGGATCTTTTTCACTCAAAACTTTAAATACAAGACCATCCCCGGCAAGAAAAATAATTGAAAAATCGTGTCTAATTATAAAAAACATAATAGTTTGCTGTTACAATCCGTTATCGAACACTTTTGAAACCCTGATATTAAACACTGACTAATACAGTAATTATCAGTTTCTATTTTACAGTAACGTATCCTAACCAAATGGTGGATTTATGACTCATAGTCATTGGTTTGGTGTGCTGTTTTGTTTTTGCTCAATAATCACGACCAACAACTAAAGACAGTTTTTTAATCTATTACAAAAAAAGAATTTGCATCTCTGCAATAAAATTGGAGAGCTAGTAAAGCTAAAAAATTGTGAACAAATCAAAACAGCCATCCTCGACCTAAGCTCTTATTACTGGTTTTTACAAATTCAAACGAGATTGCATGACAGCATTATCGACACTTAAGGCCCGTTCGTACACAGCGCGAATACCAAGGGGAAAGCGACGCAAACGCGAAGATGCATAGCCGTTCGCAGAAGAAAGATTATGAAAGAAGAATGAATTCGTTTATACAGAGCGCCAACGAAATTTAGTTTGCGCGGAAGACTGCGAAGATTGCCTCCAGAGATGAAACTTAGGCGGCGTTGGCGACGGCTTTTTGCGTTCAACCAATCAGCGCTTTTAATTTAGGCTAAGTCACCATTGTTAATTCGTCCCTGCACTGATACTGACAAATAGAACACTAATATAATTCAACGCAGCTATTTAAAGTAAAATATGCAGACTCAGAAATTTATCGAAAGCGATTTTCTTAAAATTTATTGGGGTACTATTTACCACAATAAAGAGTTGATATTGCATGTAGTTTGAAATCAATAATTTCAACCGGCCAACCGCTCGATTTCTTCGATCCCCTAATTCCAGCTAAAAATGAAATTAAACAATTATGCTAATATCGTTGTAAGCTAAGTTCGTTGTATAATACAAAAAAATGGAAATGCTATTATAAAATCATTTTCGTTCTTTTTCAGATAAAAAAACCGTTTTCTGTTGTTTAAATATCAATAATGTAGTAGAATTGTTTTGTTCTGCATAAGAACCAAGTAAATTTAGATCGAGAGTGGGTTTTTTTAAATGTTCAAAAATTTTAACTTCATTTGTTTTTAAAGCTTCATTGAAATGGCACCAGCTCATTTTTGCTTGGTTTAAATTCCTTTTCGTCATTAATCCTGATTGTTGAACAAATAGTACAATAAACTGGCTATGATTGTTGAAACTTGGTTAAACTGTTGCTACGATACGGTACTGTAAAATCAAAGTTAACTTTTTTTTATTATTTATTTGGCTCATGATTGTATTAGATTGTTTTTATAAAAAAAAGTAATGCATAATAAAAAACAAGGTATTTCATTAAAAAAATGATATGCATTATGATAATTTACGTCGGCAAATGATTGAGTTTTAATACAAAATGGATTGCAGTTTTCGTGTGGAAAACTGCAAAACAGCAAGTCGCAAAACAGCAAATCGCACGGAAAATTGCGCAGTTTTGCACATAGTTTGTGTCGCTTTCTGCGTTCGCGCTCGGTATAAGATACAGCAAAAAAATCTTTTACGCCGCCTCAAATTTAGCTCCGACAGCAATCGACGGGAAATTGCGGGAACTAAATTTTGTTCCTGTTCGCGTTTTTGCTCTGTATAAACGAATTTATTTTATTTTATTATAACCTTTCTCCCGTGCAGGAACGCAGCCAGAAATTCGCTTTAAAGGTGGCTGTTTTGGAGGTCTGAGTGCGAAGCCCCATTGCTAAACATTTTTGATTTTATTTTGCAAAAATAGTTTAATTTTAGGCTTATTTTACTAAAAATTGATGCTTTTTAAACGTGCTGACATAGAATTAGCAGTGCAAAAACATAATTAAACTGGTTGCATAAATGGGCCGTATGGGAGGTGGTAATGATTAAGTTACAGTTGTCTACTTCTCTTTTTAATAAGCCGCTAAATCATAAAAATGTATTGTTCAACAAACTATTGTTTACTCCTTGCGAGTTTCATTAAATTACAGAATTTTTGAACTATTAAAATATATTTCGTCAATATTTGTCATAGAGAATGATAATAATAGAGGGTGAATGGAACAAGATTTGAGAGAATGATAAGTAATTACTTAATACTGAATAGCCCTCCTTCCCTATTCTAGAGCTTAAATAATTTTTTTGTTTTTTTGTTTTTTCTTGATGAAACCCATGTTCAACGTTTTTCAACAAGCGATTAAATTTGAATGCTAAATTTTAGTAATTTTTAAGATTTGTTATTGACAGAAATAAATGTTTCAAAAAGATGCTTTGGATCACTTTTGAGTTCATTTCAATGCTAAAAACACTCTCAAAAGTGCTAACAACGTGGCATTTTTCTTGCTCTGCATTTTGGTCGATAGGCCAATGGGAAGGCCGTAGCCCTCTCTTCGCCTCTGGCTTCGCGACTGCTTCCGCGTCACTTTCCGCGTTTGCGCTGTGCATAAGCGGGCCTTTATGCAAGTAGGAAATGTTTTTTTGCGCAAACTGACTTTTGTTCTCTTTCGCACTATATTGAAACGAGAAGTTCATTATATTTAGTTATGAGCTTACGACCTTTTTTTCGCAAAAGCCTGTTTGCCTTGTGTATAATGAGGCAATTAATGCCATAAAACCACTTTGTATGCTCATTTATGATAAACTGTTTGTGTTTACCTTCTGCCAAGCAATTAAGTAAACACTGAAATCCATTCACCAACACAAAGAAGATAATGTTTTTCATCATTCAATTGCAATTCCTCATAGAATTCTGAACTTTTCAAGTTTTTATTGGCGCACTAAAATTCCTCTTAGCCTAGTTAGTGCTCCTTCGAATACCAAACATTTCATCGTCAGCACATCTATTTTACAATCTATTTTAGCTCAACTACCTTTATGTGTTTATTTGTTTAACATGCTTCTGGCCTTAAGGCTACCAAAGCAGAATGCTAGGGAAGATCCATCAGAACGGCGACTGTACTTAAAACAAGCAATACAAAAAAGTTATCCAACCACAGAGTTCGAACATGCGGTCTTTGGATTACCGGTCCACTGCCTTACCACTTGAACTAAAAAGGATTTTTTTCTCGAATGCTTAATTTTGGCTATTTAAACCCAGTACTACAGTATGATGCGAAAAATAATTTGATTGTGATGTTTTGACTTTTGCAGGCCAGAAGGTTTTACATTTTCAAACGCCAAAACATCACAATTGAATTATTATCAACATCATAGCACTGGGTTTTAATAGCCAAAATTAAGCATGCGAGGAGACATCCTCTCTCTAGCTCAAATGGTTGAGCAATTGACCGGTAATCCAAAGGCTGCAAGTTCGAATTTTGTGAAAACATAACTTTTTCGCATTGCTTGTTTTAAGTATAATCGCCGTTGTGATGGCTCTTCCTTAGGCTTCTGCGCTGGTATCCTTTAAGCCAGAAGCATGGAAAACAATTAAACATTTAAACTTTAGCCTGCAACAAAGATTTCGATAAATTTATTTTCAACATTTTTTGTTAATCTTGTTCAAATAATTTTTTTTCTGAATAGAAAAGGTATACTTGGATAGAGATGTAACAATGCACACTGCACAATGCATACTAGGCATACTTTTATTGTATTAATAACTAAATTAATTAATATACGGAATCGCTTTGACCAGAAGACTGCAGAAAAAAGCAAAAATTTCTGCTCAACCTGCCACCTGCCATCTATCTACCCACTGTGGAGGCTTTATACAGAAACTTATACTGTTAAATGTCAAGCAGAGAAGTTCTGAATACTAATTTTGGATTGACCAAACCAACAATCTAACTAGTGTCTACCAGTTTCATTTCAGGCCCTTTATTCACTCATCCACTATTATTTTATAGCTACAAGACAAGAAATCTAATCTGAACTGTTCACATTTCTAAAATAGGAACAGTTTAGAACAATATCGGGCATTATGCTGTTAGCATCTGATGATTTGTGATCGGGAAATGACGTTTCATGCAATTGATTCAACGTGTTGTGTATTGCAAGTTCCTGCTCAATAACAGCTTTCAGAGCTTTGGTTGATACAGTAAAATGGTTCAATCACTTGAAGTTCAAAAAGTTGATATTAAGTGAGAAGTTAAAAATGAAATTTTTTCTGATACATCGCGTTTTACTCACACAGTTGAATGACAAAAGTACTGCATTTTACTGTAGGTTGCTTATGAGAATGTTTTCAAAACATTTTATTAGGAGCATCATACTCAGAATTCAATTTTAAGCCATAGACCTTATCTAGAGTCTAAGAGGCTCAATCAATTACTGTATGTGTAACAGCCTAGCTATAGTTATTTTTGAACACTTGGGGTGCAAAATTTGAAATTGCGATTTTCAGAAATTTTTACGTAACTAAGCAAATCTTCTCTCAATTACACAACGGTTTTGAACTTAAAATTTTTACAGAAATTATGGATGCCATTGTACAGAAATTGGTCTACAGCCATATCGTTCAATTCATCGTCTTTAACCATAATTTGCTGCCAAACTTAACCAAGATATAGTTCTTCATTTTCTGCTTGTAATTGCAACACTTTTTTAAAAGTTATATCAGGTATCAATGTGAGTAAATTGATTTAACACACTAACTTAAAACTTAAAAGCAAAAAGTACTTTTGGTGTTATTATGTAATTGCTTTTAGTGGTGTTAGATGCGTTCACTTGCTTATGATGAGATTTTTGTAAGATCTGAATTAGAATTTAACTGGCTGTACAAAAAACCTCATACTAATTTGAAACTTGCTCATGCAAATCGTTGACAATAAGATGATTTCTGTTAAGTTGTAGATACAAAAAAGAAAACAACGAAGTGATTCGGTGATTGTCACTTTTTCGTCCTAAGACGATCCAGAATCGACGTCAATATTGCATGTGGTCGAGCGAGAAAGCTAGTTGAGAGAGTTGTGGGGAGCGGGCAGGGGTTTCAAAATAATTGTCCAGCCAGTTGCAAGAAGATACAAGAAATTAAAAAATAGCTACAGTTGGAAAGGAGCTCAGATACTAGTACTAATAGTAGTTAAGACCATAGTCGAAAAAGAATGCGTATACCGTAGATTAAGAAATAGTTGAGCAGCAAGCTGGCAAAACGCAAAACCAACTTAGGGCCGTTTTTGTGATCATTTACTTACATATGACGTCATCAAATTGACGTCATAACTTTTTCACCTTCATAATACTGTAAAAATTTTCTAATTATGGAAGTAAATATTTTTATCAAAATAAACTCAGCATTGGATGATAAGCAAAACGCTGTGATTGAATAAATATTGCAAAATACATGTCATAATTTCAATGTAATTTATTGCATAAACATGTTCATCACAATAAACCAAAATCACACAGTATATTGCAATATGCATGTGCTTTTTTCAGTAGTAATATCAAGGCTCTGCATCAAATATGACAAAAGTTATAGGAGTTTACAACTACTAAAAATGGTAATTTTTTACAACTTTGGGAACATTTTTGTTCCTGCATTGCGACGTCATAATCATACAACGTCATAAATGCATTTGAAGATTGCCTATGTCCCACTTGTTGAGTAACCAAAGTTTAAAAATTCAGGTCCACCCAAAAGAGAAGTGAGATTGAATAAAGTAAACCTCAAAAAAGCTAATAACTTTAGTCAACTTTTGCGGAAATGACGTCATTATGATGTAAATGTTCAGGTAAAGTGGGGTAGGGATAACCTTAGCCGGAAAATTCTGACTATGCTGAGCATCGCTACATAGGTTAAAAATTTTATCTTTCCAGGGTTCCTAAACGCGTTTTCTGACTAGACTAGTATAGCAACATTGGAAAATTTGGATAACATCAGTCGGAGTGTTTACTCCGTAAATTCAAGAGTTAGAAGCGCCGATTGCCCAAAAGTTTCATGTTCTTCCACGTGATTTTGGTTCATACTGCATTTAAAACTTTCTCTCCATTGAGATTGCAAATGCTTCAAAAACTGAGGCATTTGATCGCTTGAAATCTGCGAGTCTGCTGACCCTGTTAAACTGCCAAAAACTTTGTCTGGCTTGCGCAAACGCGATAGACCGCAAATCAAAGGGATTTTTAATTTGAGCTCTGGTGTTTTTATCTCGTGTGCAGTTTTGTGTTGTATGCAGTGGCAGATTCAGAAAATTTTGGTGGGGGGAAGATGATAAAATTTATCTGCGCAAATTGAATCAAATTCAGTTAATGAGGTTTAGGACAAGAGCATTTGGGACATTGTTTTACAAATAAATAATCATTTAATGACAATATGACAATGAATATATTTAAGCCGTCGCGCGTTTCGTCTTTGCTCGTGTATAATCTCAAAATTTTGGTTGTTTACTTTATACTTAATGATCTTGATTTCGCGTAAAGTACTTGGCCGTATTTTTGATCCTTTTTAAGTTGACCTCCGAAAAAAAAAAAAAACTAAACGGTCTGCTATTCAAAACACTGCCATTATTTTCTTCGGTTTTGAGGAAAAAAAACGAAAACGAAACAAAAACGGTCTTCACAGACTAACAAGCTGATTTTGCGCCCCATTTCAGGTTACTCAAATTGAAGAAAGTTTTTGGCAAAAGTTGATAAGTCGCATTTCTCTGTTTCGAGAAAATCGCGTATAAAGTTTTAAATTTCGATTTGGCCTTGTCATCAATTAAGTACCACATATTATGCTATGTAATACCAATAAATGATTAAAAATTATGATAATTTTTTTTCTTGGGGAAACTGGTTTTAGTAAATAACTGTACGAAATATACGAAAAACTCACGTTTTGAAAAATGCTTTTTATCAACTTTTGCCACAACTGCTTCAAATACTTTTTGGAACCTTTAATAATGGCATGAGAACAAACATTATTTTATGCAAAAAGCAATAACAAGAGTCATACATAATTCACATTTGACGTTTTCTCCTTACTTTGTGAAATTGTTGGCAACTATTGTATCATAATTTTGACGCAATAATCTATTTTAATTGTTGCAGGCTGCAAAACTGCACAATGTTTCATTTTTGCTTAATCGATTTTCATTGAGTGTTTCTCAAACCAAGGGTCGCAACGCACATTTTGGGTGCTATAAGCCTTGCCGGATATGTAGCGGAATATGATATAGATGTAAAACTACGAAATCGCTTTCTGGTAAAAGTAATTATGACATGAAATAATAGGGTGGCTCAATCAGAGAGGCTAGGAGGGCTTCAGTTCCCACTTAACCAAATTACTGACAACTTATTAACCCCAATCAGCGTTGAAGCATGTTTTGAACTTGAACACTGAACAAATAAGGTAGGGTGCTGAAGGGACTAGAAAGTTTAATTCTTTCAAATGACTTTCTATATTCAACATTTTACTTTTTTGAAAATATTCTCGCTTGCTATCTTGTTTGAAGCAATTGCGAAACAAAGCTCAAGAGAAAAAACGTAAAAATTTTAGGCGCTCGTTATAAGAACCAAACTTTTTGAAATGTGATTAAAATGGTTCTAAGACGGCTATTATTTGCCAAAAAATTATGAAAATTGCCAAGCGGCTGGGAGCAAAGCCCCAAGATTGCCATGGCCTTCGGCAACTGAGTTTTCCGCCCCCACAACCCCGTCTAAGACACGATTGAGTTGGATCAGATGATTCACCACGAAACTTAACTGAGACTTTTTTCGAGCAAAAATCGTTAACTTTAGGTTCAAATTATACCCGCATCTTAGTAAAATCCTGGTTGCACGTTTGAACGTGAAAACCTATTTTTGTTAAAGACCGGCTATTTTTGTTATTTCAGAGCACACTTAAAATTGTTTAGGTAACAGTTGCTGCTGCAGATTGATTTTTCAAGCAATTATGGCCCTCAGACGAGACAAGTTAAGAAACGTTACAACCTTATTTATTTTTTTTTTTGTACACATAAAAACACAATTTTTTAAAATGTGCATAATTTGTAACCGTGCAAGATCAATTTTAATGTGCAAAAATTCAGTCTAATTTAGTGCACTCTCAGTTTCGACTAGTGCATTTACTTCGTTTTCTCTGGCGGCGGAACTGGCTGGCTCTTACTTTCATAGCCCAACATTTAGCCTAAATACTGCGAACTGTACCATTAAAAAAAACTCACTCTAACTTACATTTCCTAATGCTAATAACTACTGGCTATTCACGTTTTGGTTTCGCCGACTACTGTAGTTATTCGCTTTTAACGTATCGCTGAATCACATAAAAGATCCATAAATAATGGTCGCTCTTTCCTAAGTCAAAATAGGCTTGCCATTTAAACAATCAATTAAGTTACCTAAGTTTCAAAAGTTGCTGAATAGTTTCAAAATTAGTTCAGTTTGAGATCATCAAAACCATCAACAGTGAGAAGATATCAGCTTCTTTTTGTGAATTGCTAAATTAATTTTGAATGTCACACGATAAATGAATTAAAAATGGCGCACAAAAGGTCTTATAAACATTAGATGGAAATCCCCTGTCTTAGCAAAAGCCCTTTCCATAAGTCCAGAAATTTCTTTCTTTCACTTGTAATCAATTATGTGATAATTTGTAATATGAAAAGATTGAATCAAAGAGTCGCCACAGGAAGCTGACATTTTTCTTTGTTCGTGAATTACTTAAGTTTTAACTTGTTCAATGCAACTCGAACCGGAATAATTTGCAACCGAGTGTAACCAACAGAGGTGGAGTCCTCGAGGACGTCCTCGAGGACACATTTTCACGTCCTTGGCCTCAAAGCTTCAAGTCCTCAAAAATTGCCCTGTCCTCGGCTCGAGGACAGCACCATTTTTTTAATGGTTAAAATTTTGTAGATCGGCTGAAAAATGTTTTTCTAGACCGTTTTTTTTTTGGAGATCAACCGAAAAAAAATTTTTGAGACCTGTTTTCTTGGGAAAACACTTGCATTTGTGTCCTTTGTCCTTGTCCTTGGCCTCGAGCATTCCTGTCTTTGGCCTCGGATTTTTTTTGTGTCCTTGGCCTTGGCCTTGAGTTTTGTGTCCTCGACTCCACCGCTGGTAATCAAGCAGCTACTTTTGTCCCGCAAAACTAGTTTTTGTCAGCAGCGTGACCAAAAGGGCAATAGCGACAGTTTTACGACAGCCGTCATTGCATGATCTGGGTTCAACCCCCAGCCTCGTCATATTGTTGCATTTTGAAAAAAAATTCTTTACAATAGTTATCTCTGCTCGGTGGTTTCGAACAAGCAGCAAATTCAGTAGAAAAGACTTTTAAGAAATCGAAAGAAATTTTCATTGGATCACTGGAAACTTCTACGCAGGTAACGATTCCCCCAAACACGAAGTAGTTACGACCATGAAAAGCGTTCGGATCATCAAACACTTAGCATCTGACGTTGTCCAGTGATAGGATAAAAAAGAATTATGCAGTTTTTGACAACATCTCATTGAAGTCGTTTCAAGTTTTTCGAGTTTGCAACCATAAAGCTTATTTTAGCAATTATCATAATGAAATGGTTGTTTCATCTCTATAGTTAAGCAAATCGACTTGACTAAAAAGCTAAGTAACTTAGTCTTTGGGACTAAACTTTCAAGCCACATTTTATGCAATTAGCGAATAGAGTCATCTTACTTTCTCTTTTCCAAATTGTGACTGCAGATAATAGCTGCTAAACTTCTCTCAAGAAATTATAGAGCTGATTTCAAAACTTTTTTAAATATGCAACGAGCAGTAACCACAGACATGAAAATGTTTTATAATATTAGTATAAACTAAGTGCTTGAAAACTCACTAATCCAGTTCATTTGCGAGTCATTTAAAAAAAATATATCAAATCTATCATTATACTCGATGTAGGCCTATTACGCTAAAGCGTGCAACAACTTTGCTAGGCCCATCTCCGCGTCATTGCGCCCGAACAGCACTGCTTCTATTGAAGAAATGTTGCAGCAGTGGCAAGCCGTTAGCAAAACTGCGTCGTACTTGATAAGTCCAAGATTTAAACCTTAAATCTTTTGCTACAGAGACTAATGCGTTAACGCTCGACCTACTGGCCGTTTTTGGTAACGACTTTCTATTTAAACTTTGTTCTTAACATAATAGCCCCCCGACAAATTAAAGAGGTCCAAAGGGGTAATGTCAGGCAAAGGAGGCGGCAAAGATGTTGGTAGGTTTCTTTTGTCTGTTTGGAGAGTTTTTACCCAAAAACTGACGGACATATAATCCAAAGTTTAGAAGGGATCCATCTAATTCGTGTCAGTATGCTTGGTTAAAAGTCTTCAACTGGGAAGCAACATACAACTGTTGCATGTCGAGATGCAACTGATAATACATGTCTAGATGCCCATTTCCTGTGATGATAAGTTCAGAAAAAGAAGCTCCACTGTCGTGCTGTAACAGCACCACACATTTATCTTACAGCTATCTCTTTGGTGCTTTACCACCACATGTATATTTTGTGAACTTCAACACTTGATATTCGGTTTGTAGACTCAAACTGATATGTTAAAATTTGCCTCATCAGAAAAAGCAACAATATGTGGTAGATAATTAATCAATATCTTCTCCAATTCTCTCTAGGTTTTCTCTAGCAAAAACACCTTGCTTTGGGCTATAGTTTGGTTACAGCGCTCGAACAATACAAATTTACAAAAAGGTGAAACTGCAATTGTATCCAATCTAACTTTTTTGGAAAATGAAAAATTTGCAGCAATAAAACCTTCAAATTTTGTAGTATTGGTATACTGAATTCGAAAGTTCCGCCTTATAAACTCTGAGAGCAACGTAAAATTGTAATCACGTAAACACTTTATGCTCTCCCTGTATACACAGTCAAAGTTTATTAAGAACAATAGACAGAAAACCATGATAATTAGCTTATACTTGAAATATTCGTAAGATAATTTTACAAATAACTGTATTGTTAGTAGTTCCGGAAAGAGTAAAAATTGCTGTCATTCTTTTAACTCTTAACCCACAAGTAAAAAAAGGTTCCACATTTTTCCTCAAAGATTATCAATATGCGTGAAAGCGTTTAATAAAATCAAAAAACTAATAATACACAAAATTAATTTACATGCTCGTACACGTTTTGGGGTACAACATTCTCGTATCTATTTTTATCCTCGGTTGCACAAGCATAGCTTTCTATATTTTCTGCTGATTTTACGTTTAAATAGTGGCTTTCTTTCCATCGATTCGTATTCTGTTGTTGACTGTGGCCTTTGGAGGGTTTTGTTGCATCGTTTTTCCATGCCGTAGAAGAGTTTTTGACGTTAGTGGGTGAGTTTTTATTTCTTTTTCTGCAATTATACACAGTGCAATCAGACTCACAATGTTATGACCAAAGTTAAAAATGTATTGATTGTTGAGATAAGACAAACAAAACTAGGCTTTTTCTCAAACATGCTCATTAAACACAGTCAAAAACTGTAGAATCCTTTATGGTTAACTTTGCCATTACTCTTCTGCAATGTCAACAATAATTTCAAAAAAGATTCTTGATTAAGCGATTCGTACTGAAGTTTTAAAGGCTTAAAAAAACTGCTAAAATTTTTCCTTTGAATATCAGAAATTCTGCTTTTGTCAAAAGCTTAATTGTAGATCCTCTAGAAAAATATTTTTTAAGTGGACTGCTCAATAACTGGACCTTCCATTTCCAAAACCAAGACTTTGTTTTGCCTCAAATACTTCGAATACTAAATAACGGCGACTTCTGAACTATTTTTGTAGTCAATCGCTTGTCATATGCAGGTATACTTAAAAAAAGAATCCTAATCAGTGTGAGGCTGTAAATGCATTTTAATAATGTTGTGTGTGGTATACAGGTGGGCAGGTGGCGGCTTCACTCCACCACCGAAATATCTTTTTGCTGTCTCTTGGCCGAGGCAACTTGGTGGATAAGTTGTAAATGCAGTTGCAGTAATTTCGAGATGTACCGATATCGCACAATTAACTGCGGTACGGCAAAATTAAAAACAAAAAAGTCATTCAGTAAATTTTTGTATGACTTTTTCATACCTCCAAAACTGAGTTGGTTTGCATCACAGTCTCAAAGCAATTAATACTAGTACAGTGTTTCGAAAGAATCTAGAATTTCAAAATCTAGAGAATTTAGAATTTCCAAACATGTGATAAATTTACGTATTACCGGCATTCAAAAATGCTCGCTGGCTCGTTTAACATTGCAATTAAACATTGCATAAATTGCTTAGCTGCAGATAATTTCAATAATGATCCCGTTACGGCAAAGATTATTTAGATCTGTCAGCTCAAATAATTCAAAAAACACAACTTTTCAGTTCTTTTAAAAGAGGCAGAGATGTTTGAAAATATTTAATACTAATTCGAATATCATTATTTGAACAGACAGCAGGAAGTTTGCGAGGTTAGTCAACTCGTGGGTCCAACATGCGTACTCTTGGAAATATCAATTAATATAATGGATGTAACAGAACCCAATTCTGATCCATAACGTAGGCCTACCGGAGAAACAGGTTTTCACAAAACGGCGAAAAGGTGCTGTATAGTATTATTGTATCCCAGCTTGTAACTATCAGGCATATCTATTTGACAAAATTTTACATTCATCAGCAATCGTGGTTGGCAAACACGTCCTTGAAGAATTTGCTTCCGAGTCGCGAATCCCTATTCTGAGTATTATTTTCCAATAATCTGCAACTTGGAACATGTAAAAGTTATAAAAAGGTCAAGTTTTGCTAAAAGATACAAACATTGACGTGGCAAACACAAAGTAAAAAAAGGATTTTTCTGGAGAAAATCCTGTTTCACTTTTTCAAGTCAGGATTGATGATTGTAATTCTGTAAATCCAGTGTGCTACACAAATTTGCTGGAATTGGGTATGTAGCCGGTTCTTTAAATTGAGCTACAGATCCCTGTGAATTGGCTAAATGGCACCATACTTCATCTTGATGTGGACAGCTCCACAAATTAAAAGTTCTTTTTCTTTGAAACTAGTGCATAGCACAAAATAGGTTAGTGACTTTTGCAATGAAGTATTTGTTTATCATAAAGTTATACTGCAAGTTAGGACGAGTTTATGTAATAGATTAGACTCGGTAATTTAAAATGTGACAAAAACATTGTAGAGATAAAAATGTGTGCAAAATTTGGAGCCAATTAACCGGCGGCATGATTTTACAACGCTAACAGGCGGCATAGGTACCATATTCTACGTAAACTTATTTTGCGGAAAATTTGTCGTTGTAGGTGTAATTTCTGAAACAATTGAATTTGATTCAAACAGTAAGCCTTTCAAGACTATGCGACATAATTAAGCACCGCCCAGATGCAACGTATTATGACGTCATAATGCATATCGATGAAATTCTAATAGCTGGTTTACACACAATGCTGAGAATGCATCATGCTTTTAGGTGTTTAGGAACATAGGCTGTGCGTTGCTGCTATTCAGCTACTTTTGAGTCAGTCAGATAAAAACGTTTTAGGGCCGGTCTACACTGTGCGCAAAATCGTCAGCTTACGAGGGTAACCTTAGTTTGTTTTAAAGGAAAATTCCGTAAGCCTAGGCGTACCACCTTACGGGCGTAGCACCTTACAAGAGTAAGGGCCGGTCTACACTGTGCGTACAAAATTACAAAAGTTTTTACGCTCGTACGTCGAGGGTGTCTACACAATACAAAACAACGCTTACGAACGTAACAGCTTAACAGCGTATTCTGTGGGTGGCCATAATATTGTGCTAAATTGGATAACGGAAATCACAGATTTATTACAATTCTTTGTTGTTTTGGTTAAATTTTGGTCAGATTATGCATCACGAGAAGTAGTATTGTCTTTTTGATAATTTAAACGTGAATTTTTTTCAACCTCACAAAAAAACGTAACGTACTGCCAATCAGTGATCGAGTGTCTGTTACTGAAAAGCTAGATCTGGGTTCGATTCCTTGCTTAGCGTTTAGCAATAAAAAGGGACACCGTAAAGACTCCACAGTGTGTGGTGAACAAGAGGTGGCAGCTTAACTCGAAGACCAATAGGTTATTTTGCTGTCTCCTGGCCAAAGCAACTTGGTGAATACAACAAAATTACAAAAATTAACTAATAGGCCACTGATGCAGGCCCGGCGCCAGGATAGCGTGACTAGGGGGCAGAAATAAATTTTGGGGGGCACGAGAAGTTTATTTACATGAATTTATGAGTGTGGATCAAACGAAAAAGGTGAAGACCAAAAAGAAAATGGTCTTCAGTTCAAAAATTTCCACAAACTCTGGTTTTCATCTCAAAATTTTGCGACTTTTTACGAATCCTAAAGTGAAGACCAAAAAAAAAAAGGTCTTCGTCCCCAAAGTTTCATGAATCCCTGTGTGAGTCCACCAAAACCGCGAAAAAACAGTTCTTGCTCGCAAAATCTAAGGCAATAAGCACCAATTTGGGTGTCTTAGGCCTCGATTTGCACTCCAGTAGCCCCGAGCCTGTTAATCTCTTCGGAGCACAGTCCTCGCTTGGGGCACACAAGCAATCATTTGGGGGGGCACGGCCCCGGAATGCCCCCTCGTGGCGCCGGGCCTGCACTGATGGGCACTAGAGGCTGGTTTCAAAGGTCCGATTCTTTCTCTTTTGAATTCTTCTTAGCGGAGAGTGACTCGGTGGAAAAATCTGATCACAATGTTTTGCAGGGTACATTTTGTTTTCAGCTTTCAACTGTTTTTCAGTTCTACTGATAAATTCCGTTTACAGAGGTGGAGTCCTCGAGAACACAGTTTGAAGTCCTTGGCCTCGAAGCTTCAAGTCCTCGAAAATTGCCCTGTCCTCGGCTCGAGAACAACGGTATTTTTGGAATCCTTAAAATTTTGTAGATCGTTTTCTGTAGAAAAAATTGTTGTTTTGAAGATTTTTTGATTTTGTTTTTTTGAGAACACCTGAAAAAAAATTTGCAAAGACGTTTTTTTTTGGAGAACACTTGTGCCTGTGTCCTTGCCCTAGAAAGGGTCTGTCATCGAAAGGGCTGTCTTTGGGCTAGGGTATTTTTTTGTGTCCTTGGCCTCGAGCCTTGTGCCCACAACTCTGTCCCGTGTCAGTTTAAGCCAAATGTTGAGCGTCTTTCGCCTTTCTCCCATTACAGCTTTTAATATAAACTTTATCCAGTCAACTCCTGAAAACACAATAGACGGTGCATGATGCGCAGCATGCAGGTGTTCGTTATCCTCTCGAATTGTCGAACGGTTTCAGTGCGCGAACTTATTAAACTACAATCTTTTCCACATTTAATCCCTTCTGCAAAAACAAAACGCATTTTATCATTACTGTATTGACTCCTATCCCCAAGCGGTTTGAGTTAACTCCTTGTAATCAATCACATTGAATTGCATTATAACTCCTAATTTCATATCTACAATGTTTGTTGACATGCTTAGTGCAGTATTCATCTTTTTTTTTTTCACACAAACGCTTCTACTGAACGCTTTTTTTTACTACCACTCTGGTAGTTTTGTATCACAGTAACGCACAAGAATTTGATGATAAAAGTTTGGGATTCAATCCCTCACCCTCTAAACCCAAACTTATTCGGAGAAATGCTTACCCTAGCATTAGCCGAAGATTGAGAAATCTCACAAATGTCCAGCTACTTGCACTTTCATAAAACATCAAACGAAAGTAGGGCGAACTATGGTACCGGTAGCTAAAAAATTTCAATTACCCTTAACTGCAGTAATATTATTACCACTGAAACTGCAGAAAATTGATTGAGCGATTAGAGCATTTAATAAGTTTACTGTACCCTGAGGAGAAACTTTTAAATTCTCTCAATAAAACAGATATTGCAACTTTTGTAGTACAACTGTATTCAATGTTTTCAAAAACTCAATAAACTAAATTTGTTGCAAGCAAAAATTACAAAATTCCAAGCACAAAGCAGTTGATATTTCAAAAACTAACACATCGGGCATCTCTTACGATTGGAATATTTCCAAGGGAGTGAGGAACCCTCCATCTGGTTGTCGCTTCATATAGATATCAGCGCGGATTAGACAAGCACATATTATTATTGATAGTATTGATGTATAAACTTTTTACAAGTGTAAAGCGAAAGCTACCTCAGAGATTTAATCAAAACTTGTAGGAAAAAATAACCAGAGCATTAAAAAGGAATCCAATGTCCAATCAGTCTCAGAAAGCAGATATTTTATTATACATCACCAACATATTGATTATAAAACTTGAATATGAATAATGCCTGGATCCTGGAAAAGTCAAGCAGCAACTCTATGAAGCATTAATAATAACCAATGTCTTGATTGATTTCATGGTGGGAAAAGAAAATGTCACAAGTTCAGCCAACAGCACTTAACCCAAGCCATGAGCAATTTTCATTACGATGTGCTGACCATGAGGCATGTTGAAGAACTACAGAACAAACATTAATGAAATTTGATGGCTTTACTTCCGCTTTTCACTCTTATCACTTAAGGAGAAAATGTCATATTGTTAGTCAACAGCGCTTAACCCAAATCATAATCAATTTCCAGCAGGTTGTGATGACCATGAAGCATGTTGTAGAGTTAAACAACAAACATTAATGGAACTTCACGGCTTCTGGTTTTCAATCGTGCAGTTCCAACCAGTTTCCAATTATCTTCTATGTGTTGGAGGACCTAGATTAAAACACATAATAATTACTCCTACCAAAAAAAGTTCAAAATTCTGCAAAGTGTCCGAAACCATCATGAGCAGTAGACATATCAAAAAAATGTACCAATTATGCATAAAACACCAGCACTCAGAGAAGAGTCCAAAATTTTTAGAGGCAACTAATTGACACAAGACGATTGACTTGGCCAACTTTAATCTTAGTCCGAACCAGACCTGAAAGATGTTTGACGCAAAACCCTAATCATATCAAATTTCCTTGCATCAAACCGATCACATTAAATCTCAAAAAAGCGCCAATACTACATTACAGAACAAAGCTATCAAATCAAGCTAGCAAAATTAAAGCAAAAAAAAGTTTTTTTTCAACTAAGCAAAGAATACTTTATCCAATCAAAATTAATTTTAGCGAAGTTATCACTACAGCTATTTTTCAACCATAAAGCGCAGCAAACTGGAACATACAACTGTTAATTGGCGCGCTGTTGTAGTATCGATGAATGGCTTCTATAATTATTACTTTCAAGCATAAAGCGCACCAAATGGCTTCTATAGCTTTTGTTTTTAGGCACAATGTGCACCAAACTATAAGATGCACTTAATTACACTAAATTTATTAAACTCTAAAAAAACTTTTTAAAGATCTAAATGGTTTAACTCTGAATGAAATTATGGAATCAAATCAAGTCTTTCATTATACATGCTGTAATACATTGAAGCGCATAAAGTTGGCAGGGCCCACCAACCACAGCATCATCGCACCCGAGCAACATAGCTGCCTTGAAAGAAATGTTGCAGCAATACAAAGCCGCTGGCAATGCTGTGTTTGATTTGACCAGGCAGGATTCAATCTCAGACGTCTACTACAGAGACATATGCATTACCACTTAATCAACTGGCCGTAAGAGAGCATTACCAGAAGTGCAGATTAAATGCATCAAAGTATAAAGCACTAATTGAATTTCTTAATAACTTTAAGTATAATTGGTGCACCTTATGGTTTGAAAAATACGACACTTTAAAATCTTAGTTGCACCTAAGAAAAACAAGCAATGCTACTCATATGTTACAAGAAACTTAAAATTGTGTAGTTAAGTTGCAGTGATGTGAACACTGTTTTGTCACACAATCACATTAAAATAAACTTCAAAAGTGAGAAATTTTCTTTGGTCCACTGCTAATTTTAAATGATTGTTTTAACTATAAGCAAATGATTTAGATAAAACTTCCAAGTCTGTTTTTTTAGTTTCATTATGAAAACGCTTAAAGTTTTTTTTTTTTAATAAAAGCTCAAATAGCTGGTAAAGATTGTCAATCCAGAAATACACATAACTAACCTTGAAAACCTGACAAAGCCACTGTTAGATTGGTCATCATCCTTGAAATCTTTGAGCAATAAAGATCAACGTTGTTTCATAAATTAATCAATAAGTCTTGACCAAAGGACCCTATCATTGATAAATTGTTAAATTCCAAATAGTTACAGTTACTATATTTTGTTCATTACAATAAAAACTTGCAAATAGAGTCTTAATTTATAAATTCTGAAAAGCAATTGCAGAATAGAAAAACTTTTGATTTCACTATCTTATTGAAATGACAACAAAACAAACCATTTGGCTTGGCAGTGTCTGCAATTTTACTCAACTACGGAATTTGTAAAAGTCTAAAACCTGATAGTTACTGAATAATAAGTGAGCACATCTTGAAGTAGAATAATTTTACATGCCTATATAGTTGTAACTGCACAGCCCAACATATCAGTAGGCTAGTCCCAGGGTACACCTACTGGTAGATTATAGCACTTTAATTCTGCTTTTATTACTGTAGCTGTAGGCTAACTGATAGTGTAGGCTCTAATACTTTTGAGTTTCATTGATATAAAAAATCAGACCCTAGATTTTATCGGCAGACTAGTTTTTTAACTTTGCATATTTTCTGACAGTAGCTTAGGTTATAAAGTTGCTTGTTTACCAGTATCTCTTACCGGTGTAATGCAGCATCACTGCAGCTGCAAAGTGCACCAGTAGGTTAAACCTTTTGAACTAAACTAGCCTACAGCAGCTATCAGGCTAAAATTACTAGTTTACTTTAACAATATGGTATATTACACCCTAGGTACGAGTACCACCAAGACGTAGACCTACCGTACCAACCCAAGGCAAACGGTACCATATTGGTAGGCCTATTGGTGGTACTGGTTTTGGCCTAAGCTAGTCCCCCTGGTCAGGACTGTAATCTGCATCGCCACACCACTCATCAGTTTTAATTTTCAAATTTCTTTACTTGAAATAGGCAAACCAAATGTTACATAAGAACAAACAATTTATAATTCACTTTTGGGCCTATCGACCAGAGGTGGAGTCGAGGACACAAGGCTCGAGGCCAAGGCCAAGAACACAAAAAAAATTCGAGGCCAAGGACAGCCTTTCCGAGGACAGACACTCTCGAGGCCAAGGACAGGAATGCTCGAGGCCAAGGCCAAGGACCAAGGACACAAGCGAAAGTGCTCTCAAAAAGAAAAAAGATCTTCACAAAAATTTTTCAAGCGATCTCCACAAAAAAACGTTTCCAATAAATTTTTCAACCACTCCACAACATTTTAAAGGCGGTGTATCATCCAGCCAATTCCGGTGGTTTACAATAGCTAAAATTGAACTATAATTTTTGATATTTTTTGTTTTGGTTTTGGGGCTGCGTTTGCAAAGATATTCGACAAATACAAAAAGATGTCCCCCCGAAAAAAGTTTTTGGAAACTCTGAGTTTTGTTCTTCCCGCCAAAACCACAGTTAACTAAACTATTAGGCCTACTGTAATCTTATTAAACTATTAGGCCTAACTATCTCTAAACTATTAGGCCGAATAGTTTAGAGATAGTTAGGCCTAAAACTATTTAGAAATAAACTATCTTTAAACTATTAGGCCAGCTACCACAGTTCTCTAAACCATTAGGCCTACTGTGGTGTTGGCGGGAAGATCAAAACTCAGAGTTTCCAAAAACTTTTTTCGGGGGTACATCTTTTTGTATTTGTCGAATATCTTTGCAACCGCAGTCCCAAAATTAAAACAAAAAATATCAAAAATTATAGTTCAATTTTAGCTATTGTAAACCACCGGAATTGGCTGGATGATTCACCGCCTTTAACAATTCAAAAAATACTGCTGTGCTCGAGCCGAGGACAAGCCAATTTTCGAGGACTTGAGGCCTCGAGGCCAAGGCCAAGGACTTGACCTTTGAGGCCAAGGCCAAGGATTTCAAAATGTGTCCTCGAGGACTCCACCTCTGCTATCGACTTAAACCTCTTTTTTGCAAGTTTTTCCTCATAGAGCCGCAAATTGACCATTTTCATGTTGAACTACGCTATTTCAAACCAACACGCATACTTTCACTTTTGAAAATCAACTTTTTTTCAACAAAACTAATGAACCTTATTTTAGCCTACCCCAAGAACTAGCAAACCAGTTTTTAGAATTTTACGAAAATCGTGAGCTTACAAGCTTACGAGTGTACCGGCGAAAAAAAATTGTTCTTTTAGCAAATTGTTTTCGCTGGCAATTTCACTTTTGTAAGGTGCTACGCCCGTAAGATGGTACGCCTGGGCTTACGGAATTTTCCTTTAAAATAAATTAAGGTTACGCTCGTAAGCTGACAATTTTACGCACAGTATAGACTGGCCCTTAAACGAAATTCGTGTTATCGATGCCTGAATAATATAATCTTGCTGTAAATGGAATCCACCAAGGCTTAAATTTTTGAACAGTAGCCTACATCATATGAATAATGACCTCAAGTTTAAAAATATTTTCAATGTGCACAATTGCAAAAATCCCGTCATTTTTGTTCATTTGCTACGTTTTTGCGTCTGCCACCAGTTTAGACGCTATTGTACGCCTTTTTATGTTGAAATAGGACTGACGGCAAAATCAATGGGGTTTCTAAAGTTAGGGCAATCGTATTAGATTTGGCGTAATTGACTCCATTCTTCTTGACCCAGCCGTTTCAGAAATATTTTACTTCAAGCCCCACGTAGGATCTATCCTAATTAAATTTTCATTGGTAACCCAGACGTTTCAATGCAGTAGCCTAGCCCATAGAAGCTTATAGGTTAAAAGGCCTTTCTGGTTTAGTCTAATAGAGGCGTCGTCTTAGGATAGAACTGAGATTGCGTCGCAAATGCTATTATCGTCAGCTACGGCTGCCAATAAAAATAATGATTAGAGATGCCCTACGTCATGTTTAAAGTAGAATATCTTTGGCACGGCTGGGTCAAACAGGATGTAGTCAACACCGATCTAATCGTAATACGTTTGCTCTAAGTTAAGATAGCCTCAGTGAATATGCTTCAGTCCTTTTTTAAAAACGCTATGGATTTTATAATGTGATATTTCGTTATAATGCTTTCATTCCCAGAAAAAGGAGGGTAATTCCAACAACCAAACTTTATGCGATTACATGTTCCAAAATTATCTGCAAGCAGAAAAATTTGTATCAAAATTTTGACTACGGCACACGTTACGATAAAGTCTAAAATTAATGAAGTTGATAAAAGTCGCATAATTTGCATTAAAGAAAGACTCAGAGAACGCAAGACTCTAAGCACTTAACGAAAGATTTAATAACCGAAAGAGCATTTTGAATATTGCTAATGCGTAGACTTATTAGTTAATCACAGTTTAAGAATTTAGATTTTTTTTGAAAGTCTATGGGTTGCTTTGAGTCTGTGCAATAATTCAATGCAGTTTTTTGTGGTGTGATATGGTCCGTAAAAGTTTACTGAGAACGATAAAATAATACGCGCCAACGATAAAATAATTTTGAATTGATAAAATATTAAAAAAGTCTTTTCGTTTCGTAAATCAACTTTTGGTTCAAGTTTATTCCCAAACAATCCTCAATAGTGCGACATTGCTAGGATGAAATTAATTGCTCCAAATTTAACTTAAACGAGGTAATTACAACGTTTTGTGACGTCATCACGTTGACGTAATATATGATTCAACTATAAAAATCACCGCAAAAGGTTAAAAGCACAGTAGTTTGTTGTTTCGTTCTAAGGACTCATCCGGCGTTATTGGAATTCTTAGAGCAAGATTACATTAGCACCTGATGAGTTCTTAGAACAAAAAAAAAGGTTGTGCTTTTAACTTTTTACTGTGATTTTTTAGTTGTATTTTGCTCGGGTTTTACTTTGTACATAATCGAGCACT
The DNA here is from genome assembly GCA_963965965.1 of Trididemnum nubilum. NCBI lineage: Eukaryota > Metazoa > Chordata > Ascidiacea > Aplousobranchia > Didemnidae > Trididemnum > Trididemnum nubilum. The sequence goes on along the minus strand of OZ014473.1, from coordinate 5,240,560 downwards.
GTTTCAGAAAATTGACTATGAACAATTTTCTTACATAAGGCTCACATTAAAAACCAAGCTGATACGCAAAAATTAAATTGCTTGTAAAGACAACGTCACTAAAGTATGACGTCATTTTTGCCAAAATCGACCATCACGTTACTTAATGATTGATGACGTCAACAATTAAAAATGAATGTTTCCAAAAACAATACTGTAAAAGCCATGTTTAGTGCTGCAATGACTTTTGGGGTAAGAGTAAGAAATCAATTTGAGGATACCAAAGTTTGTTGCCACTGTTTTTGTTTTCAGTGGACTACCAAAAAACGTATTTGAGCAGTTTTTACCCTTGCCGTCTTTAAATAAATAAATGCAGTTTTTTGAGCTCCCTTCTAGATTTGTTACTGCCAGGGAGATAGCCGAACCTACGATAACTCTTTTAATCATTTCTGTGTTCAGTAGACTCCAAGAAATGTTTTTAAGCAGTTTTTACCCTTGCCGTTTTTCAGGTAAATAAAGATCATGTTTTGTGCCTCCTCCCCTAAATTCGTTACTGTCAAGGGGTTAGCCGAATCTAAAGTTACTGTCTTTGCCATTTTAATGGACGTTTAATGGACTCCAACGGACGTTTTTGAGCAATTTTTTACCATGCCGTCTTTGGGGTAAATAAAAGCCATTTTGACCCCCCCTAAATTTCTTACTGTGGGGGGTTAGCCGAACCTAAAGTTACTGTCTTCGCCATTTCGGTGTTTAGTGGACCCCAGAAAACGATTTTAAGCAATTTTTATCCATGCCGTCTTTGGGGTAAATAAAGGCCATTTTGATCTCCCATAAGTTGTGGATTTGGGGGGTCTTAGCCGAACTTTTGGCTTGCCAATAAAACATTTTTTTAAAGTTGAGTAAAGACGTGTATTTTAGGCGCATCAAACCTTCCGCCGTCTTTGAGGTAAATAAACTTTCTGGGCTGCCGGTCTAACAATTGTACCTATGCCGCCTTTTATGGGTTTAAGAAAAACTTCATCCGATATACCAGGATTGTGTAAACATTTTTGGGTGAAAGTTTTCTTGAACAAATCTATGCAAGAATGTATAAATGTCGGAAAATCTCAGGTATCTACGAATTACAACAAAAAAGTTATCGCTATTTTAAATCGCATAAGTTACAAATGTAACTATGCCGACGGACAAAGGTTTAAAGTTGGCAAAGTTGTCAATCGTGCCCGAATCTGTGGACACTGGCAAAGTGAGCAAAAGATACACCAGTAGACTTAATTTCTAAAAAGCAACGAGTGGACTAGTTGCAGCTTAATACTCATTGTCAAAAAGCAACGAATGATTGATGGAATGTGAGTAAAAGGAATGGGAGAGAACGGAACTTCAAATCATTTTAAAACGAATGCTCTATTCTATGAAAAGAAGAAAAGCAAAAAACAGTGAGGTTATTTAGTTCAACAGAACTTCTTTTGTTGCAGTAGCAAGACCCAAAATACGGATTTATCAGTCCAAATAGAGATGTTACAAGAGTAAGGCACCAAGACAATTTTTGGAAGAGTCTTTGCTTAAAATATCAGGAGAAGAGCCAAATGAAGCTTATGTCCTTTCATCAGACAATTGTCAATGCAAAAACATAAAATCCATCTTCAAATGTTTGATTTTACAGTATAGTCAGTAAATGTGATATGTTAAAACCTGTTTGTACTTTTGGAAAAACGCCTTATAATGCCTTTCGAGAAGCTGATGAGCTGTTAGCCCCGGTCTATAGACCGTGTATACACTGGCAGAGGTGGAGTCGAGGACACAAGGCTCGAGGCCAAGGCCAAGGACACAAAAAAAATCCGAGGCCAAGGACAGCTTTTTCGAGGACAGAACCTCTCGAGGCCAAGGACAGGAATGCTCGAGGCCAAGGACCAAGGACACAGGCGCAAGCGTTCTCAAAAAAAAAAAGGTCTTCAAAATTTTTTTTCAGGCAATCTCCAAATTCATTGGCGTACCCAGAATTTTGATTGGGGGAGGCCTAAACCACAAATCTATTAGCTTTTTTTTTCAGAGAGGAAGTTTTTGTTTTTTCCAGAGATTTTGCAAAGGAAGAGGGTTTAAACTATGCTAATTTCTAACTTTGGGAACGTGTTGAGAAAGCTTGTGTAACTCAAATGTATCACAGACGGGGTTCTGGAGGCGGGGCCCCCAGCTGCCCGAGAGTTTGGGGGTCTGGGGGTCAAAGCCCCCAGCAATTGGGCAAATTTTTGGAAAAAAAAGCTATTTCAATGCCATTGGATCACATTTTGCAAGTGTTAAGAGCCATTTGAAACCACTAGATTTTTGACATTTGAAAGCCAATTGAAATCAAATCAAATCTTTCATTATACTCGCTGTATTACGCCGAAGCGTGTAACGAGTTGACGGGGCCTATCTCCGCGTCATTGCGCCTAGGCAACACAGCTTGTTTTGAAGAAATGTCGCATCGGTGGAGAGCCATTGGCAACACTGTGTCCGATTTGACCGGCCTGAGATTTGAATCTCAGACCTCCCGCTTTAGAGACGAACGTGTTACCGTTTGACCAACTGGCCGGTGAACGACGTTAATGGGGCCACCTTCACAAGTGGAACCTCGTCCTGCAGGGGAGCGCCTAGATACTCCCAGGTCGTCATTCAGCTAAACCCCTATGGCGTTCGAGTCTTAGGCAGAGGGGCTCATTCGAAAAATAAGCAACAATCTCCTCCAGACAACTCTAGTGGTAGCTCCACCAATGTGCCCGCTACACGTTTGGAGAGGCGAATGGAGGCAGCGCAGAGTATTCGTACTCGAGATAATGTCGCACACTCACGGGTCAATCATCACCAATTGCTGTTGGGCAATCTGAATATCCTCACCCTCACAGGAAAAGAGCTACAATTGGTTGAGGAAGCAAAGCGGTATCATCTCGATATTATCGGAGTTTCTTCAACCAAACGACGTGGCTCTGGAACTGTGGATCTGGATGGCGGATGGAAACTCTTCTAATCTGGTGCTGATCCTTGTATGTCTGCACAAGCGGGTGTGGAAATTCTCACAAGCCCCGTTTGTCAGACTGTGTGTCAAATTGGATTCCTTTGGGATCACGGGTCGGTATGTTAAAGCTCAAGGTATTGGATCGGTCATTGTGCTTATTGCAGGTATATGCCCCCAATGCCACGAGTGAATATCAGGCTTTTGTGGATGAAGTAAATGATGCTCTTCTCCGAGTATTAGCTACTAAATCTACAGTCCTTATGGGGGATTTTAACGCACATGTTGGAACAGACACAGATACGTGAAAGGGTGTGATCGGAAAACATGGAGTCACTGGACTGAATGAGAACAGAAGGTATTTATTGCAGCTCTGTTGTAGCAACGGACTCCGCATCATGAATACCTTTTTCCAGCACAGAGAGGTATACATGGTATCGACCTAGTATGGACCAAAAATCTTAGATAGATTTTTGCATAGTTTCGTCAGATTTGTTTTCTGATGTGCTGGAAGTTCGAGTGAAGCGAGGTGCTGAATTGTCAACTGATCACCATCTGGTAGTATGTTCCTTACGACTTTCGAAACCTTGGCCAAACAAGAGATCCAACAGGTCGTCTGTGACTTACCGGATCAAATGGGAGGCTTTGGAGGACAAAGAAGAAAGAAAACAGTTTGCATCCAGTATATCATCTAAGTTCAGACAACTTCCTGATGTATCCGAGGACATCGAGAGGGAATGGCTGCTGTTCAGATCAGCAATCATTTCATCAGCTGCTGAAAGTTGTGGGCGAAAACGGTTTAGAGTGGCGGGCGATAGTGAGAAAAGAACACCTTGGTGGAACTAAGAGGTTAAAGAAGCTATTCGAGCAAAGAAAGATGCGTTTAGGGCCTTGGTACAGGACAGATCGTCATCTAATTTGCAATCCCGCTACACTGAGGCGCGAAAAGCGGCAACTTCAGCAGTAGAGAAATTCAAGGAGAAGTCATCGGAAGAGTTTGGTCGTCGATTGGATTCCAACTATTTTTCGGCAAACAAAGTATTTTGGCAGACCATCCCCCGTTTACGTGTCAAAAGATCGAGTATCACGTAATCCATCAAGGATTCTGACGGTAACATTCTAACGGATGAGAATGCAATTCTTTCACGATGGAGAGAATACTTTGAAGATCTTTTGAATTCTTTAAAGGCATCGACTCGTGACACACACGAAGTGACACATCTAGGGGAGGACGAGGTTTTCACAGCAGCAGAAGTGGCAACGGCAATTAAAGGGATAAAATCTGGAAAAGCTGCTGGTGAAGATGAAATCAGAAGCGAGACGTTGAAAGCGCTGACTGTAGAAGGAATTCTCTGGTTAACGCGTGTGTGTCAAGTTGCGTGGAAGCTTGGCAAAACTCCCAGAGATTGGCAAACAGGTGTGATTATTCCGATATTCAAGAAAGGAGATCGCAAGCAATGTACAAACTACAGAGGGATACCACTCCTTAGTTTGCCAGGGAAAGTACATGCCAAATGCCTTGAAAGGAAATGCCGAGAAATAATGGAATCAGAACTGGAAGATGGTCAGTGCGGTTTTCGTCCCGGTCGCAGCACCGCGGACCAAATCTTCACTCTGAAGCAAATCTTCGAGAAATCTTGGGTGTATGGCAAAGATCTCTTTGCATGCTTTGTCGATCTTGAAAAAGCATATGACCGAGTTTCTCGGGATAAACTTTGGAAGATTTTGCAGGAATATGGCGTTAATGGTCAATTGTTACGCACTATTAAGTCATTCTACTGCAGACCGGAGGTTTGTGTTCGAGTAAATGGCAAGCATCAAAACCGTTTCCAACTGGGCGTTGGACTCCGGCAAGGGTGCGTTTTGTCACCTCTTTTTTTCATTGTTTACATAAATTGGATCGACAAATGCAGCCAAGCTGATGAGTGTGACACAATTGGAAATTGCAAAATTAGTCGTCTGTTATTCGCTGATGATTTGGTTCTGCTTTCTTCCACAGAATCTGGCCTCCAGCGCGCATTAAATAGCTTTGCAGATGCATGCAACACCGCCGGAATGAAAATAAGCACGGCCAAAACTGAGGTACTTCATTTTTCAAGAAACCCTGATCAGTGCGTATTGCAAGTGAATGGAGCGACACTGAAGCAGGTAGAGAAGTTCAAGTATCTTGGGCTTGCATTTACGAGTGACGGAAGGCAAGACGAAGAACTCGATACCCGAATAGGCAAGGCTAGTGCAGTAATGCGAGCTTTGCACTACTCGGTTGTCATGAAACGAGAATCGTCGAAAAAGGCAAAGCTCTCAATTTTCAAAGCAGTTTTTGTCCCCATTCACACTTATGGTCATGAATCTTGGGTAATGACCGAAAGAATGCGATCACAAGTGCAAGCGTCCGAAATGAGGTTTTTACGAAGAATCGAAGGAGTTACACTTATTAACAAGGTGCGTAGCTCTGAGATTCGAAAAACTCTTAACATCGAGCCGTTACTTCTCCGAATTGAAAGATCTCAGCTTAGATGGTTTATCCATGTTAGCAGAATGCCTCAGGAAAGACTCCCCAAACAAGGTTTACTTGCCAAAGTAAATGGGAAAAGACCAGTCGGACGACCTAGAACTAGATGGACCAATTATATTGAGGATCTTGGATGGAATCGCTTGGGACTTGCTTAATCTTGAGCTATTGCCCCCGTAACCCTCATGGAAAAGCGGGCAATGAAGAATAAAGAAGAAGAAAGCCAATTGAAAAATCAAATTGTTTAATCCTCCTTTTACTTGCAATTTAAGTCCAAAACACGTTTAACATCTTGCATTTTGGAGTTAAATTTTAATTGTTAGTGATTTGGTCAATGTAGGGGGAAGTAAGGTGCATTGTCTCTGGCTGCATTTTAGCAGTAAATAATAATACACTTGAAGATTTTCCTTAGAGATTTTTGTTTTGTCATGAAAATAACCAGTTATAGGAGTATCTGTTCGCCAGGGGGCCCATGCCTCCTCAATTGAAGTTCAATGATTCGTTCAATCAGCATTTTCCAGGCTAATTTTTTTTTGAAGTATTTTGTACGTAAAAGCCGTCGTGGTGGGAGTTGAAATACTGAAATGTTTTTGAAAAATGGTACAATAGATGGTTACGTTTACTAACCATGTTATTGCCGGGCCGGATTTACATCGCGCTTGGCCCTCGGCACTTTGGAGATTTTCGCAGCATCTTTCTCGGAAATATAGGTGAAGACCAAAAAAATCTTACGATTTCAGCTCGGGGCCCCTAGCTGGTACTGCGTCATATTATGGTAAATTCGGATTTGATTAATGGATTACGTTCACGAAAAGGCTAGATGTTGGCCTGAGATAGCAACTTTTAAGACAAAAACTCTCCATTTTCTCCCGGTTATACGTTTAAATTGGCTGGCAAAAATTGATTTGAGTGGGACCCGGCGCCCCTGGTCTTCAATATTGTAAATTAGTTATACTGGTGTTACAGAAAAATGCTAAAAAGAAACTGAAAGTGAAGAAACAATAGGCTTTTTTGTCACATTTTTGTCATTGGTGAAATTACAAATAGGGGGAAGGGTCTGCCTCCCTCCCCTTGCCTACGCCTATACTCCAATTGAGGAAAACAAACAAGGCGTTAGCAAATTTTCCGCGAAGTTTTTGGCGTTTTCCAACGAAATATCAACTGTTCAAAAAATAGTGCTGTCCTCGAGTCGAAAACAGGGCAATTTCCGAGGACTTGAGGCTTCGAGACCAAGGAAAAGGACTTGAGGCTTCGAGACCAAGGCCAAGGACTTCAAAATATGTCCTCGAGGACACCACCTCTGTACACTGGGTGTAAAATTGTGAGCGTATGAGCGGATTTTAGTTTATTTTAAACAGACGACGATTGGTTAAAATCAACTAAGAACACATTTCTAATCTCACAATTTTACAACTAATGTAGAATGGGCCCATAAGGAACAACTAATCCTTACATGTAGACCTACCAAATATTAAAAGCCAAGTTGAGGTTGTTATCAACGTTATCAATTAATATTGTACTATTGTTGATCGGTTTGATCGAGACCACCACATTGTCCTTGGTGACCTCAAAACACCAAAAATAAACGCTTTTAATGTCTAAAAATGTATTTTGAGAAGTTCAAATTAATAATCAAGAACTTTTGAAATAGTGCCGGTATGGAATGTGGTTTTAAACGAAATCCGTGTCATAAATGCCTAATTAATATGACCTTGCTGCAAAGCAAACCTAACAAGCCTTGTTTTTGTACAGTATACCACGTCATGAATAATGACCTCAAACTTAACTTTATATCTACCGGGACTTTTTTTACACCCTATTTGTACCGAGAGAGGGGGGCAAATTCGCCTTCCTTTCTATTTTGTAAATTTGAGGTTGTGACGTCACGAAAACGATGATGACGTCATCAAAACCAGTATACTCCTATAACAGGATGCAAATTTTTTTTATTGTTGCCAAATATTATTTTCAATTTGGACGTTTGTTGTTTTAAAGATATCTGTAATAAAGTCACCGTAGATGATGACATCACATGCATGATGACGTCATCTTTATATATTGCGTTGGTTATTATTTGTAATTTTTTGTGACTGAGATATAGTATCTTTCACAAAATTTTAAAATATAGATGTACTATTTTCATTATATCATTCAACAGCTGATGATAATAAAGAAAAGTTCAATAACAATGGCATACCACAGCAATAACAAAAAGTTTTTTTAACGAATGCGAATTACTTGCAAAGAAAGTCAGTGAAGTCAAACGAAAAATCGCAATACAAAAATTATTGAAGGATTAGTTAGTGTTAGCATACACATTCGAAAAAGAGTAATGCAAAAAATTGCTTTCAAAATTTGAAGTATGCTGTACAGTATTGTTCGAATTAATTGCATCACTGTCATTTTTTAAGAAATTTCAGTAATACTTTTGATAGGGTCAATCTGAAAAAATTTTAAGGCTATATTTTTTTAAGTAAGTTGATGTGACGGTAAAAATGATGACGTCATTGCATTTGTGACGTCACGACTTACTTTGTACGTGCTTAAGAGGATTCATATTGAAATTCTTATTAATATATTGGTAGCATTCTTCCTGAAATGTTGTTCAACTTTGTTTAAATAACTACCACTTGAGGCCAGGCTGGTATAAACGAGATCATAAAAGATGCCACCTGCTAATGAATTACTTAGCAAAGAGAAATCACAAGCTGATAGATGTCGCATTTTTCATTTCTTTTATCAAAAAGGCACAGCATATGACAGCTCGAAATCAACAAATATGCTTGAATTAATATTTGATGTGACCTCCACGAGCTTTCAGTAGGTCATAACACGATTTGGCATCGATTCCGCCAATCTTTTGCACTTCTCCGCTATCTCTCTATCATGGTACCACACCTTAATTATTGCCTCCACAAGCTTCCGGATGGTGGTGCAGTCCATTTTCCTCAACCGAGACTTGATTATTCCCCAAAGATTTTCGATAGGATTTAAATCGGGAGAGTTTCCTGGTCATTCCAATACTTGAACTTTATTTTAAGGAAAAACTTTAGTGGTTTTTTTGAGGAATGGCATGGTGCCAAATCTTGTTGAAAAATTCCGTTTCCATCTGGAAACACCCTTTTTAAATCCAGAAATGCTCTTCGCCTCAAAACATCGGTATATCGGTCAGTGTTCATCATTCCTTCCACAGGAACCAGAGACCCGACGCCTTTCCAAGTAAAACTCCCTCAGAACGCCTTTTTCTGCGGATGTTTGACTAAGTGGTTGATGTGAGAAGCTGACTATCTTTCTCCAGCACTCTTTCGAACAAATTGATTGTGTTTGCCTTTCTCAAAAAAGTGGCTTTTATCAGTGAACATGACGTTTTTCCAATGTTCTGCAGTCCAGCTTTTGTGCTTCTTGGCCCATTCATGTCTTTTCTTTTTCATTTTGTCGGTCAACAGCGGCTTTTTGACTGGCCTAATGGCTTTCCTTCCTCCCATGATAAGACGCTTTCTCACTGCACTTGCACTAATCTCGGTTCCAGTAAAGGCTAAGTCTCTCCGCAAATCGAAGCTGGTTTTTCTCAGGTCCAACTTGCTCTGCCTCATTAGGAAAGTATCATCTCTCGAGGTTGTTTTGCGCTTCCTTCCGCATTTTCCTTTCCTCTGTGATGTTGCTGACCCAGTTTTGGTAACCTGTTTTTATCGGCGGAGAAACAGTGGATTGGTTTACATTTAAACGCCTTGCAATCTCTCTTTGCGAGAGCTCAGCGTGCTCCCATAAACTAAGAATAGACGCTCGCTTTCTCGGTGTTGTATCTGACATCATTGAAGATTAAGTCACAAAATTACCACGTGTAAACACCAGCTTGCTTCAATGCTAAAAGACTCTTCATGAAGATTATTTAGAAAATAATGAGAACTATGACGTCATCTATTTTATGGCGCCACAAAGTAGAGATGTGACGTCATCTAGAAATGAATTAATATCACACCAAAACGTTTAAATTCTTTTAGAGCGTTATTTAAGGAAGAAAAGCAAAAGTTTGCTTAAAAACTGCAGTGATGCAATTAATTCGAACAATGCTGTAATGTCGTAGCTGGCTATACTATGTACAGCACATTGTTCATTCATGTACGTATGACAGAATTAAACAGAATGTTTGAGACAAACATTTGAGTTGCACTTTGTACATAAGTGCTTAACTATGGCAAACTTGTTTTTGAGGTCTTTGTAACCTGTTTTACCAAGAATCTCATCCAAACAACTACGACACTGCTTCTTCTGGCGTAGTTTAATTGAACTGATGTAGCAGTAATGGCAGGGGAGGTTGATTCAGCTTGAATATTGCTTTTCAAAAAATATGTAATGGCATGCATTGTTAATTGTTGCAAAATAACTGGGTTGTGCTGTCTACACAGAACGTGCGGGTTTACTAACTCTTCTGCCAAATCTCATAAAAACTCAAAATTTTTTTTTGTTCTTAAGATGGATGTCTCTGTAAATTGTGCGAGCATTCGTTTTTAAAGTATATCAAAATGTACGTTAAAGTGTTCAGCGTCGAATGCCTTGTCTTGAATTTCGTAGTAAATAATCCAGCAATCATGTCCATCACATCTACTCCTCCTTTCGTTCTGTTGCAAAAGGCAATGACGAGTGTTTTATGTTTGGGCAAGTTTGGTCACCTTGACATTGCTATGAATAGTACTCAGCACCAGAACATTTCGTTTTCCACTGTGCTTTTCAGCACATAAGAAACAAGCAACAACTTCTTGTCGTTCTCCCCAGCAAACAAAGTAGATAAATCTTTTCTATCTTTTATGTCACTGATACCTTTCGGGATTCCATTTCTACTGGCTTTCATTGTTCCAACAAACGGAATCTTCTTTTCCAAAAAATAAGTTGCAATCGACATGCTGGTGAAACATCGATCTCTGCTTATGTTTCGTTCAGAGATATTGACATACTGCTGCAAACCTTCCACAAGCTATTTGGTGTAGTTGTCAATTCCGGTAGCGTAAAAATGGTCAGGGATATCCGGCTTGCAAGCATAATGTAGCGTGAAATATGTGTACCGAACTGCACTGTCAGATATACTTCTGTAGAGTAGACCGTATTTGGCAGGTTCGTTTGGATTGCACCCTTTGATTTTTACGTATGTGTCCAAGGTATGGATACAAGGTTTTGTCGACTGTCAATTACTCTAAAAGAGTACTTACCTAATAGGTGCAAACCTGTCAGTTTTTCAACGTTTTTCCCGCATAATGGCATCATCAAACTAAATAAATTTTTACAAAAAGGCAGATTGGTATCTAGTCATGGTGGCTCGGAAGAATAGTTTGGAAGATTTGTGGTAAAAATTTTTTTCCGCATTACAAAGATTGAGCTTGAGCGCTCCTCTCATGTACATCAATCCAATAAAGGCCTTAATTCTAGTATCGTTGATGGCTTTTGTATACGATAGTTTATCGCTTGTAGGAAGGCTCGCATCATACCGTAAGAGAAACTGTTCAGTTTTGTGATTTGTTAATGCAGTGACGTCACATGTCATATCTTCAGCTATAAATAATTCGAATGCTTCAATTGGGGTTATTTTTGGATGATTTGCTTTCACCGATCTTGATGGTCCAGGTTGGTACTCGTATTTGCATTGTTTCGTTTTCCCTGGCTTGCATTACCAGAAGTATTCCAAATGTAGAAAGTCTTTTTGTCTCTGCTGATATATTTGAACGTTTGCGATGCCTGAGAAGGTAAAGAATCGTAATTTTTTTCATCTAAAGTGTCCACCAAGTTTTTTAGAAGTGTTTTTCAGACGCGACGTTGCCTCTTTCTACGCATATCATTAGATTCATTTTCATCCAAATTAGCATCATCTGATACGACAATCACCACTTTTGTCATCCTCTGACTCACTGTTAGAATAATTAATAACTGAATCAGTCTGCCGTCCATCATCGCTATCAACAAAAGTGTCAGGTAATTCTCTAACTTCATCTTCACTCTGTATCGCAGTTCTCCTTTTTGCTGATGAAGCCATGCTCGTTTTTGCCTTATACAAAAGTAAAGCTATTATTTGCAACACAGTAACTAGTTGGATAAATCTAGCTTGAGATCAAATCACGCAAAACGTATTGCCGTAAACTAAACAATTTCTTTTCCAAATAAATAGTCGTAGTGCTACTTTCTTCCAAATTACTGCGTAGGATAATGCATTTAAGTGAAAACCTCAGCCAAGCCAGTCAAGCCATGCAAACAATTGCTGACAAAGTACTCTAGCATTATTAAGACAAAACAACATTTCAACCACGTGTTTCGACTAATTCAGTTACAGCATACAAAACCAAATGAAAGAGTAATACTGCTGAATGCCGATATTGACAATGCTTAAGCTATGTTTTGTTAACAAAACTACCATCTTAATTAAACACATGCAAAAATGAATATTTTTTTATGCAAACGCAATTTATTTTGATAAACAGCAGAATAAGCAAGAGTTTTGAAATATGACGTCATTAATGATGCAATAATGATGCAATACATATATCAATCAATAAATTTCTTTATTCCAGCTAAAGATTTGCATCGATAATGAAGATGCAGTAGAATGAAAAGAATAAGTGCGTTGAAAAGCATGCATATTGTGCACAAAACTCTATGAAACTCGTTAGGTGCCTCTGACAAACAAGAAGTGATGTCACTTCCTTTTATCCGGCTGACCCCAAAGTTTCTGTGAATGTGTGTAATTAAATTTGATTCGAATTCAGGGTAAATCAAGAAAAACTTTTTTTGGTTTAGGATCTGTATTAAAATAAATATGAGGGAGGCAAATTTGCCCTCTCCCTCCCGGTACAAATAGGCTTAAAAAAATATTTTCAATGTGCACAAATGCAAAAATCCTGTAAATTTTGTTCATTAGCTACATATTTGCATGTGCCTCCAGTTGGAACGCTGTCGTGCACCTTTTTATGTTGAAAGAGGACAAAAGGCAAAATCAATGGGGTATCCAAAGTTAGGGTAATCGTATGAGAGTAGAATTGTTGTAATTGACTCCATTTTTCTTGACCGACTCGTTTCAGAGATATTTTGCTTTACACACCACATAGAAATCTTCTAACTCAAATTTTCATTGGCATCCCTAACGTTTCAATGCAGTAGCGAAGCCCATAAAGACCTATATTAACCTTCATATAAATTAAAAAGGCCTTTATGGTTTAGTTTAATAGCGGCGTTGCGTTAGTAAAAAACTAAGATGACGTCGCTGATATTACTAACGTCAGCTAGAGTTGCCAATAAAAATAATGATTAGAGAGGCGCTACGTCAAGTTTAACGTAGAATATCTCTGAAACGGCTGGGTCAAGAAGGGTGGAGTTAACGCTGATCTAATCTAATACGTTTGCCCTAAGTTTAGATTACCCCATTAATTTTGCTTGGGTTCTATGGGTTTTATGAAGTGCCTTTTTGTTATGATGCTTTCGTTCACACAAAAAGGAGGGCAATTCCAACAACTTGACTTATGCCATTACCTGTTCCAAAATTATTTGTCAGCAGAAAAGTTTCCATCAAAATTTTGGCTACGCGGTGCACTCATTACAACAAACTTTAAAATCAATAAAGTTGATAAAATTCATACAATTCTCATTAACGAGAGACTCAGAGAACATAAAAATCAAAAGCTCTTAACAAAAAACTACATAAACGAAAGAGCTTTTTGAATACTAGTGATACGTAGACTTAATAATTTATGACAGTTTTTAAGAATTTAGATTTGTTTTGAGATTTTCATTGGTTGCTTTGACACTGTGCTATAATTCAATCCAGTTTTTGTGGTGTGAAAATTTTATACTTCAATCCCATTTTTGTGGCATAAAAAAAATACGGAATAAATTTTTATGCATTTTTGTAAATAACATATCCCATTTTACGAGCAATCTTAAAGTTGCACAATTTTTTGTGGAAAGGGGACGGCTGCTCGTGTTCTACACTTAACATTATTACTTAATTTTGCCAACTAATCAAAAAATGAACGTACCTGATTAGTTTTTAGGACTAGTTTAACTGTTTTTACGGTTTTGTTGAACCCGAACAACGTTTGAGCAACTTAAATTCATACTCGCCAATGATAAAATAATTTTGAACTGATGAAATAATAAAAAAGTTCATTGGTTTTAAATCTAACTAAGTCGACTTTTGAATCAAATTCATTTCCAAAAAACCGTCAAAAATTCAAAACTGGTAGGGCAGCATCAAACGTTCCAAATTTGGTTTTGATAAAAATTTGAAAAGCTTTGGCCCAAATTTCACTTAAGAACGGAGTTAGATTTTTTGATGACGTCATCTCGTTGATGTATTACATGACTTACATTGAAAAAAACTAGCTTATCTTCAAAATTTAAATCGCTTGCATAAACAACGTCACTGAAACATGACGTCATTTTTGCCATAATCAACGGTTCTGTATAAAATCTCAAACGGGCAAAATGCCGATTTGGACAAATTCCAAATTGGACAAAACCCCGAAGTACAAAATCCCGAAATAGACAAAATCCAGAATGCAAAAAATCCAGAATTGGACAAAACCCCGAACTGGACAAAATCAAAAACAGACAAAATCCCGAATTGGAATTGGACAAATTCCCAAATGGAAAAATCCTGAATCCGACAAAATCCCGAAATGGACAAATTCCCGAGTTGGACAAAATGCAGAACAGACAAAATCCCGAATGAAAAAAATCCACAACGGGCAAAATCCAGAATCTAACCAACTTTAAAGATAGAGAAAGTCAGGATTAATAGTGTACTCACTGCTGGCTTATAAGCTCTAATAAATATAAATAATTAATTTGCCGATAAATAAACTGCTTGTCTTTTATTTGCTTTTGACGTGGCAACCTAGAAGAACAGCGCATATACAAAAATAGAGTGATCAAGTCAAGAAACTTTGCAGTTTTGTAGAGTTAATTAGGTGCGAAGCAGTTTGTCTTGTAGCAAAAGCCTCGCACTTTCCACGTTTGACGTCAACTCCTTCAGTTTGCAGGAGAAGAAACTAGACAATATATAAAAAAGAAATTAGCGAGTTTTGTTCTTGACAAAAATGTAAGTAATCAAGAAGTGAAGAAGAACGAACAATCTTCCTGTAAATAACATTTTCTCTGTTTGCAATATTGCTTTTTTTCGTCAAGTACAAAATTTGGTATATATGTTCACAAAATCAAATATTAAATGTTTTTTGCCGAGACTAAAAGGATTTATTTTGAATAAAACCAAAACCGGCAAACGAGCAATAAAGTTTCGAAAATTATACTTTAGTTCAATGATTATGCGTTATGGTCATTATGTGTTTTAGTATGTTTTTTTCTGGACGGCGAGTTAGTCGAGCGGTAACTCGTTCGTCTCTGGAGCGGGAGGTTTGAGGTTTAATTCTTAGGACGGTCAAATCCAGAGGTGGAGTCTTCAAGAACGTCCTTGGGCTTGAAGGTACTTTTTCAATTCGTTGGTTTTAGCCTTGGCCTCAAAGCCTACAAGTTCTCGAACATGTCCTGTACTAGGTTCGAGGACAGCATTCTTTTGTAATTCGTCAAAAAGAAAAAAAAAACAAATAAAAGACAACATACAAGAAAGTATGTGCGTGATAATGAAATGTAATACAATATTACCAGGGAAGGCATATTTATATAAAACTGCAATTTTTTTATCGTTTCTTGTTGAGAACGCCAACTTTTTCTAAAATTACTCAACTTTGAGATGAAAATGAATAACTCTAATCACTGGCAAGCGGTCTAGGGGGCAAAACCACGTCCACTGAACAATTTGTATATTGGAAATAACACCTAAAATCCCAATATAACAACTTATTGAATCACAAAAAAACGCTGCCTGAAGTATTATTAAATTACAGTATGTGTAAAGTTAAATATAACTAGAATTGTTCTAATGCTTGGAATACAATCTTCCACGAAAATTTGGGCGTTTTTAGAAAAAATTAACGAGTTATTATTGTTTCGTTTCGACAATTTTAGAACTCTTGAAGGGGGCACGGGGCAAATGTTTCCAATCCCTTCCTTCTTAATACGAACCTGCCGGGATCCTTAGGATTTTTTGTAATTAAAGATTTTATGTAAATTAAGTGTCTTTTGACGGCTAAAACCTTCGTGCTCATTCATTGGCAGGCATGATAATTGTGAGAAAGACAAAATGCTCTGAAATGTAACGAAAAAAAGAAAAAATTGGCTTAAAATCAGAGTTGGGAAATTGTGAGAAAAGTAAAGTTTTTCTAACTTAGCATTTATGGTATTTTTTTTCAAATTGATTTGAAAATTTAAATGTATAATCTTCTTTGAAGTCACAAAAACTGCTTTTTTTTAAATCACTAAAATTATTTAACGGAGGCATGGGGATATTGCCCTTGCTCGAAACTTCCTTTTTTCAATGCCAAATATTTTTGAGCTTACAAATACACCATTTACGATACCTCAATTCATTCAAAAACCACTAATTCAGATTATTTTGCAATATCTTTAAAAAATACTTTTTGAAAAATTGTGCGAAAAGAAACGGTTTAACCAGGGATATACTTAAAAGGGATTGCCAACTACCATTGTTAATTGTTCTCGTCACGCATAAGTGATGCTCAAATTTCCAGTCAGATTTCTGATCAAAATGCATTGTTTCTTATGGAGCGAGGTGCGGTAGGTTGGATTGTTTTTCTTGTATTTTTGTTGGTGAATAGCCTATGACTCCAACGAACTTGAAAATGGTTTGCTATTGATATTATGTATTTGAAAATGCGTAAAGCGGAATATTGGAGCGAGAATGATAGCATTGGCGAATAGGCTAACCTATCATCCCGCCATAGCCTAGAATAGGCTATGTATGGTAGCAGCTGAGAACGTTAAAATACTATCAAAAAAAGGAAAGGGTCGTATTATTTTAACCCTAGCTACCCCGCTCGCTCGCAAATTGAAAAGAAACTGAAGTAGAGGCCTAGTTCAGTACCATTCGAAGTTAAAAATTGGCTAAAGCGGTAGGCGAAAGAGAGAGCATAACAGAGACAGTTGGTGAAAAGTTATTGCAGTTATCATGGTGCTTGAAACCAACTAAGTTGGCTCTTCACTTAATTGCAGCTGTGAACGCTTTTGTTTGAAGGCCAAGCTTGCTGCAATACGGTGTTTACAGCTACCTTTATATATCATCAACCAGGTACGCGATAAAACAAAATCAAGACAAAAAAGTTAAGAACAACTAGTCGTTGTTATCTTAAAATACTATTATTTTCAAATTGTAATCAAACCTTAACAAAATGCAATATCTTAAGCACTTTCACGTTCAAAAATTATTAAAAATTTACCCAACATAATTTAAAAAACTTGTGTCTTCGGTTCTTGGTCTTGACCATTTCTCTCCTTGGTCTCGAGAGGGGGTGTCCTCGTTACAAGCTTCGGCATAATGCAGCGAGTATAATGAAAGATTTGATTTGATTACAGCATACCGTATGTTTAAGCAAATTAAATCAACAAATGCGATCAAACGAATTCAACAGTGCAGTTAAATGTTGGATAAGAGAGCGAAACAGTTTGCTAAAGTTGCCACTACAAATATTTTAAGTTTAAAGCGAATAAGCTGGGGTGATTTACTGTCAAGAAAAAATGATAAGTGATCGAAAGTTCATACACTGCCTAAACGATCAAAATATTTCTTACAGGAACTAAGTTCTGGATTTTTGATTGCTTCAATAATGTTTGATTGATGACACTATTTTGGGTAACAGTAATTTGAAAATCAACCACGACAGCTACTGTTTGTTTATAGATTTCAAATATATTGATAGTGACAACGTTAGCAAACTTTTTTGCCCGCTTATTCAACATTTAACTGCACTATTTAATTCATTTAGTTTTATGTGTTGACGTAATTAGTTGGTTGTAATTCCAACGACTGCAAAACTAAGTAAAAGTTAGTGTTAATTAATTTTATTATGTGTGGACACTAGTGATTTGTTATATTGTTTAGATGCTTTGACGAGGGTATAATGTTTTGCCGAACATTTCCGGGTAATTTTTGTACATAATGTAATTAAAAAACATTAGCCTAAAGATAAATTAAATTTGAAACTTTCTTAATCAAACTGTTTTGCACTGCTCTTGAATTCATGTTCGACAGGTGTTTTTGCTTACGTTTAAGAAAGAAAAAAGCAGCATTAAAACACATAATGACCAAAGCACATAATCATTGAACTAAAGTATAATTTTCGAAACTTTATTGCTCCTTTGCCGGTTTTGGTTTTATTCAAAGGAAATCCTTTTAGTCACGGCAAAAAACATTTAATACTTGATTTTGTGAACATTCATACCAAATTTTGTACTTGACGAAAAAAAGCAATATTGCAAACAGAAAAAATATTATTTACAGGAAGATTGTTCGTTCTTCTTCACTTCTTGATTACTTACATTTTTGTCAAGAACAAAACTCGCTAATTTCTTTTTTATATATTGTCTAGTTTCTTCTCCTGCAAACTGAAGGAGTTGACGTCAAACGTGGAAAGTGCGAGGCTTTTGCTACAAGACAAACTGCTTCGCACCTAATTAACTCTACAAAACTGCAAAGTTTCTTGACTTGATCCATGGACTTCTAAATACTGTAGTAGAATCTGGACTGGAAACAAAAGAGCGTTTGCAATTGTCGCTGTACAACAGTAGGCTGAAAGCAACGCGCTGCTGCATAGCGAAAATGTCTGCGTTTCTGTGAAAAGAAAAAGTTACGCTGCTCGTTCGAGAAATGGCTTTGGTTTGTTCAAGTGCAGGCAATTGCGAAAAGCACGTAGTTTTTTGTTAAACCTGCTACAGAAGCAGCGGTGTACAGTACAAAGCGCAAGCAGTTAGCAGATATTGGTTGTTAATTTTAGTTTCTCTATGTCATTAAAAAGAAAACACGGAAAAGGTTAACTTTATAAGCCTACTGAGTGATTGACTAGTTGTACAGTATGTTGAAAAGACCTGTAGAAAGTCAAGTTGAAAAATTTAGAAACAGTCAGAAAGCACCGTACCAGTTGTAACCCAGGTAATAACGTTAGTGTCTGCTGCCACTCTGTACTACGTTAATGAAAATGGGTTTTATAACTCCCTAAATTAGGCTATTGCTGCTACAGTCAAATCTAATAGTGATTGTCGATTTTGTGCAATACCGTTACTCCAAGTACAGAAGTAGACTACAGCAGTCAAACGCATAAGGCAAAAGTCACATGATTTGTTAAAACGCATTTTTGCTCGAGACACCTGCCTAAGATGTTCTAATGTTGTCAGCTCCTCCCCCTTCCCCCCTCGCAAGAATGTCATTTTTTAAAGTTTAGCTCACAAAACAAGTCTAAATACATCTAAACCATGATAACAACCCTTTGTGAGATTTTTTATCGGTTTTGCTTTGGTGTAAAGAATGAGGACAGGATGCAGAAGAAGCATTGCGTTTTACGTGAATAATGACACAGTATTTTGTTATTAAATAAGTTTTTCATGACATATTAAAGTGCCAGAGCGGAGGATGATTGGTATTTTATGACCAAAGGTAGACCAGCTTGACAAAATTATTAAAATGCTAAGCTTTAGTTATACTAGCTATTGGTATAATTTTGTAATGTATATTTTTTTGAATTTTAGCTATTATGTATTACACTATAAAGTATACTGTATTGCAATGGTTTACAAATGTACAGCTCTTAACTGCCGAAGTGGTTACGATGGTGAAAACAAGGATTCTACCTTAACTTATCATGCTTTTCCATTGCAAGATCAAAAACTTTTACAAGTGTGGCTGAAACGGTTGGCACGAAAAGATTTCACTCCTTCCAAGTATTCAAAACTTTGTTCTCTCCATTTTGCATCAGATGATTTCATTGTTAAATCTAATGACCTCAACAATAGGCGAAAAAGAAAAAGAGAATCAACTAAATTAGTCAGAAGGCGTTTGAAAGATGATGCGGTTCCCTCAATTTTAAATGGTTTGCCATCATATTATACTCCCAAAAGTGAACTGCGACGATCTGGTTTATCTGCATCATCTTCACGGCATGAAAACCAAGCATCAAGGTTAGCGGAACGTTGTGAAACATTTCTAAATTATGATAAAGTTGAGAATTTTGAAGAACTTATTGAAAAACTACCAGAAGAGCTTCATCGGCAAAAGTACCTGCTACACAACAGAGACAGTGGAGCTTTCTTAATCCATTTGTCTGAAGAAACAACCCCTTCACCGTTGGCAACAATCTTTATAAATGCAAATCTGGAAATAGAAATTTACCAAAACCAAGCCTTTTTGCCATCGTCTGCTTACAAACATATATTGCCAACAAAGAAAGTGACGCTCTTGTCACAACTTGCAAATTTGATAGCTTTTGCCAAAAACAAGATACAAAATAAAGCAATTCTGGAAGATCAATTTCAATCAAACATTTCTAACTTAAATCTTGACTTTCTTCTTGTTACTCAAAATCAGCAGCAAGTTTCGTTTTTGAAGTTTCTTTTGGAGCAAATTAATTTACTATTTACAGGCAAGCACCACAGGCGATATTCTGCTGAACTTCTGATGATGGCATACATCATTTTTTCCACAAGCCCAAGGGCTTATGAACGACTATTGGAAGAGCAAGCGGTCATATTGCCTTCAACCAAAACTTTAAAGAAAATCACAATGAACCTCAATTCAAATAAAGGGTTAGATGACAAACAATATCTTCAACTAAGGTTTTCTCAATTAAATGCCTTTGATCGAAATGTGCTAGTCATGATCGATGAAATCTACTTATCCAAAAGGGTTGAAGCTTCTGGAGGCCAAGTAATTGGGCTAACTAATGATTGTCAGATAGCCACCACAGCTTTGTGCTTCATAGTAAAATCTTTGTCAAGTGGTTACAAAGACATGGTCGGCATTTATCCTGTAAAGAATCTAAAAGCACCAACTCAAAAAGAGTGTTTCGACAAAATATTGATCCTCCTCCATGATGTTGGTTTCAATGTTGTTGGCATATCTGTAGACAATGCTGCCCCCAATCGAAAATTTTACAAAGATTTTCTTTGTGAGGGATGCTGGAAAGCATCAATTCCTAACCCATTCACTGGAGGTGAGATTTTTCTGATATTCGATCTCACTCGCATCATTAAGAATATTTATAACAACTTTCTCACAAGAAAAATTTTCAAGCTTCCTGTTTTTCCTCCTCTTGTTGATCAGCCTCTTAACAGCAAAGTTTTCGGATGTTGTGGCTATTTATGATGAAGAGTGTCATAAATGTTTACGAATTGCTCACAAATTGTCGGAGACCGTGCTCAATCCAAAGACAATCGAAAAAGTAAACGTAAGACTTGCGTTATCAGTTTTGCATGAATCCACTATATCTGGTTTAGAACACTACGGATATTCTGACACTGCCACTGTTTTAGAACTATTTTTAAAGTTTTGGACAAATTTGAATGTCTTGTCGCCTACTAGTGGCAAACACAAGCTCAACATTTTACAAGATGCTGTAAAATCCCCAGATGATTGGAAACTGGAGTTTCTTGTGGATTTTGGAAGTTATGTCTCTGCTTGGGAAAATTCAACGGTGAGTGATTTTAACACAATTAATAATAATTAATTGCCCACTGGCATGCATTGTTACTAATTGTCTCTCTGCTCTATATGGGTATTGGGTTGCTATATCTTTTGTTAGCCAATAAACAACAAAGTTGAAATTAAAAACTATTAACACAGTGCTACAGCATTGTGTTAATAGTTCGTAATTTTAACTCAATGCTGCTGCACTTTATTAAAACTTTTATAACATCTGTAATGTGTGATATGTTTGCATAGTGCAACAGTGTTGCAACTTAGTGTGGGAAAATGATTTGCCTTTTACATGGAAAGAGCCTGTATGGAAACATTTGGCACTAGTGTGACTTATGCTGTCGAGCCGGGTCAGAGTAATTTGAGTTGTCTAATAGGTAAATGCAGACGAGTAGTGCATAATGAGTGCTCGATAAACTTGTTTTGAATTAATTCATAATGAAATTTTCGTGATGAAAACTCATAAACCATTATTTTTCTAAAAATGGTTTCCAATTTTTGTGATCAACTACGGTGATAATAACTATTTTGCTGTGTAGAATACAACAATCATTGCAAACATAACGTTATTTTATTTCAGTTGCCTGGATTAACTAAGGAAACTTTTTTGGCCGTCAAGCAAACCTGCCAAGCCATGGCTGGCTTAGCCAAGCACCTTATCAACCGCTGTGGCTTCAAGTATGTTTTACTTGGAAAAATTCAGTCGGACACTATCGAAGGACGTTTCGGCCACATCCGGCAGCTTAGTGGTGCAAACTACTACATCTCCATGCGGCAATTGCTTGAAAATGACCGTAAGCTGCGCACACTTTCGCTAGTGAAGTACTCTCATATATCGGTGAAAGATATTGAGCAGGCGGTCCAATCACGGAACACTGATGACGAATCGATTTCGAAAGCTGAAATTCTGTTTAGCGACTTGCAGTTCAACATTCTGCCTACCGAAAATGACCTTGGTGTCATATACTATGTCACTGGCTATTGCTGTAGGTCGTTTGTAAGAACAAACAAATGTGAAAAATGCAAGATGGCCACTGTCGCGGATGTCAGCGATTCTCTTGATGCTACAATACCTGATTCGGCTCATGAGTTTTTCCGTGACATTAATCGTGGCGGCTTGTGGAAGCCCACTCCTGAATTGTTCAGTGTTGGCTGTCTTTGTTGGCGAGTTTTTGCAGAACTTTCTACGGAAAGCTTGCTACAGAATTTTTTAAATACCCCAAACCAACGAGCTTTGTTTAAAGAAATCATAACCATAGCATTTTATGAAAGTGTTGTGATTTCTTTTTGGTCTGTGGCAGTCATGCGTGAAGCAGGGCATAACATACTAGAAGGCATTTCAATTCGTTTTTTTAATACAAGGTGCAAAAATCTTTTGATGCAAATAAATAAGAGCAAACCCCCTCAATAGCTCGAAAAATTCGCAAACTTAATGGCAGAAATGCTTTAAATTGATTTTGTGGTGTTGATTGATTTTTTTTCAGTATGTGTGAATTGTTCTTTTTTTAATATTTCTTCACTCCTTCAATGTGTTATGTGAATAAGTGTTATATGTCATTTTGCAATGTGCTATCAGTGTTTATTGAACTCTAGTGGATCCGGGTGTGGTTCTGGGTTTTTCAGCTAGATTTTTCCATTGATTTATGAATCGTATTTATTATATTCTTGCAATATTACCACTCAAGGTTACTTTTGATGTCGTATAATGTATTTCTTCTTATTCGCGTTGATATGCGTCATTGCATCATTTTTTTAGTTTGGTTAAATTCTTTGATCTTGAATAAAAAATTTGATGTACGTATATGATGTTTAGAGTGAATTATTTTTTATTGCTATCAATTTTGATGTGAGTTATAGTCAAGAATCGAACTCGCGCCTTTTTTGTGTTTACTGACGTAGCGTTAAACACTGAAACAATGTTTGAAGCAAAAAAGCTTCGCTTCTTCAGCAGTACGATTTTTTCGCTTCAGCCTACTGTTGTACGCTTCGTAAAATCGGTTTCTAGTCCAGATTCTACTATTTAAAAGTCCATGCTTGATCACTCTATTTTTG
This sequence comes from Trididemnum nubilum, assembly GCA_963965965.1. Taxonomy (NCBI): domain Eukaryota; kingdom Metazoa; phylum Chordata; class Ascidiacea; order Aplousobranchia; family Didemnidae; genus Trididemnum; species Trididemnum nubilum. Next base: position 5,217,457 of record OZ014473.1, on the reverse strand, counting down.
TATATGCGCTTTTCTTCTAGGTCGCCACGTCAAAAGCAAATAAAAGACAAGCAGTTTATTTGTCGGCAAATTAATTATTTATATGTATTAGAGCTTATAAGCCAGCAGTGAGTACACTATTAATCCTGACTTTCTCTATCTTTAAAGTTGGTTAGATTCTGGATTTTGCCCGTTGTGGATTTTTTTCATTCGGGATTTTGTCTGTTCTGCATTTTGTCCAACTCGGGAATTTGTCCAATTCAGGATTTTGTCCAATTCGGGATTTTGTCGGATTCAGGATTTTTCCATTTGGGAATTTGTCCAATTCCAATTCGGGATTTTGTCTGTTTTTGATTTTGTCCAGTTCGGGGTTTTGTCCGATTCTGGATTTTTTCCGACTCGGGACATTGCTTATCTAGAATTTGTCCATTTTGGGAATTTGTGCAATGTGGATTTTGTCCAATTTGGAATTTGGTCCTGTTTGAAAATTTCTCCAATTCGGTGTTTTGTCCAATGCGGGATTTTGCCCAAGTCGGGATTTTGTGTTTCGAGATTTTGTCCGTTAACGAAAATCAACAATTTTCGTCACTTGATGATGTTCTCACTTAAATGTCGTAATTAGACGTTTCGTTGTCGCCATCTTGCTGACGCTGTATATGACTAAGATTGAAATGCAAGCTTATGTGCAAAATTTAAATCACTTGTCTAAACAACGCCACTGAAACATGACGTCATTTTTGCCAAAATCGACCATTACGTCACTTGATAACACAATCAACTCAAAATTAATTTTTTTAAACATAATACTATAAATGCCATATATAGTGCTGCAATGATTTCTGAAGCAGAAGAAATTAATTAGAGGATACCAAAATTTATTGCCATTGTTTTTGTTTTCAGTGAACTCCCAAGAAAACGTCTTGAAGCAGTTTTTGCCCCTGCCATCACCAAAAATATAAAGGCAATATTTTGCGCTCCCGCTAAAATTCGTTACTGTCAGGGAAAAAGCCAAACAAAAGTAGGCCTAACTGTTTTAACCATCTATGTGTTTAGTGAACTTCAAAAATTGTTTTACAGCAATTTTTACTCCTCCATCTTCCAGTTCCAGGTAAATAATGATCATTTGTTGTGCCCCCTCCTAAATTCGTTACTTCCAAGGGGTTAGCCAAAACCAGAGTTACTGCCCTTGCCATTTTTATGTTCAGTGGACTTCATTGAGTGTTACTAAGCAATTTTTATCCATGCCATCTTTGGGGCAAATGAAAGCCATTTTAGACATCCTTAAACTCGTTAGTGTTGAACGTTAGCCGAACCTAAAGTTACTGTCTTTGACATTTCAGTGGTTAGTGGCCTTCATAAAACAATTTTCAGCAAATTTTTTCCGTGCCGTATTTGAAGTAAATAAAGGCCATTTTGACCTTCCAAAAAATTATAGATTAATGGATTTTTAGCCAAACTTTTAGCTTTCTAGTGAAACATTTACTTTAAAATTAAGTAAGTACGTGTATTTTAAACACATCAAACCTTCCATCGTCTTTGCGGTAAATAAACTTTCTGGGCGTCTGCTTTATATTGCTGCCCTGGCTCCATTTTGCATCTGCTATATGTACTTTTAAGTTCATAATGAAATCTCTACGAAAGCACCTGAACAAAGACCTGAGTGTATGGTAATGATCACAGCAAAAGATAAACCATTGCTTTTCATTCGAATGTCCTTTACCTTTTTTGAAAAATGATTCCAAGTATGAGAAAAGAAGCAAAAAGCAAAACCACAAAAGGTACAACAACAAGCAAAACGTTGAACGTTGCGGACACTGGAGGGTTAGGGCCAGTGTCAGTACCAGTTGGAACATGCGAAGAAAGTGGCACTCGACACACTCCGGTTACATTTGATGCCTTACCGCTTCCCTGACAAGAAACGGCTCTAATCTGAAAGAAAATAAGGAATGCTTTTTATATGCAATATCTGATATGAAGCTACCCAATCCTTGAAATTCCAAACTGCATCAACAACTTTAAGAATTTAGATGAACCTTGAAAACAAACACTTCGATAATTTTCGAACATTATGTAGGGCAACTTTGAGCGCTATATGCAAAAAAATGCCGCAAATTATCTTAACATCAAAGCAAAACAAAAAAAACAACTTTTCCTCTACAACAATTATTACACTTTGTGCAGTAATTTCAATAGTATAAATATTATTTTTCATCAGTCCTTCAGTACATTTAAAATGACGTATTAATATTTTACACAAAGCTGGACATCGTTATTTCCAGCTTTTAGCTCTCATCAGCAGCCCTTAGCACATCTAAAACAAGCTCGTATGTGTATGATTAAACTTCATTATGATCAGAATGAAATAGATAACTTAAAGCATTATCATGGTCACATTCCGGTTGTATTTTACTGTGAAGTCTTGCTGTCTCATTTTTTAAAAAGTCTTTGCTTTGCGTTGCGTAGCATGATCTAGTTATACGGTTCAGGAAGCTTTGTAAAGCAGTGCTGTGTAACGAAATAAGAAACACTGTTTTTTAGTGTTGATACAGTCTTGCAAAGCTTTGTTCCGGTGCTCTGAATACCAGCTTACTTACTTGAAATGTAAGGTTTGTATCAGATGGATATGAGCTTAGGTCGATACTTTGATTTGGACTCTGGCTGGATACCCATAACGTGGCTGGGCTTAAGGTTAGAGGATCTCCTTTTATTGTAATCTGGAGAGTAGTAAAAATAGGAATGAAAGTGTTGAAACGCAAATGGTAACTACCTTAAAAGTGTTACAATGTAAATTAAATACATCAACGCAATGCAATCTAAATAATATACTCCAATGAAACACTGCACTTTAAAATACCAATTTGAAAGGGCTAAAAATTTGTGAACAGAAGTAGAAAATACTAAATCAGAAGCGCTCACATATTTTCAAGATTGTTTTTAAAACGTAATAAACCAAGACTGCGTTTAAAACGTAATTTTACAATTTTTAATAGGTACTATAGCTGAACTGAAATTAAAAACCACAAAATACCCTGTCAAAATTTAAAATGTTTTGGAGACATACAATCATTTATTAGGCTTAATATTTCTTTGCTTTGTAATTGCTCTCTGAGAAGACGAACTGACATTGCAGTAATTATGAAAAAGACATTCCTCGGATCTGTTCCAGCTTACAACCGAATTAATGCAGGGTTTTGATCTTAAACACCAAGTTGAATTTTACGAAGATTACATTTTTCAGATTTTTGCTCTACGTTTTTCATGTTTTGCATAGTTTTAGATAAAGACCTACATTATCTTTACCTATAAAAACACAGCACCACTGCCAAAGTCATTCGTATTGTTGCCCAATGTACTTTCATCCGCCAAGTTTAAACTATTTTATCCAACGTAGATACTTACACAGTCTTTAAATATTTTATGAAGGGTTTATGTTGACTGTGTAACATTATTTTAAAACTTTTCTTTTTATAACGAAAAGGTAAAAAAAGATCATAATTTGCAAATACTCATTGCACACCTTACCAATTCTATTTCCTAATCTACAGTACAATGTACTTGCATTATAATGCAGAACGTTGGAACTTTCATCATCATGCTCCCATGCAATGACGCAACCCGATGAATCGGTGTCGTTGACAACTCTTGCATTTGCCACAGGACCAGGTATCCCGTAAAACGTTGTTGCTGCGGCCGATGCGGAAACGTCTATTTGGTCGCATCCTTGCGCCGTTATATCTACCTGAATGACAACGCGCCAATTAGTGACTAATGCAGACCTCATTCGGCAATTTGTATTTGATTAGGTCTAATTTTTAAATGAATTTCGTTGAGATGTTTGTGTTTGTAGGTAGATTAGTCAAAGTTTCAGTTGAATTTTTGTTCCAATTTCGAACGGTTTGATTGTAATCATTTTAAGCAATGCTGGAAAATTTACATTAATTTTGCCAAAAATTATTGATGCTTTTGTGAGGTGTTTATAATCCCGCAAACTTTGAGATAGCAAAGTTTGTTCTTACAGCAATTTTGCTGGATATCATTCACTCTGCTTTTAAACATTAACACATTGAAGAAAAAAGAAATAAACATTTTATGGAACTGCAACCATTCAGGCTCCGAAAATATTTTTTGCCACTGCCTTTCATTGAACCAAACTTAGAACAACGTGGTTGCTTCATTATTATGACAAAAGCTGGAATTTTAAATGTTTTGTTTAACTAAAGTGCGGATAGCTTTAGCGAGAGCTTAACAACCATTGTGGTTCTCAATGCTATTTTAAGTTCGAAAATAACTTACCGGTACTGCATTTCTCGAAAAAATTTATCTTAATTAACACTAGAACGACCGCAATTGTAAGCTAGGCTACCTAGAACGACCAAGTGTGTCAATTGACGCACTAGCGATATATATGCTGTTATACGTACGTTTATTTGGCCAGAAAAGCAATACTGAAGTAGAAATAATACTTCGCATTATTTGTTAACCCTAAAATAATGAAAGAGCAAAGTACCATGCGATATTTTGCTTCGAAAAAAAGGAAAGGTAATAACTGATAAGCTATTGAAAACGCAATCAACAAAGCGTAAACAAAGGTAATTCTGTACATTTGCAACATATGAAAGCGAAGAAGTATGCGCAAGTTCATGAAAGATAAGCAACTTGTTGGTTGCACTCAATCAAACTAGTTTGGGCAAAGTTTTATGGCACATTTCCACATTCTGTGGCCAGGCAGGAGTTGCACATTTCCGCGGTTTTATTACGGCACTTTGAAATTGCGCATGTTTTCTGCTTTTTCGGGTTTTTATGTTTCCCGCTTTTATGTGTTTTCCGCCTTTGCATAATAATTACTAAAGCCTAATTCTGCGATATTAAGCAATCAAGATCTAAAAATATCAAAAAAAGTTCTCATAGTGCTATACAAAGCACAAATCATCTTTGTTTGGTTTTAGCATCAAGCCAGTGGCCATCAGCAGCCCTTTTTTTACCTAAACTAGTGCTGCTAGTCTGCAATAAATCATTACCAAGCTCAATTTTTGCAACAAAGTAAAATATGACGCTGATGAAGAATTACTTCGATTCTGCTTATCATGCTATCCTGCAACAATGATCTCTTATCGCTCAAATAAAACTGATGATTACGTCATTCTGTTTTTTCACATTGTAGTGATTTTTCACGCCGTGCAAACAAACACTTTGAATGAACTTTCCAGCTGAGTGCGTCAATTGACTCGCTTGGTCATTCTGGGTAGATATATGATTCAACTCGTCGTTTCAACCGTAAAACTTCTGAAATTCACACAAATTTAGCATTGTCGAATAGGGTGGCTCGAAATCACGTTTTTTTTAGAAAAATTTTGCATTACCGCAAAAAATGTGCCAATCGATGAAAAAACACATGTGTTAAAATTTGAGAGCTCTGCGACAACGGGAATACTTCGCGCATCGATCCCAAAGTCTTGAATTTTTGCTGAAAATGCGAATTTTTTCAAATATTTAAAAACATATTTTAATGCCATTATAATCGTTCGCATCACCATTTAAAAGTTTGTTTAGAGGCATAAGATGATAGTTTTAAAATTTCGTTAGAACACGACAACCGTAATACTTCGCGCAAGGCGTTCAAATTAGGACCAAAATTTGAACGAATTTTTGCGATTTTAGCAGCTCAGCGGGCTAAAAAAGCGCCATTGTTTCTTGAAACAATACGTTTCTTTTGATCTGTATTTTCAATTAAATGCCGTTTTAATCCCAAACTTTATCTCCAATAAGCAATTACGTTGTTTATGTGAACTAATTGCATTAATTTTAATTGCTGGAAGAGTTTCGTCAAGTGAATTTTGACCTAACTTTATACCCCCTCTGCTGCTGTAACGTGGAATCGTTATTTTAACGCTAGATCCTTTCCGTTTGATGTCCAATTTTTCCCACGGGCTTCGGACATTTTTAAGGCTTGGCTAACAGAAAAAAAATCATTTTCAGTTTGACAGTTTAGCAAAGGTTTTATGAAACCCATATGAAGAACGAAATGACTTCAGCTCCAGGAAAGCCGACTTCAAGATCACAAGTGCTCTGTCCGATTTTAGGAAAGCCGGAAGATTTGAAGACCAATGTGCTTCCGACAACGGAAGAACTTCTGAAGTACCATTTGTATCTAAAGCACGAATCAGACGTAGAAAAGCCTATCGGCTTGCTCTCCAAGATAGTAGATTCAGTTCTTCAAATATGGAAATCCAGCGGTGTGCCAACGTTATCAAAACCCCGTGTGACTAAGTTGTTCAAGAATAAACTGGATAACTACGCTAGTTTAAAAAAGAGTATTGGTCGCAGAGAGGCTGAAACCTTCAAGGTGAAATTAGCAGCATTCAAAAAAAGCATCTCTGGTTTATTTGAAATATCGGCTTGCAAATGCACGGATTTTACATCATGTGCTTGTCCAATAGAGAAGAAAGTACCAATGAGAGAGCGTCGTTTTATAGTTGACCAACGATCGGAAAGAAAAATGTACATCGGGCGGATTTATCAACAGGTAACAAAGCAATTAGAAAAATCCCTTCAAAGAAAATTGAACAAAAAAATTTTCGCTATACACCAGTGGTGGCCTTAGGAAAGGGGGGGCCCCTGTGCAAATTAAATGGTGGGGCCCTTTTCTTTACACACCACTTTAGCATGATTTATCTGCACTTGCAATCAGTGGCGGATCTAGAAAATTTTGGTGGGGGGGATTTTAAGCACAAAACCTCAAAAATTCGGATGTCTTCACCAAAATTGAGAGAGATTTTTCGGCCAAAAACGGACATTCAAATCCCTTTTTTCGCCCAAAATCAGGTGGTCTCCAAAAAAAAAAAAAAAAAAGGTCTTTACCGAAATTAAGTGTGATTTTTCGGTCGAAAACGGAAATTTATTTTATTTTTGGAGACCACCTGATTTTGGGCGAAAAAAAGGTTTGAATGTCCGTTTTCGGCCAAAAAATCACTCTCAATTTCGGTGAAGACATCCGAATTTTTGAGGTTTTGTGCTTAAAATCCCCCCCCCCACCAAAATTTTCTAGATCCGCCACTGGGGTGGCCCTGTGCATTTGCACACTATGCAAATTCCTAAGGCCACCACTTCTACACACAACGCCTCGCAACAAGATGAGCCTACCGTAGGTGCAGAACCCATATTCATCTTCCGCCTCATCTTCAAACGAAGATTCCGACTACGAGGTTCCATGGAGACTAAAGTATCCATCAGCGGAAACAAATCCGTTGCAAAATGTTGCGGTGGCCTGTGATAGAACTGGCGTATCAAATAGAGCCGCAGCAATGATTGTCACTGCCGCATTACATGATATCAACTCCGGAAGCCCAAACATTATTGACAGGAATAAAGTTTCAAGAGAAAGAAAGAAATCAAGAGTCCAAAGCATTGGATCAACTGATTATGGAAATGTTACAAGTCTCTACTTCGATGGGCGAAAGGATCGTACGTTGGTGATGGAAAGATCTGCAGAAAGACGAGCTAGAAAAGAAATCATTGAAGAACACATTACCGTTCAAGCAGAACCTGGAAGTAGGTACTTGGGACACATTTCACCAACAAGTGGTAATGCTAAGGACAAAGCAGATGGGCTTTTTGCATTTTGTGAGGAAAAGCAGATTGATGTCACTAGGATTGACTCCATTGGGTGCGACGGCACTAACGTCAATGTTGGTTGGAAATCCGGCATATTACGAAGATTAGAAGAAAAACTAAAAAGACCTTTACACTGGATCATATGTCAGCTTCATAGCAAGGAATTACCACTCCGTCATTTGCTAATTCAATTGGGTGGGAAGACTAATGGGCCCCGTCAGTTTACCGATCCCATTGGAAGGCTGCTTTACGAAACAAATTTTGAAAACCTTTAGATTGTTGATTTTCAACCAATTCCTGCTGACGTACAGTAATTGAGATCGATGAAGACTATTCCACTGATCTATCTTCAGATCAAAGGTATTTGTTTGAAATGTACCAGGCAGTATCGACAGGTGTATGCCAACCGTCACTAGCATCTCGAAAGCCTGGAGTAATGGCACACTCTCGTTGGTTAACGACTGCATCAAGAGCCCTCCGACTCTACGTTTCAACAGAAGATCCTCCCGAGAATTTAAAACTGGTGGTACTGTATGTAATGCAGGTGTACACTCCTATGTGGTTTAGAATTAAGCGACAACATGATATCTCTCATGCCACCTTGCATGTCTTTGAAACAATTTCAAAATGTCAGATGTTGCCTTTAAAAGTCAGAGTTATTGTGATACCTGTTGTGGAGCGCAATGCATACGGCGCTCATCCTGAGTCCATATTGTGTGCAATGATTTCAAGTAGTGACAAAAAACACAGAGAACTTGCATGGAGAAGAATTCTGCGCTGTCGAGAAAAAACGTTTCTTCCAGCGTCATCCGGAACTTCAGGGTCCCAAAACTAAACATCAAGGCTTCAAGTTATGTAGAACTGATTGACTGGAGCGAAATTCCTCGTTCCGAACCGGTGTCCACTGCTTCCGTAACGACCGATTACATGAAAGAAATGATTAGGAAGAGAACGTTTATGTACCTTGAAATTCCTGCTTTGCCATGTCACACGCAAAGCGTGGAACGCCACATTAAATTGGTAACGGAAGCTTCTTCTTCCGTATGCGATCATTTAAATAGAGATGGATACATTCGGAACAAACTCAGATCAAGAGCAACGATGCCACAATTCAATTCGAAATGTCAGTGGAAATCTATGTTCTAATATTCTAGCATTTAAGGTTGGGTGGTTGGGCTGGAGTAGGGTGGGACTCGGTACCGGCCACCTCCACGTGGTGAGTCATGGGATATTTTATAGGCAAATCAATAAATTTTTGTTTGATAAAATATGCTGAGAGCCAGATAAGCGGAATAAAGGGCGATACATTTTTTACTAACCTCCAAATTATAATTAAAGCTATAGTGATAAGCAATTTTGCAACAAATGGAATAAAACTAGTTACAAAAACACAAAACAGCACTTAAAATTGTTGTAATTAGTTCACGTAAACAACGTAATTGCTTATTGGAGATAAAGTTCGGGATTAAAACGGCATTTAATTGAAAATACAGATCAAAAGAAACGTATTGTTTCAAGAAACAATGGCGCTTTTTTAGCCCGCTGAGCTGCTAAAATCGCGAAAATTCGTTCAAATTTTGGTCCTAATTTGAACGCCTTGCGCGAAGTATTGCGGTTGTCGTGTTCTAACGAAACTTTAAAACTATCATCTTATGCCTTTAAACAAACTTTTAAATGGTGATGCGAACGATTATAATGGCATTAAAATATGTTTTTAAATATTTGAAAAAATTCGCATTTTCAGCAAAAATTCAAGACTTGGGTTCGATGCGCGAAGTATTCCCGTTGTCGCAGAGCTCTCAAATTTTAACACATGTGTTTTTTCACCGATTGGCGCATTTTTTGCGGTAATGCAAAATTTTTCTAAAAAAAACGTGATTTCGAGCCACCCTATTGTCGAAATAAATTAATTGTCGATAAGTTTCAGCAGAAAACAGTTATGTGAGACAGAGCTATGGGAAATTGAATAATTGAAATGCGTCAATTGACGCGCTTGGTCGTTTTATTATCGATTCTTTTTCAAAAACGACCATCAAAAATGTAAGCTATTTTTACAATTTACAGTATGTAATGAAATTGTTAGTTGTGTATAGAAATTTGGTAATGTTTAAGTAATGTGCAGTTCAAGGTAAAAATATTTCGGTCAACTAACTTGAATATTGTAAGTAGCCCGTTGCAACAATCCGGTCAAAACCACACCTCCCTCGCTGAAATTAACCGTCTTTATCACCGATCCATTCGCTCTAAACTGAAAGATGAAGCAAAAAGGCATAAATAATAGTGAAGCTCGCTGTATTTTGAAAAATGAATTTTATTTTAAATGTAACAAACTCAACCGCACTACTAAATTTAAATGTAAACTACAGAGATACTATACCAACTAATTTCCATCTTCTTTTTTTTGCAATTTTTTGCTTAATCATTAGATAAAATACTGCATACCCCAATGTTGTCTGAGTATTAGGTCTAAAGTAAAATTTTTTGCAACCACAAACTTAATATCACCAATTATTGTTCAACCCAATAAATCTGCAACGTGGGTAAGTAAATTACTCAGCAATCGCAAAATTTTGTAATTCATCACCTCGGCCATCAGGCTTGGTTGTTCCTTAGTTATCTGTTCAATACTCGTTTGATTCCAAGTTACATTAAGTGTTGAACCGTCGCATATCACCGGAGAAACTTGAATTTTAACTAAAATAAATATAATGTACAACGACTACTAGCGTACGCCAGTTATAAGCATAGATGGGCACAAATCGCTTATCCGCTATTCCGCTAATTAGCAAAGCTAACATTGTCATTAGCGGATTGGAGTTCCGCTAACGTTCAAAAATGTTAACGGGCTGGTTATCGAAGCTAGTTTGTTTAGTCAATCCGCAAATCCGCGAGAAAAGAATGGTTGCAACCGTGGTTTTAATAAAGCATAGTCTAAAATTTACCACATTAAGCAGTTTTTGCCTGGCAGAGAAATACGTACTTCAAGTTGTAAGGTATTTTTGGATCACAATTATTGCCGAAAACATCATGCTTTGACATAGTAATGCTTTTCTCGCGTTGGTAATCACTCCACTCTATAACATCTTAATGCTGGTCTTGCGCAGTCACGAGCCAATACGAGATCAAAATTTTGAAACCAGCATTTCGAAAAAGCACGAAAATTGTTCATGTCATATCGAACTTCGGCTAGTTTGTACTGGCCAGCGGGCTGCCGCCCCCAACGGATTTAGAAAGCTCTTTCACTTTTCATGCAGAGCCAGGCACATAGCCAGAACAGAATTTTTTTGGGGGCAAGCGAAAATTTGGGGGTAAAAATTCTCTTTTTCTTTTCTTTTTTCTAAATTTTTTTTTTCATTTTTTATTTCTATTTTTTTCTTTATTTTTTTATTTTTCAAAATAAAAAAAAATCTTCGGAGTGAAATGCCATTGTTTTCTCTGGATTTTGAGGTAATCTCCGAAAAATAAAAGTAAAAGGTCTTCACACTTGGTAGCCTCTATCAATTACGACATTTGAGGTGATCTCCATTTTAGGGTTCAAGCGTTGAAGTTACATTTATTTGGAGAGCAAAATATAATTTTTTGGGCAATTATGCTGCTCCCCCCTGGCTGCGTTCCTGTGCAGAGCGAGCATTTACAAAGAGTGAAAAGAGAGATTAAAATATTGTATCTGGAACCAAAGGTGCAGTTCTAGCCAACCTAGCGTACATTGCCGGATTGCTCAGGTTTTTGAAGCTGAGCAGTAGGCTATACCCGTTGTGGTTACTACTTAGCAGTCTGACCACAGATTCTTTGTAAGAGTCTCTGGTCTGACTGAAGAAAAGAGTGCAATTAGGGTGGTTGGGCAAACGCGTTTTTTGTAGAAAAAAAAACCGTGTAGTTTGAATCTGGACTATTAAAAAGCCTAACTAACAGGAAAACATCGCTTATATAACGCAATCGTGAGTAGCTCATAAAGGACTGTCAAGGGCTGTGCTGCCGTCATGGGTAGGCTCGGCCTAACCGCGTTATTTGTTGTTTTTCAGGGTAAGCTCAGGTAGCCCGTAGCCCAAATAGTATAGTCAGTATAAACTGTCTTAGCTAAAATTGAAGAAAAAGCTACTGAATTTAAAGGAGGCAGAAAGTGCAACTAATTTAACAATTTCTGATTTACTGCAAGCCTAAAGCCTACCCACGTGTTACTGGATGTATCTTTCACACTAATTTGTGGTGCAACCATATGGAGGGAGATAAACCACCCCTCTTTCTTTTAGCCAAGTGGCTTAGAAAATTTAACCCAAAACTGCAAGCGTTCAAACGTGTATTAGATTTGATCTTTAAGTAAGAGAGGATTGAAGGTGCTGATGGGCCATTTAATTCTTTCACTGGGTTCTAAATCTGGGCACTTTTAATAGTACTTAAAAACGGCTCTAAAAACAAGCAAAAATGATCCAAATTAGCGTTAACATAGCTATTATTCCCAAAAAATCAGAAAAACTGGACGTTTTTGATGCACTTGAGTTTTAGTATAGTCTGTTTAGAACGCTGTTCAATTGAAGCACTTTTAGAATGAAAAAATCGTATGGTTCAATTCCTTCCCTAGCAAAATTCTGGTTATGTGCCTACCACTATTTACTGTTTAGAATTATATTTCTCAACCTTTTTTGGTTACAGAGCCGAATTTTCAACAGGAGCCGTATGCAAATACCGCAACTTTTTTTGGTGAAGACCAAACCTTAAAAAACGTCTTCGCCGTTTCGTTGAGGTATTTTTCAGCCGAATTTAAGTGAAGACCTTAAAAAAAAGAAAAGTTCTACCCTAATTCGTTATGTCACTTTTCGGTTAATTTTAAGTGATGATAGAAGAAATAAAAAACAAGTGTTAGCCATTTTGTAGTGCCGATTTTCGACCAAAATTTGGAATTGACAAGGGAAAATTTTAATGGAGTTTGTGAGAGCCATAGTGATTGGTGCAAGCTATGAAATTGATTTTTCGTTTTTTCCGTCTCATCTTGTACTTTTATGGTTAACTAGCGGATTAACAAATTAACGTTAGCTTCCGCTAACGAAAAATTTGTTTTATCGGAATAGCGTTGGCGGAGCTATTATTTTCAATTAACGGAATAGCTGTTAGCGGAGCTAATTTTTGCGTTACCTGTGCCCACCTATGGTTTTAAGCTAAAGATTTGCGTTTCTACTACTAGTGCATGCTACAGTACTTTTAGAATTACACTGCCTAATATATACGACTTACAGCAAAAACTTGAAAAACTTTTAAATTGCACTTGTTTTCGTGACCCACTTGCTGCTAAGAGTTTTGGAAATGGAATGTAACTTTATAAAACAAACGAAGGTTCTTTTTCCGATGAACACCAAACGGCTAACAATAACGATGACGTAAAAACAAACAGATTGCTTGGATTTATTTCAAACAGAAATCAATTGCAGTATTCAAGGCTTAAAAATGAAAAGCCATGTCACCAAAGATTTTACTCCAAATGATGCGTCACCAAAAAATAATTGAGCATTTTCTTATTGTTTTGGTCATACATCTTTACGAATTGCAATGTATAGCTATGCTTCTTCAAAGTAAAGAAAACTGATGTACTTCGTAAAAATGCATTTGGTGAAGACAAACTTCTCAGCGCATCTTCATACATTACTTCTCAGCGCATCTTTATCATACATCTTCATAAAACTGCGTCACAAAAAATATGACCTGTTACTTATTGAGTGTTCACTATCTGTTCTAAATAAAATTTGGGCCGCTTATTCCAAATCTAAAGTCGGTTTTGCTCAATCAAGTGAGAATTTTTAGTTAGTTGCATTTTTGAACATATGCATGAAATAACGTATTTGTTGAAAAACTACATTTTGTCAATTTAACAAAAACACATTTGATTTATCAAAACTTGTTTGCTATTGAATATATCAGTGCTTAAATAATAGTATGCTTTACAACATAACTTTTGTAAATTGTGTAATCAATTAAATTTTGAATTCCGCTAGATATAAATCTGTAGTACCACAAGCACAATCGCATATTACTCAGGCTGTTACCAGCTCATGTAGCCGAACGAAATTACAATAGTTTCAAAGGTTTACAATATATATTACGATATATTACAATATATTCGTATAATAATTCATCTATTACAACATATTTGTATAACAATTCAAACGAAGTAACAAACACACTAATCCAAAAGCTTTGTTGATTTCTGTCAAAATCCAAAAACACATGTTTAAAAATGTTGAGGGCATCTTCGCTCTCTACAGAAATCTTTGTCAGTGTTTTGCTGAAGAGACCAACAAAAATCTGCCATCGCGGCAGGAGTAACGTTCCTTGGTACCTTTCTTCAAAAAGCTTAATGCCGTGGTGAAGACAGGCTAAATGTTAATCTTGAAGCAGAAAAAAGCAATGTTCGCGAACATCTTCCCAAACCCCTTTATTTACAAAAAAGAAACAATTGCTACCGTTTTATAAGAAAGCAAGATCAGAAAACAAAAGAGCCAGTTGGTCTATTTAAAATAACAAATTCTGTCTGCATGTAGATGGCAAGAGAGTCATGATATGACAACTAAACATGATTAATGCTCGATCCAGCCGCTTACTAGCCCTAAAAACTGTGATTTTCCAAGAGCTGATTAAATGCAACTGTTTTGAATTAACTAACAGTTGCTATTTTATTTACTTACTGCAATGAGCGACTTAGAAACAGACCTCAAGTGCTTTATGCCAACATTTCTCCAATTCATTTATCAAATCAAATAAGTTATGACAAAAAGAGTATCATTAAGAAACTAATGAGTTGCTATGTAACATTCTTAGTCCATTCCAAACATAATTACTATTCTCATAACATTTTTTCGCTTTAGAGAAAAACATTTTTGAAGTCCTGCTTCACTATTAAGTCGCTCCGTATTTTGTTTAAGTTTATTATTTGTGTTAAATGTTCAGTTTCGTTCTTACGTTGACAGTTATTTCTGCGACATTGTTTTATGTGATATGATCTTGATAAATTGCTTCTATTAGCAGAAATTTTATGAACAGATTCACAGTCAATTTAGTCACCTCTGATTTGCATTACGTGGCTTATCTTTTACCACTAACGTCACCGCAGTCATGGTGCGGATTGACCACTCGTTCATTGCTTTTGCGTATCAGCACTTTTGACTTTTGATGAAGTTGGCTTAATTAATTTCATTTCTCCAAGTTTCGCAGCCACACCATTTTGCGTCCAAAAAACTAATAATCAATCATGTAACGAGGTTCTCCAAATTTTAATCTTAAAATCATATTCTTGTGAGTGCTTTGATGTTGTTACGTCTAAAACTATTTTTATTTTTTTCTAATTCCCTTCTTCTAGCACATTTAAATATTTGCTTGCTTTGCAAACATTTCGATTCTTTCTTTTCAGTCTTTACCTTTTAAGTCTGATGTGATATGCGTAACTGAAACATGCGGTAAAGATTCCACTTTGGCCAACATAATAAATCTCCCCAATTACAGCTTTGTTCATGCTCTGTCTCAAAGTAATGCTGGTGGTGCTGCAGTGTATGTATCGCTAAATCTAAAATTTTTCTTAGACAAATGTCAACATCAGTCACATAACTTCGAATCTATTTGGTTAAATTTTTGCTATTATGAAAATAATTCACCAATAAGACTTGCAGTAACATATCGTCATCCTTCTACAACCAATATCGAGAAATTCTTGGGTGACTTTTCTTTTTGCTTGAATGAAACCACCTCTAATGACAAAACTTTTCATTTGGCTGGCGATATAAACATCAATATTTACAGATCCAGCAGAATAAAAACAGCCAATGATTACATTAACGAAAAGCTCAGTTATAATGTAATACCACTAAATACATTACCAACAAAAGTAACTTCCAGTTGTTTGAGTATTATTGACCATATCTGAACTAATGAAGTTAACCAAAATATAACGCCCTTTGTAATACCTGAGCGAGATGATTTGTCAGATCATTATGTAGTAGGCTATTGCATAAACGATATATCTAAACCTCCGTTGAAAAAGAACAAGAGATAAACCAACTTTTAATTCTGAATTATACTGTGAAGGTTTAGGAAATAATTTATCTATTTATTTTGAAAAGTTACCAGCTTTGAATACTTATAATTATAATAAAATTTTGGAGGATTTTCACTGACAATTCTTTTAACTATTAATTTTCATTCTCCAAAATAGAAATTATGTGGCAGAGAACTAAGGTTACGAAATAAACCTTGGTTTATCAAAGTTTTTTTTTGGTGTCAATTCGTAAACGACGTTTTATGTTCAAATCCCATTTTCTACTAAGCAATGGTGGCCAAATATCTTTTTTTCGAAAACGTTCAAACAAACTAACAAACTTACTAAGATAATAGCCCTAGCAAAAAATTATATTATTCCTCGTTGTTAAACCAAAACAAACAAAACCAGAAAAAGATTTGAGAAATAATACAATTTGTGTTTCCTCGAAAGCTAAAAACACTTCATTATTTTTTGATTGCTTTAGTACAGAAAAAATTGCAAACACATCCATTGACCCTCCTTTAACTTTTATCAAATCTACTGTAAACTCTTTACTAAAAAAATTCTTTTGCACCATAAACAAAAATCTTGCTGATGATATTCCTCAATCTGATACCATTCAACACTTCTCAAGTTATTCATCCAATCGCGTTTCTAATTCAGTTTTTTTGAAATCACTCTGCACTAAAGAAATGTCAGACGTGATTCTTTTACTCAACATGAACAAAGCTGTTGGTCATGATGACATTTCTGTTTTTATTTTCTCAAACTTGCCTCAGTTATCATCGCACCATACTTACAATGCTCTTTTGAAATTTCTTTGTTAATGGCATATTCCCTAAAAACTGCTCACTTGCTAAAATCATACCTCTTCAAAAAAAAAAGAAACTAAACCCAAACCCAAGCAACTATCGACCCATTTCAATACTAACTTGTTTCTCAAAAATTCTTAAACGTCCTATGAGTAATAGATTTTTGGAATTTTTCAAAAAACATTACGCTATTCATAAATCGCAATACGAATTTCCAAAAACACATACTAGCTACTAACCATGCCTGCCTTGACAATGTAACAACTACTCTTGAAAATATCAATCGAAGAAAATATACCGGACATATTTTTTTAGATCTTCAAAAAGTTTTCGATACAGTTTTACATAATATTTTGCTAAAAAAACTAAATCATTATGGCATTCGTGGACCCGCCCATAAACTTATTTGTTCTTTTCTACATCGAAAACAATATGTTTCAGCTAAAGTATACAATCTGAAATTGAATCTATAACTTATGGTGTGGCTTAAGGGTCAATCTTGATCCATTTCTTTTTCTACTGTACATCAAAGGATCCAAACAATTCTGTCTATGTCTTCCACAATTGTTTGCTGACCATACTTGCTTTTTAATAGATAGCCAAAATCTAGCATCATTAGAAACTGAAATGAATAAGGACTTAACAAATGTTTGCAAAGGGTGCATTGCTGACGAATTAAGTCTAAACCCACCAAAATCAAACCATCTTATTATTCCCGCCAAACAAAATATACGAAGTTCCCGTTTCACCTTATTCATTTATAACTTACCAATATTATCAAGCGATAAAGCAAAATATCTAGGTGTTTTTATTGATTCTCACTTAAACTTACTTCTCACAAAAAAAGTGCTGAAAATAAGGTTGCTATGTCGGTGGCATTCTTTCAAAATTGAAGCATTTTCTTCCTTCTACTTCTCTTCTCAAACTATACTATCCTTATATTCGTCCCCATTTGTTGCATGGTTTATCCGTTTGGGGTTCTACCCACAAATCTTACTCAGCAAAAGTACAAACACTTCAAAACAAAGCTGCAAAAATCATTGGCGGCCGCAAATATATGGGCCATGCTACACCATTTTACTTTAAACTAAAAATCCTAAAAATTCCTGAATTATATAAACATGACGTTGCCAAACTGGTATTTCACCATCACCACCAATGTCTTCCTCGTTTACTGTTAAACCTTTTCACTAAGACTAACCAAGTGTCTGAAAAGTCTACGCGTTTACAAAGCACTGCCAATAATTTTACTTTATGCATTCCTCTTTACAACACAATCAGACTTCAAAAAATCATCAGGAACCAAGATGTTAAAATATGGAACGAAATTCCATCAAGCATTAACACCAAACAATCTTTGAAAAGCTTTAAAGTATCATTTAAGAATTATTAATTAAGAATGTAGTAGTACGTATTACAGAAACTTTAATACACAGTGTAAAACATTTGTATTTTAATTTGGAAGGGAATTCGTCACGTGCTTCATGGCATTGATTTTTTTTATTAATTTCCAACAGTTCAATAGGTAATCAGGGTGGCTGCAGACTTTGAAGACCGAGAGGTCAACTCACAATCTCTCTTGCCATATTAATTCCTTATTTTGATTGGCCGTTTACATTACGAGAATTTTGTGGCAAAAATACACGAACTTGAACTTGAAATTTTTCCCTCTGCTCATTGCTGACACCACCAATATTTTCAGGAAAAAATTCTACATGAGAATGCACGAAATGCATTTTAATAATATTCGAGCATCCATTTCTTTGTAGAATAGCAGCATTTGGTCAACATTTTCGTTGTAATTTGTTGCTGTGTGATTTCCCACGAAGTTTGGACCACCAACGCAAAGGCATTCGAAGCACTTAGTTCATTGGGACTTAATTTTGTTTTAAAGTCTTTGTCCTTCCTCACTTTTCTAATTTCTGGTGCTACGAATAACTGCTTTAGCTTCGCTTTAGTCTGGGAAGGAAATAATTTTCTTACATGTTTAAAGCCTTCATCTTGATGATTCATGGCTTTTGCAAAGTTTTTAACCAATCCAAGCATGATGCAAAGAGGAAGAAAAACTTTTGCTGCCTCAACCAAAGGAGCTAGCTACTCATTTAACTTTCATGGATCGAAATTCTCACGAGTAGGTCATTCCCAGTGCTGTGGTGCTGTCCATCAGCTCGACTGTTCCACATTGCAAGGCATAATATCATTTAGCAATAATATATTCATTAGTCAATAGCAAAAAAAGAAGTTCTCATTAATCAAACGTGTACTATTTTGTTAATTTACCAAATTACCGTTTTTCAACAAATACGTCATTCTATGCATATTATGCTTAAAAATGCAACTTACTGAAAATTCTCATGTGATAGAGCAAAATCGACTTCAGAATTTAAAATGAGCAGCCTGATATCCATTTAGAACAATAGTAAACATTTAGTAACTACGAAGTCATATTTTTTGAGATGCAGTGTAATTTTTATACTTTTTCCAGTTCAATTCAATTAAGTTAACAAACGACTGATAGAGCTTTTCCACCAATCACAAATAAATTATAACACCAATCCATCATATTAAAGATAAGATTTAGTGTCAAGAACATAACTATAAAACAAGGTTCAATAACAGTAATAGCCATAGCAGAATACACAGTGAAACCACTAAAATTTAAATTACCTCAACAGCGCCTGTCCAGTCGATCAAATTTCAACCCCAAACGGAAATAAAGTGAAGGTTCGAGAGTATGCTTTGTGCTTGATTGATAGTTACATTTTGTAGCCTATTCGTTAATTTCACCTACTTTGATGAAGCATAAAAATGATTTTACTTACATTTGATTTGACACATAAAATAAGCTTCTTCATCACAGCGTTTCACGTGAAGATTAATTCCGTCATCGTAAGTTAAAGGCCAACTCATTTGCTGACACATGCCTGTATCTGGTGCTGGATAATTGTTATTGCTGATCATCTTTCCATCATTCCAGAACCAATCACTTAGTCCCACGTCAGATCGAGCTCCAATAAAAATGCTGATATCTGCGCAAAATTAAACTAATTCGTCTGAAATCAAAAGCTCCAATCGCCCTAGAGGGCAAACTTGCACCACACATGAATTTAAATGCGAAGCAGGTCAGATGAGTCATCTACTTTAGGCAATGTTGCAAGAAACTAGTTGGCTGGAGCATAACCAGCTACACGTTGTTGATTATTTACAGGTTTAATTTGAGTCTTGCAGCCAACATTAAACTGAACATTTTCCAACCACCAATTAGCTTAGTAAACCAAAAAAAATTTCCACCGCATCGGTAATGGTATTGGAGAAGCGAATCATTTATTATATTGCACAAGTATCCGCTTGGCTTAGCTTGCCTGTTTCAACCTAAAAGGTTTTGCTTTTTCAGACATACGATTGCAATTTGCAATAAATAAACAGACAAATAAAATTTAACTAAAATTTTGGCGACATTTTGCGCCAGCCTTGACGTTTTCCACCACCTTTCCCAGCCACCAAGTTGCTATTCGTGTTCATAATTTGTACATAAAATCCCTAATTTGACTCTTGTTTTATGTTATTTTCTTTTCCACGTTTTCGACGCAAGTGGTGACAAATAAATCCGTTATTCTGTTTTGAGTTGCCAAAAGAGCCGATAAACATAATTGAAAACACTTATTCTTGGCCATTTTGAAGTATTTTATAAAATATAACTGGTTAGGTTACTGCAAAACAAGTAGGTCTAGCTGTCCCACATTTACTCCATTTGTTGCTTGAAATTGTTTAGCTGTATTTTGTTATTGCTAACTTGCTCGTGTTGTGTTGCGTAATGCAGTCGATTCAAGTTGAGTGCCGCGGTGATACTGGTCGAAAACAATTTGTCTAGTGTTGCATTTATTGCCTCGATGACAAGATCGCACCATGCCATGGTGGAAACATTTGAATTATATTTGAAGTTCAAGAGATGAAGGAGTTTAGCAATTGACCTTACTAAAAGAGTGCTAAGAAATTAACGGTATTCTATGACCAAGCAAACGTAGTTAATCGTTTCAAGGTCGCCAAAAATTAGCGTTTTGTAAACTTTAATGAATCAAAATGTTTGCCAGCTAAAAATAATTTGGCTGCTGATCAAAATTAAGATCAAAAACTTTAGGAATCACTTTTGTGTGTGTATTCAAATAACGCGGAGACTTTTGTTAATTGTGTTTTTGCTCATTAGGAGTGGCAACAAAAAGAATTTACTCATTCAGAGATTTTTTCAAAACAATCAAACCTAAACCACAATTTTTGCAAGTTTTAAGTATAAAACCTGCTGAAATGTAGAACTTTCATTCATGACAGCGCGTGCATACGTATTTTGCTACGCTGCAGGGTTGTCGCTGCACCAAAAAATTATAGGCCTAAGCTTTAAGTTTTGTATTTAATGGTTTGCTTTCTGGTGCTTTTAATAGTTTTTGCAACAAGGTTGATGTGCTGAAACAGAGGTATAAACGTGCCAACTTTTTCAGGCCCGAATCCGGCCCGAACCCCGAAATACAAGCCCGAATCCGGCCCGAAACTAAAAACTAATTTGAAGCCCAAATCATGACCGAAAAACCCGAAAGTTAAGTTAGATCTGAAAATATTGGCAATGTTGCCAAGATTATATTTTTGTGCTCTCAAGACAAAAAGCACGTGTCAGGCTGTAATTAAGCCCAAAATTTTTGTCAGCTTTAGACCCGAACCCGGCCCGAACCCAGCCCAAACCCGAACCGAAAAGCCTGGCCCGACTTACAACTCTGTGCTGAACTAGTTGTTTTTCAGTATACTCAAATTGTAATATCGAAAATCATTCAACAACCTTTAGCTCATAAAACTTATTACTTGTTTCGAAAGTTTGTTAATGCATTTAGGGCTCAATTTTATTATCGTTGTTTTAATTAACACAAAAAAAATGTGTGTTGATTGCAGTACATGCAAGGTTTTGAAGTCGCCAGCTATACTAACTTATTGTTTTTCTTTTAAAACTTATGACAGCGAAAAATTGGCTTGAAACATGCATTTTAGTCATCACAATCATACAAATTGTTTAAGTGTTTTTACCTGGAATATGAATATTGTATTCCGATTGGTAATTCAAATACGCTTCATCAACCTCAGGACTAAGAAAAAAATTGGTTGATCCTCTATTTCTCCTGTGGTAACTATGCAGCGTGATGTTTTGATTAGCTTCATTTGTTCTTTCGTAAAGCACAAAGTTGAGTGACCACTGACCGGTGCATTCACTTCTACGTACAATATCACGTAACGCAGTTCTATAGCAAAACACCACTCTTTCATCTTCTTCATCATTGTCTGAGCTGAAAAACGATATTTAAGAAAATCAATAAGCAATAATTGCGATATCAATCATCATTTATCAAAGTTTAAATTCTTGACTGAACATTGATGGCAAATTAAAAACTCTTGACAAACTAACTCATGAGCCATTTGCTTGGTAATAAAAATGAAATATGAAAAAGATGAAAAATTTATGTTAGTCCAATTGCGAACTGCAATCATCTGCAAGATAATTATCAGTGCTAAACTTGCATTTGTGTTTCAAAAATATTTGCATTGAACTTGAAAACGGATAAAATGAACGCAAAGTGGTATGCAGGATGAGATACTATTGTTAGGTTATTTACTGTAAATAAGAGTTTTAAGCTTCTAATAGATGAATGTATTGTTGTTGGATTGCTAATCTAAAACACTTTGCGACAATTTTTGACTTTCCGCTTCATTTTTGGCGAGTTATGACTTAGAAACACATGTTAAAACCAACACTGATGAAAGATTCTAATAAGAATCGCAAAATTTTGACTGCAAAATACCGGTAGCATTAATGTTTTATTAATGGGAAAAAAATTATCCATGAAAATTACATTAAACAATCAGAACAATATAAGACTATGTAACAACAAGCGATATTTTGCCGATGAAAGAGTGCGATTCCTTCTTTGTCTAAACAGTGCAAACTAATTTTTTTCACCTTGGAATAATGAAGAGTCTGAAGCTTCTCAGTCTTCCAAGTGCAGGTTTCGGCCATCCTGATGATGATAAATCAAATCCATCATTGACATTAATACCAGTGTCAATTGGACGATATTTGAAAACGTCAAACCACGTATCATCGTCATCATCGTCATTAGGATGCGCGTAGATTTGGACTTCAACAGTTCCTTTGAATTAAAAGGAGTTACTAAATAGTGAATAAGAATTCGCGGAATAGTCAAAGCCGAAGATTAGTCCTGTGATACAAAGCGGTGAATGTATTTTCGATTGCAATTTACGCTGCAGGTGGCTGCTTAAATAATTTGGAGTATTATTTCGAAATTTTAAAGCATGATCATTTGCAGTGCTTGTCAATTTCTATCTTAACAACATTTTGTGCTATGGACATTCAAAAATCCTTTGAGCATGATTGCCAAAAACGGTGTTGCCTGAAGCAGAAGTGTCAAATTCTCGCCACTATTGCAATTTTTCTTTGCAAAGCAGCAAACGATGGCGAAGAGATGGTTCCCACCATTTTGTCATACGCTTCAAAGTAATGCAGCAAGTAAGCTAATAACAAACAATTTGAATGTGAATAAACTCAGGACTGAAAATGTTGTCTCCCAAAAACAGACAAGAGTCACGTTTTGCAAAAGAAAACACACATAATTGTGCAGAAAATATAATTTACAGTTACAGTTTTGAGTTAATGCAGATTTAAATTTTCGAGTTTGTTTAGTAATTCCATTCATAATTCCGTTCAAACAATAAATGCAGTTCGAAATATCAATTTCATTAAAATGCGTTTAATGATTAGCTTACTTTGTAAAATTTTAAAAGTTGGTTGGAGGTACAGAACTTGAGAATTGCCTTGATTAAAATGTTCATATCTTTGAAGCTTTTCGTCTGACACTTGTCAAGAAGAATCGTCAGAATGGAGAGCGCAGGAAAAGGAGCCACCATTTATCGCAAAAACCCGAGCCATGATTGGTTGGAAAAGGACCAATGACAAAGCGTCATTACAGCACAATCTTTAAGCTGTAAACGAATTCTTCTTTTTGGCCGAAGGCGGGGTTAAAAGTTTTTTAATGAAAGTGGCTTCAAGAGTGGATAGATGAGAAGGTGAGCGGCCTTGGGCAAGAATAGAAAATCTGCAGACATCATAATGTTGAGCACAAGTAGAATTTTGTAAAAGATAAAGTCCAATAGCTGAATCAGAAGCAAGAGACTGAGTATTGGTCTGGGTGGAAGATTTCCACCGACGAGAAAAAAGTAAGCGTTTTTGGAAAGAAGAGCAAGAACGAATAGATTTGGAGACATGTTGTTTAATTCTGTCCTGCAGGCTTTGGGAAGTACAGCCTACATAACAACTGCCATAGCGGTATGAGAATTGATAAATCATGTTGCTTTTCTGTAAAGCAGCCAGTACATACTACAGTAGTTGGTTGGGGAAAGAATCTCGTTGATAGAGTAAACAACACGTGGTTCCACAGAGGAAATACACTGTTTGACAGCAGTTTTTACTTGCTTTTCAAATCGGGTAGAAACAGAACCGAGCCATGGGAGACCTAGATAGACGGGCATTTTTCGGGTCCAAATTTGGGCAGAGCGTGAAATTGCTTCATCTTCTTAGCCGTAAACGACTTGAAAACGTGCTCAGTGTATCCGTTAGTTTATAGAATGAACTTAATTTTGTCTAGTTCCGATGGCAATTTTTCAGGATAGCAGATGGGAAGAGCCCGGTAAGTTAAGGTCAGGATTAAGTTAGTTTTGCGTTTCCGAGGACTGAAGTAATTTCAGCGTAGATATTGACCGGTGAATGTGGGTTTCCGGTAGAAGGAAGTAATGAACTTGGAAGGAGATTTTTCAACCAACACGTCCAGAAATGGTAGAGCCAGGTTAGATTGTTTTTCGAAAGTAAAGCGGATAAAAGGGTGAAGTGAGTTGAGGCTGTCTAAAGCTGCAGGGCAGAATTAAACAACATATTCCCAAATCTATCCGTTCTTGCTCCTTTGTCCAAAAACGCTTACTTTCTGCTCGTCGATGCAAATCTTCCACCCAGACCAATACTCAGTCTCTTGCTTCTGATTCAGCTATTGGACTTTATCTTTTACAAAATTCTACTTGTGCTCAACATTATGATGTCTGCAGATTTTCTATTCTTGCCCAAGGCCGCTCACCTTCTCATCTATTCACTCTTGAAGCCACTTTCATCAAAACTTTTAACCCCGCCTTTGGCCAAAAAGAAGAATTCGTTTACAGCTTAAAGATTGTGCTGTAATGACGCTTTGTCATTGGTCCTTTTCCAACCAATCATGGCTCGGGTTTTTGCGATATATGGTGGATCATTTTCCTGCGCTCTCCATTCTGACGATTCTTCTTGACAAGTGTCAGACAAAAAGCTTCAAAGATATGAACATTTTAATCAAAGCACTTTGGAATATCATTCAAATGTGTTGGCACTCTATTCTACGACCAACCTGCAAGAATGTAGAAATGTGCAGAAGAGTCAATGACTTCTCTTTGCATTGCAGTGTCGAGTATTTCGGCCAATGTACCACCAGAAACGATACAAATCGACTGAGCATCGGTCGCGCTTGCTTGTTGATCAGATAGAATGTAGAAGTAACTGCCTCGGCCGAAAAGCTTTTGTGGACAAACTGTGCATGACGATCAAAAATTAAAAAATAAAAAACACCATTTCTTCAAGGTTAATATAACTAGTAAGAATAAGAGAAGTAAAATGCTTTTTTCTGATGGAATTACCACAAAAAAACGCCAAAAAAATTTGCTTGTTTTGTAGCAATTGCTTAACTTAGATCAAGGTTTATTTTGTAAAAAATTACAAAAATAATTTTAATGAACAACGTAGTCTCAAAACAGATAACAAGAAGCAGTGTAATGAATTTCATCCTTTTCTAGTTCAGCAGCTATCTGATTGAAAGATATAAACGTGATTAGTTTAAGTATAACCTTATTCGAGTTACTTCTGCAGCAATTGATAAGCTGGAATACCAAACTTCACGTTTGTGGTGATCCGCCATATTTTAGGAGACAGAGCTCTTGGCACTCAAAAGTAATCCAAAAAATGAAATGAAAGGCGGCAGAAATGTAGCTCTTAAATTATGTGCAATTCGACACGACCAGTAGGCCTTCCAACCAACTAAACACGGGATTAGGCAAATGTGAGCTCTCATATTAAAAACAATTTTAACTGCGACAGTTTGTTTCAAAGCACTTCCAAGAATTATTTTTAAAATTTGATTTACGTGTTTGGTTTAAATTTGCCAGTCCCATATAGCTAAGTGGTTGTGAAGCCTGCTGGTTGCGTTGGAATGTTATAGAGAAGCTGTGTATTTTCCTCCTTTTTTTTCATTTGATAACAAAATTGATATTATTACTATAAAGTAATTGCTTTACAATAGCTTCTCAATATCAATTTTCCATTAAAGTTAATTGATTGCTACTTCATAGATTTTTTATTTGTAGTTTATGAGCTTTATGGCTCATAATTTTTATTATATCGTACCTTGCACTTTTACTTATCGCCATTATTATTATTATTATTGTTTTTTGTGCTTTTCGTCATTTTATGCATTGTACCTCGTGAATGTTACGTTACATCGCATTAAGTGATTATTTCGTTTTTTGCACTTATTATAACTGGATGAATCTTGCAATGTATCTATTTATTTTTGCTCTGGGAGCTTTGCTAATTGTCTGTTTCACGATTATTGCAACTACTGTGTTATTGTATCATCTGGTTGTGAGAGGCTGTAGACTCGACGACCGCTTTTTAATTTTCCATTTCAGAGTGTCTTTCTGAACAAAAGTAAATGAATATAATTGAATTGCTTTGAAATTAAATCTTTCATTTTGCTCGGTTTATTACGACGAAATGCGTAGCAAGTTTTCTGGGCCCATCTCAGAGTCATTGGGCCTGCGGGCATCTCAGAGTATTTGGGCCTGCGGGCAAAGCTGCATTTTTCGAAGAAATGTTGCAACGATAGCGAGCTTTGGACAAGTGCTCAAAACGATAGCGAACTTTTGACAAGTGCTCAATTTGACCGGCCCTATAGTTGAACCTCAGACCTCCCGCTCCAGAGACCAACGCGTTACCGCTCGACCAAATGGCCACTTTGAAACTACTCAACTTCTGTTTTATATCTTGCAGAAAACGTCATTTGAAGGTGAATTTCTTTGTAGTATGCAGATCGATCACTGTTTTTAGTTCGTTTTATTTGGGTTGTAGTATTGCAAAAATCAAAATCAATAAAATGTTTAAAATCTTTTAGCAGTGTAAAACTAAGTACTGGGCTATTTTTCACACCCTATTTGTACGGGTGGGGTGGAGGCAAATTTGCCCCCCATTTAAAAATTGATTAGTACGTGATAGAAGCAAGATCTTTGCTTTTTGAGGATCCTTTTTGTCAAACTTTAAAAATAAAACTTTTTGAGGTTGTAACGTCACGAAAACAATTAAAATGTCATCAAAAGCAGTAAATCCTAAAAACAGCTTCCAAACGTTGCTAAATATTATTTTCATTTTGGACTTTAGTTATTTCAAAGACCTCTCTGATAAAGTCACTGCAGATAATGACGTCACATGCATGATGAGGTCATCTTTAATATATTGCGTTAATTATTATTTGTGATTTTTCGTAACTGAGATTTAGTATCATTTCGAAATTTTTAGAATCCCGCAATATCATTTTCATTATATCATTCAACAGCTAGTGACCATAAATATTGTTTTTATGCAAACGCAATTTATTTAGAGAAACAGCAGAAAAAGCAAAAGCTTTGAATTATAACGTCATCAATGACGTTATGATGATGCAATACATTTATCACTAAATAAAATATTTTATTCCAGCTAAAGATAAGCATCAATAATGAGGGCGCAGTAAAATGAATAAAACAAGTGCTTTGATAAGCATGCATTAGGCTCAAAACTGTATGAAACTCTTTAGGTGCCCCTGACAAAGGCAAAAATGACGTCACTTCCAACTCTCCGTCTAATCAAATTTAATCTTAAGTTAGGGTGCATCAAAGCATAGTTTTTTTTAGTTCAGGAGCTGTATAAAAATAATAAAGAAGGAGGACAAATTTGCCCCCCCCTCCTTCGGTCCAATTAGAGTTAAAAGAGACTTGAAGTTAAACAAAAGCCATCAAGTAATTAATCTTTAAACTACCTTTAAATCAACAACTAAAAAAGAATGAATGAGTGCAACTGATTTGATGAGCTGTACTTTTTCATTAGACATATCGATAGTAGTTGTACAAACCTAATGCAGTCAACTCCCGTTAACCCTTTTTTGCAGGTGCTCAAAATTGATTCTAATAGCGAGACACTATGTCGTTTCGACACAGTCAAATTCAAACGCTAATAACTTTTGAAAGAAACGAGCTAGTTACATAGTTTTTTCGCTATTTGGTAAAAAATTTATTCAAAAATGCTTAAGCTAAACTGCGTCTTACTACATAGTTGCAAGACTTTTGCAGTTTGATTTTAAATAAAAGTGATCAAAATCCTTTAATTTTCGCTAATTTTTACTATCATCAATCACACACTTAGCAGGAAACCGACGACTCGCCTAGTTTCTGATTGCTGATGACGTGTTTTATGTAAAGCCCAACGCAAAGATGTTTGCTAAACACAAACAAATTAATCACATTTTTACAAATCACTGAATTCGAAGTGTCAAAATTCAACAGATAGTTTAACATACCTTAAAATTTAATCTTTGTAATTGTTCAGCTTACTAAAACATAATACTGTATTTTATCAGTTATTCAGTTAACTACATCTCGATTAAAAATTAACGCAATTAATCCAAAATATTAGCGGACTTTTTTAACCTTATTTTACACTAATTTCATGTGATTACGGTATAGACTAAAATTTTATTATTATAAACAATATTGCGTTTAACTTCTTTTGTTTCAAAATTCAAAGATTGTAATGATTTATGATGATTCATGCGTACAAACTGTGCACTATGCTTTAGGTTTTAGCTGACTACACCAATGCAGGACAGTTTTTTAGGGTTCTGTTGGCAAATTTGTCTTCTTGTTGGGGCTCTATTATGTGGTTAGAGAATGCGTCAATAATACAAGGTTGTAAGTAACGAAAAATAATTCACCAGTTGGAGAATCAAAGTAGCAGTAATACATAACCTTTTAATCACCAACTCCACGCTTTACTAATTAATTGATTATTGACCTACTGCGCAACTGCATAGGATAGTTCGTGTAGAAATGACAAATTTTCAAAAATACTGCATTACAGTAGAATCTAACACCGCAGAGCGATATCTGGCGATTGCTGAAAAGCAAGCTTTTTTTGCATCAATTACCGTATTACACTATCAATGCATTTTGATTTTGCCGCATATAAATTTAAGTTTCATTGTTTACACAAAAACCCAAACTATGGCAGCCAACTAACCGACAATGTTGATAAGTGTTAAACGGCTAAATGCTTTGTTTATTGCTTATCCTATTAAGTGCATACAATAATTTTTCTCTTTTGACGCCGAAACTATAAAATTCCAATTAGCAACATAACAATCTGTGTTCAAAAAATAGTTTTTTGCGATCTGGTTTGACTACTGGTATTTAATATCAGCAGAAAAGACTAGGTTTCAAGTTTGTTTACAAAAACTCAAATCTTGCGGGATTCAAATTGGAAAGGATTTCCAACCCCAAAGTTTTTTCTCTTTCTTTTTATATCTTCCTTCCGTGATAATTTTATTTGTTCAAGCATTGTTCAAGTTTTGTTCAAGCTCTAACAACTATCAAATTTTGAGGGGGCCGTTGCCGAAGAATTTCTCCTTTTGGCACTACAATTTATCGATATATACGGCAGATCAAAGTATGCAGTTTCTATTTTAACGGTCTAGGAGTAGGAATCAAATAAAAGAACTAACAAAACAATGTGTTCTTTTTGGTTTGGGTGTTTAGATACCTTTTTTTATCGATTTCTGTTGGTTTATTCCGAGATATAGCGTTTCAATGTTAATTACTTTTTTTTCGGTTTTCGATCTGTGAAATTGTGATAACTTGACCGCATGTGCCAAAATTGGTTTGCTCGTAGCTTTTATCTACAGTAACTTCGTGTTCTGTATGAATTTCAGGTTACCACATTCTGTCGCTTGCAAGTTGTAGCAAATCGACAAAGTTTTACCGCTTAGGCCCGGCGCCAGAGTGGCGTGACTGGGGGGCTTTTTTTGGGGGACACAAAAACTTTGTTTCCTCGAATTCGAGAATGAAGACAAAAAAAAAGAAGGTCTTCACCACAGATTCTGCGAAAAATTGGTCCTTGCTCACGGATTCTGGATTGATAATTAGTATTTTGGGGGTCTCAGGCCTCGAACTGTACTCCAGTGGGCCAAGCCTGTTGCTATCTTTAGGGCACAATCCTGGCTTGGGGGGCACAATTCTCGTTTGGGGGAGCACAAGCAGTGATTTGGGGGGCACGGCCCGGGAATGCTCCCCCCATGGCACCGGGCCTGTTACCGCTTGTTTGGCAATTTTTTTGGTGAGGTTTCGGACCCTAAACTGCGGTCAGGTGATCGATTGACTAAAATTATCGTTTGAAGCTTTTATCTATCCCCATTTTGCGTTCAAATTATATTTTCTTACATTTAACTTTTGTGAGTTTCTGTATAAGCAAAGTAATGAACTTCAAATAATTGTAGCCTATGATGCAAATCGCGAGTATAGCGGCAATGGTCCAAGCTAACCCTGCGTGTGTCGCAAAGTCCCAAATATTTTTTCGATAAAGATCACAGATATACCCACAAATAACACCAATATTGTAAATTATGGCCAACAGAAAAAGTTAAACTGCCAATACTTGTTATTTTCCAATAATATCTGAGCACATTATTTTATATCGCGTTCAATTTTTTTTCAAATTATTGCGTATGTTACCGCCATCATCTAAACAAGGACTAGACGCAAATTCAATGAGGGTATTTAAAGTTAAGAGAACCGTATTAGACTAGTGCAGTGGTTCTCAACGTTTAATAGTCTGTTCAACACCAATTGCTCCCTTGGAGGCTGTAAAGTTTTCTGTACCAATGACAAACCGACTGAAAACCAAAAAATAAAGATCCTCACCACAAGTTGATAAGATTTTTCCCAAAATTTTGATTGAAGACCAAAACAAAAGTCTTCACCACACTTCGAAGAGATTTTTCTCCAAATCCCAAATTTTCATGGAAGTCCAAAAAAAGTTTTTACTTTTTTCTTGTCCAATGTCCCGTGGTTCCCTTAATTGATATCTCGTGACCCGCGGTTGAGAACCACTGGACTAGATCAAACTGATTAGTGCGTAGCGAAACAACTCAATGTTGTAGCTTAACCGCAGCTTTGCTTTAGGTCAGAATTGGAATGGCATCAACTATGACGCAAAGGCTATTAACATCAGGGTTGCCAATAAAAAATTATAACATTAGAGGCCCCTGCGTCGTGTTTGAAGTAAAATATCTTTGGAACGGCTCGGTCAAGAAGAATGGAGTCAACACTAATCTAGTCTTATGCGATTGGTCTAGCTTTAGATACCCCCATTGATTTTGTCTTTAGTCCTAGTTTATTAAAAAGGCTGCACAAAATGTACGTTATGCCATAAAGATTTTTCAAAAAACAAAACTTATGCATTATCTTTACTATTAAATTCATCTTAAAAACAAAAAGCAGGTCTGTAACTAAATGGTAGTTAATTTTTTGTTAAAAAAATTCAATATTTTTTTAATAAGTTGGGTGGTATTTATTGCATAATGTAAATAAGTGCGTACTAGAGGCAAATTCACCAAAGTAGAGGCCGAAGACAACATGGTGCTATTCATAGGTGGGCACGAATTCGTTAATCCGTAAATAACGAAGCTAACTTTTTTATTAACTCGGTAATTCGTTAAATTTTTTTTTCCGTTGACGAAAGTAATTAACTTTCGTTGAGTTTCGTTAACTTACCTGTACGTTAAGGTTTTCATCGCTAATTTCTCGCACCACTCATTCATTCTACCGGTACAACCAGTTTGCACTGGTAACACTTGTTGGTATTAGCACGAGTGTTGGAGAAAAAAAATCAAAGAAGGGAGCTCTTTTTGTGGCAAATATTAAGCTGCAGCCTCATAGGTCTATTAATTATCGCTGTTTGCAACTTCCAAAGATTTTCTGATCGCAGCTTTGTTAGTGCATTTGAGCCTATTTCTATCTTGAAATCAGATTGGACTGTAAAATGCAACGTCCAAAACACAAAAGACTACCGCAGCGATAATTTTTTTCTTACAATCGACTCAACAGTGCGATTACGTGTTCTAGAAGTGAATGAGTAAAAAAAAATTAAATTACTCTCAAAATGTTATCAAATTAACGGACTTCATTAACTTCCGTTAATTAAAGCTGAAAATAACAAATTAACTTTAACAGAGGTATGAAGTTTGTTAACGGACTGGTGGTTAACGAAGCTAACGTTTTGCATTTACTTGCCCACCTATGGTGCTGTTACTTTTTAGCACATTCAAAATATTCCCAAGATGTAACAAATATTTTGTATAATAGGCAAAATTTAAAGCAACTCGCCGATTTGCAGTACTTGATTAAATTTTCTACACATAAATGTAAATTAGACTATAGAGAAATTACTTTTATTCAAAAAATTTCGAACTTCGTGCAATAGAGGCGATTTTTTGATATCTCGGCACTGTCCGTCTATTTCAACTCGAATCATCTGGCTGTCATTGTGATGACAGAAATATCAATAAAATTACTAAGTTGCTCTGTTGCGAGCCATTATTTTTCACAGAACTTGTGAATTTGTTGTAGTGACTAACCGCAACAGCCCAAAATCATCAACTAAGGTCTAAACTTGATTTTAAAGGCGTAACCAAAACAGTTATACGAGGGCTGAAACTCTTCCTTACCAGTAAAGTCACTAAAAAAATTTAACCCAAACTTACAGGTTTTTAAACGTATTTTGGACTGGATTATGTAGGGGTCAGGAATGGATGGCCGAGTAATTTAATTTTGTCAAATGTCTTTCAAATATTAGCAATTAGTTCTTATGTCATTTCAGATGGCGATAAAATGGCCATTTCTTAAATAATCACAAAATCACTCACGGGCTGAAAGCTTCGCCTCCGACTCTCATTGCTCCCGGTGGTTGGGAACTCAGCCAGTCCTACGTTTGTGAAACGCGGACAAAGTTTAGGTTTCAATTCAAGCCCCCCTTTACGAATTCTCAGTTGCGCGGCCGCTTAAGTTGTTTCATTATCGCTGTCATGTGGGTGAAAAATATTTTATTTTGCTAACAAATTACCACCATAGAATAGGAGCATCTAACAAAATAACGATGAACTTAATTTTCATTGAGTTTCACAACATAATTATTGATACAGCAGTAGCCGAGCCAGATGAAGGAGAATAACCTTCCTTATATCTTTATCCTATCCCCACTCTCTGGTATTTTTTCGCATGGTAAAATATTGACATTGGCGTGGAGAGTATTGTTTTGAGTTGGAAAAGTGGCAATTTTTGGCGTTTCCGACCATTGATAGTAGACTTGAAATAGTCAAAGCTGAACTGCATTAAAATGTTATATATGGCTTATTTTAAAAATTTAATATTTTCATTTAGAAAATGAAATGTTTTACCTCAATTATTCAATCACTGGTGCAACCAAGTGGCTATAGTGCTGAAGCCTTCTTAACAAATTTGCTTAAATAAGAGAAAGTACAAGGCGGTCTAATATAGTCTTTTGCAATTTAATTTAATTTTAAAAACGAGTAAAAATGTTTCAAATTGCATCAAAAACTATTCAAATGCATTTTTCCTAGTCTGCAAAAACAGCCCAGTGCCTTTAGTCTATCCCCCCTCACTAATGTTTACCGAGAAGTTAAAATCGCTGACAATTAATGCGATTGTTGGATCGCTGGGTGAGGAGGTTAGATTTTGACAAGATTTGGTCAATTTTCTAAATTGTTGATGCACATATTGTACAAGTTAAGAATCTTTTGTAATTTGGAAATAATAAAAGTGTCGATTGTGTCAATTATTAGAACGACCGACGCTCGCGTCGCGTGTTTTTTTTTTTTTGTTTTTACTCGGCCATTTTCCGACTAACGAGTGCGAGATTTCAAACTTTTGCTTATAATTCAAGAACGGTTGGGTTTAGCTACATGCAATTTTGTTATTTTGACAGTAGTTTGAGATTGATGAGTTTTATGTTTGCACCAAATTTCGAGGCAATTGGTTGCGTGAATTTGGTTTTAGAACCCGAAAACCGCCCCGCAAATTTGGCGTAAAAAGCGGTCTCAGTCAAAAACGGCGTAAGTACAGCAAAAAATATTTTAGAGGGTTGTATGTCTTAAAATAGCCATTCATCCCAACCAACCCACGTTTGGCCACGATGAGGTTTATTTCTTTTTTTTTCTTCCTTTTTTTTCCCTTTTTTTCCTTTTTTTTCCTTTTTTTTTCTTCCTGATTTTTGTACGCTCTTTTTCTCCTAAACCACTAAACATCAAAATCTAATTTTTGAGTAAAGTTGTTGAGCTGCAAACGCAATTTTTTCTTCCAAAAAATTTTGGGGCAACTCCACTGGGAACCCGTCCGAAATGGGGCCCCAAAAATCGATTTTTTGAACAGTTTAAGGTAGAGTGCTATTTTTTTTGATATCAGTAGTTATTTAACAGACAAATATTTTGACATAGTTTGGGGGTGCCACCCTGCCGGGGACCCCCCAAATGGAACCCCCAAATATCAATGTTTTGAGAGACTCAACTTAGAGTGCCAGTGTTTTATGATATCAGCAGATATTTAACAGACAAATATTTTGACACAGTTTGGGGGGTGCCACTCCCCCGGGGATCCCCCAAATTGACCCCCAAAATCAATGTTTTGAATGGCTCAAACTAGGGTGCCAGTTTGTCTTGATATCAGTAGATATTTAACAGACAAATATTTTGACGAGTTTGGGGGTGTTACCCTCCCGGACCCCCCCCAAAAATGATTTTTTTTAATGGCTCAACTTGGGTGCCAGTCTGTTTTGATATCAGGAGGTATTTAACAGATAAATATTTTGACATAGTTTTGGGGTGCCACCCTCCCGGGGACCCTCCAAATGGACCCCCCAAAATCAATGTTTTGAACGGCTCAATTTAGGGTGCCAGTCTGTTATGATATCAGGAGATATTTAACTGACAATTATTTTGACTTTACTTTTCTGGAGGTTCCATAATCAGATATTATTGAATAAATACTGATTTTACGATCGACAAAAAGTACTTTTGAGCGTCACAGTATTAGCTTTGCGTCGGTCGTTCACAGGATTTGCTGGCAAACTCCCATCTAGTTATCATTGCAACTACAAAAATACCAGAAAAAACTTTTCGCCTTTGTTTCTAAAAAATAACAAAAATTCAATTAACTTTTTTGGGTAGTGGAGGTAAAAAAGTTTACCAAGAAGAAATAAAGCTTTTTAAAACCTAAATTCAAGCAATCTGAAAATATAAGTATTGCAGAAGAATTTCAAAATAAGCCCTTCCAGTCCAATAGCAATGAAGTGCAAACCACGCTGATTTCTGTTGAATGCTTAAAATTTAGTGGTTCTTTCTTTGAATTTTCCCGTTTGTTTATGTTATATAAACAGTTTGTGAAGTTGTGCATCTAGAAACACTTGTAAAACTATAGCAACATCCATAAAACAGTTTGTATCCTCGGCAACTACCGATGATATGAAGAAAAGGTGAATTCCTGCCAAGAAAAAAAAAATTAATTGGAAAAAAACGAAAAAAAAACTTCCAAAGTTGTAAAGTGTATATATTATGTAACTTTCTAGCTTAATTACAAACGCAATAGCCGTGTGTCAAAACATAAAAAGCCGTAAAAGGAAACAAGCTTTATCTCTTTTCATGAATCATCATAATTGATTACCTCCATATAAAGTTTTATTTGCTTAAATAGTTTTCGAAACAAGTTACGCTGCCGATTTCGTTCATGACTAAGCGCACCGCCTTCGCCGCAAAACGACGTAATGACGAATTTCTTGAAAACCAGACAGCATGAAAGAATTTGCCGGCGTCAGAAAATTTAAGATTTATTTTGACAGCTCTAATTTCTCATATTTGCCTGAAAACTGAAGGTCTAGGTCAATAAACTGTTAGTTGTATTAAAACGATAATTTTTTTGATGACAAACTTTTCACCATCACAAATTAGAATAAACTTTAGGAAAAGTGAAGAAATGTCACGATTTTCGGACAAAGTTATCCCAAAAAATTTTTGTTCTGAAATTTCGTTATGTCGATTTGACACAGTGACCTGCAATAAAGGGTTAATCGGATACGATTTGTTCCAGTGAGTAAAGACCGATTAGTGAGATTGTCGGATTAACGATTAAGCCTAGTTTGATTTTGGCATTCCGTTTCTTAACAGTTTGTGTCCGATGGCGAGGGTGTTCGATCAAAAGAGGGCCGATTGACGGGATTTTGTTATTTTGCAATGTTTTTAAATGTTACAACCAAAGAAAACGAATTTTCCGGTCAATTTAAAACTTTTACTGATCAATTACTTGAAAACAATTACGAAAATATTGACTATATTGGCAAAAGTTTTTAAATAATGTAGTGTTTTTTAAGCCAAAGCAAATGAGTAAAACTGACAATTTATTATGAATTAGTAGATCATTCAAACCTCTTGAACGCTTAAATAAACGCAATCCGTTTTGAATTCACATTCGATCATTTGCCAAAAGAATTTTTGTTATGGGACGAATCATTGTTTAGAGATGGCTCTCTCGTCTATCACGACTAATTTCACCTTATTGTAGAAGTTCTATTTGGAATTTCAAACTTGATAAATTTTTAAAATATTTTACTCTGATTGACGACGATATTCAAAGCTACAAGGGTAATTATTGCTGGAATGCAATCACATCGTTTCATTGATGTCATATAAGAGAAGAGAACAGCTCTTCGTTTCATTAAAAAAACTACTCATCATTTCTTTAATGCCATTAATGGTTTTAAACTGGTTTTTCTGTTTAACGTCATACATTTTTTTTATAAAAACAAAATTGAATAAACTCACGAGAATCTTTTTCACTCAAAACTTTAAATACAAGACCATCCCCGGCAAGAAAAATAATTGAAAAATCGTGTCTAATTATAAAAAACATAATAATTTGCTGTTACAATCCGTTATCGAACACTTTTGAAACCCTGATATTAAACACTGACTAATACAGTAATTATCAGTTTCTATTTTACAGTAACGTATCCTAACCAAATGGTGGATTTATGACTCATAGTCATTGGTTTGGTGTGCTGTTTTGTTTTTGCTCAATAATCACGACCAACAACTAAAGACAGTTTTTTAATCTATTACAAAAAAAGAATTTGCATCTCTGCAATAAAATTGGAGAGCCAGTGAAGCTAAAAAATTGTGAACAAATCAAAACAGCCATCCTCGACCTAAGCTCTTATTACTGGTTTTTACAAATTCAAACGAGATTGCATGGCAGCATTATCGACACTTAAGGCCCGCTTGTACACAGCGCGAATACCAAGGGGAAAGTGGCGCGAACGCGAAGATGCGTAGCCGTTCGCAGAAGAAAGATTATGAAAGAAGAATGAATTCGTTTATACAGAGCGCCAACGAAATTTAGTTCGCGCGGAAAACTGCGTAGATTGCCTCCAGAGATGAAACTTAGGCGGCGTTGGCGACGGCTTTTTGCGTTCAACCAATCAACGCTTTTAATTTAGGCTAAGTCACCATTGTTAATTCGTCCCTGCACTGATACTGACAAATAGAACACTAATATAATTCAACGCAGCTATTTAAAGTAAAATATGCAGACTCAGAAATTTATCGAAAGCGATTTTCTTAAAATTTATTGGGGTACTATTTACCACAATAAAGAGTTGATATTGCATGTAGTTTGAAATCAATAATTTCAACCGGCCAACCGCTCGATTTCCTTGATCCCCTAATTCCAGCTAAAAATAAAATTAAACGATTATGCTAATATCGTTGTAAGCTAAGTTCGTTGTATAATACAAAAAAATCGAGATGTTATTATAAAATCATTTTCGTTCTTTTTCAGATAAATAAACCGTTTTTTGTGGTTTAAATATCAATAATGTAGTAGAATTGTTTTGTTCTGCATAAGAACCAAATAAATTTAGGTCGAGAGTGGGTTTTTTTAAATGTTCAAAAATTTTAACTTCATTTGTTTTTAAAGCTTTATTGAAATGACACCAGCTCATTTTTGCTTAGTTTAAATTCCTTTTCGTCATTAATCCTGATTGTTGAACAAATAGTACAATAAACTGGCTATAACTGTCGAAACTTGGTTAAACTGTTGTTACGATACGGTACTGTAAAATCAAAGTTAACTTTTTTTTATTATTTATTTGGCTCATGATTGTATTAGATTGTTTTTATAAAAAAATAATGCATAATAAAAAACAAGGTATTTCATTAAAAAAATGATATGCATTATGATAATTTACGTCGGCAAATGATCGAGTTTTAATACAAAATGGATTGCAGTTTTCGTGTGGAAAACTGCAAAACAGCAAGTCGCAAAAACAGCAAATCGCACGGAAAATTGCGCAGTTTTCCACATAGTTCGTGTCGCTTTCTGCGTTCGCGCTTGGTATAAGATACAGCAAAAAAATCTTTTACGCCGCCTCAAATTTAGAAGCCATAGCCCTCTCTCCGCCTCTGGCTTCGCGACTGCTTCTGCGTCACTTTCCGCGTTTGCGCTGTGCATATGCGGGTCTTTATGCAGGCAGGAAATGTTTTTTTGCGCAAACTGACTTTTGTTTTCTTTTGCACTCTATTGAAACGAGAAGTTCATTAGATTTAGTTATGAGTTTACGACCTTTTTTTCACAAAAGCCTGTTTGCCTTGTGTACTATGTTAATCAAAAACTAGTAAAATTAACACGTCTAGACGTGGTCTCTATTACTTCCACATCTGCAGATACTATCCACGCAAAAACGTTGATTCTCAATTTCCATACTCATTCATGGAATTGTTTATACCACGCTTTCGCTTGGTATTGTGTAGTTCCACATTTTAGCGTAGGTTTTATTCCCACGCGTCAGTATGGAGCTGTTTAATTCCACTATTTTCACATTTAAGCTTGAATACGCTAATTCTACGTTAAAGCTTGTTACGAATTTCAAAGTTGAGCTTGGATTTTTAAAATCTGCGCCAATAATTGGGAATTTTAATCTTTCGTCAGAAGTTCAGTGTCGTGTAATTTCAGATGTATTTATTTTCTTTGTATTTTTTATGACAAAAGCACTTAGGAAAAATGTTCAGATATTCACTAAGCTTGATGTAAACTGTAAAACACAAATTGCAAAAGCATGCAGCTAAGGGTTTAATGTATTACAAAAGTACTTTACACAGTAATAACCCTGGTGCACATTTAAAAGCAATAAAAAGCAAGTCTACGAAATAAAAAGCAAATTGGAGAAAAAAGCTAAAGTTGCACAATACCGATTATGCCTAAAAATTAATCCAATCAGTTGCAAAACTAGACAAATGCAGACTTTTGATTATAAGTGATTGATTAAGCTTTGAATTTTATCAGTGATCCCTAGCAAACGTGAAAAAAAGAAAAGTGTTCGGACTTAGCATTTGGGAAAAGCAATGTCGAAAACCCAGTAGCAGAAAAGCATTAAAATCACAGCCATTTCTCCGCGACTGATTATGCATAATAATTTTTTTTGAACGTATAAGCCAAAACCAGCTGTAAGTGTCGACTTTAGAATTGAATATGGAGTTTTCATTTCTTCATTTAAACAGTCATCCTAAAAAAAAGTATAAGTAAATTCAAATCCAGTAAATAATAAAAACACCACTTAACATTGCAAGTGAGATAAAACACTTAATTGCTAAGTGAAGAGCAACCACCATTTTACTACATGTAGTAGGCCTACATGGTATGGGGATTCTACAGCAAAATTAAGCCGGACACTAAAAGTTTATTTAGAGAAAATTAATAGCTCCAAAAAACCATAACATAAGGGTGAGTTGAATTACACAGCGTTTAAAGCATCAACAAAGCACTGTTTCACTTTCAAATAACACAAGTATCCAAGTACACATTAGCCCATACGATATAGTTTTCATTTCATCATGCACTACCATTTGCATGCCTCTTAAATTTTTTTGTATGCGCCAAAAAATAAGACACTTTGGTACATAAATCTGGTGAATATACGACAAAAAAATCATTCGTGGACAATTATATACACATTATAATTATTATTTTTAACCAAAAATGACTTACTGCTTCAGCAGCTGTGGCAGTAAGTCGACTACCACTCGCTGCTTTAACAACTATTAGTTCATTTATTTAGTTCAAGCAGCAAAGTATAAGCACTTTGAACGGGAAAGCAATAAGTTGTGCATTATGGTTGAAACAATAATGAAGCATATAATTTGCATAACTAACAATATATACAATAATAATAACACCAACCGCAACGATAGATGCATTTTTGTACTGTACAAGATATATACGTTTGCTGCATTAAAATTTTTCTGCTCGAAAAAAGTCTTTTACCTAGCCAATAACAATGTACTGGGTCATCTTTTCCTGGCAGCACAGCGGAAGGCACAATAACAATTTTGTACGGTCTGCAAGCAAAAAAGAACATGAAAGAAAAAAATAAAGTACGCCGGATTTGCAAAATGGTACAATCAAAACCTGTTTTTAATTTAAATATAACAAGTGATTTTGCTGGGTAAAGCGCTCAATGACGCTAGATCGGAGCAAATTAAAATCAGAGGTATTTAACTGACTTTAATTGGAACATGATCTAAATAAACTTCACAAAATAACCAAACTTAATGAAGGATTCAACTAAGAGTACTTAATTAAAGGTCCTGAAATTTCATCCGTCGAAATCGTAAAGAGATTCCCTGCAGACATTTTAAGCGACAACTAGAGGGTAACATCGCAAGCGATAGCCGGCGACTTCGCGAAAGTATCGAATTTACTGAACTAAAGAACTGACTCGACTTAAAATAGTTTCCGAATTCCGTTAAGCATGTCTATGGTTGTTAAAAATCAGATATTTAATACATCGCTTTCGAATTTGGTCGTGTTTACTATCTTGAACAAGTTAGTAGTTAACTGCTTTCAAAGTTTAAATATCCAGAAAAGTACGGTATTTATAAATATGAATAAAAATTTTACAAGTTTTCAAACTTCTCATTTTAACCTAGCAATTTGTCGCAATTTCTAC
Source organism: Trididemnum nubilum (assembly GCA_963965965.1). Taxonomy (NCBI): domain Eukaryota; kingdom Metazoa; phylum Chordata; class Ascidiacea; order Aplousobranchia; family Didemnidae; genus Trididemnum; species Trididemnum nubilum. The sequence continues at coordinate 5,176,764 of OZ014473.1, read as the reverse complement.
TAAACAATTTTAACGCAATCGTTAAAATTGCTGCGACTTTCAATCGTTAAAATTGCTGCCATTTTTTGCCGACTTTCGGCCTCCAAAATTGTGGTCACGTAACCTCCAAAACTGTGGTCACGTAACCACTTCCAAACTCAGTGAGCGTGAAGCATCTATCTGCACCCAAGTTGATTTAAATTTTCAACATTCCACGTCCAGCCGTTTTTTAGTTATAAACGAATTACTAAATTTTCGTCCCAAAAATTGCCTTTTTTAGGGTTCCTAAGTCACGATCACGTGACCTACGATCCCCAAAATCGGCATACACGACGCTTTTATTAATTGGCATATTGTATTCTAAATCCAACTTTCTAGGTTTATCCGCTGTTTAGCTATACGCAAATCAAATAAGTTTTGATGCTAATCTATTAAAATAGCCTAGTAAACACATAGGTCCTCCGCGTGCACGCGAAGTCCCAATAACAAAAACTATGGATTTCGATAGAATATCAAAAACCAATTAAAAACAGCAACTCGCTTACCGGTGCTCCAATTGTGTTCAAAGCCCTCTAAGTATTCAGGAGGTCTCTTTATTTTTTCGCTCAAAGTTTTCCAAACTCTTTCAGGCCAAGCGCGAATCTATTCTACCGAATTGAAAGACACAATTCGCTCCATTTCACTTTCAATCTGTTAATACATAATGAATACAAGTTAACTGCAAAAATAATTACTGAAAAAATTTAATCCTCGTTGGTGCTTTTTTATTCTCACTTACAATTGAGTACGAACTGCCAAATGCTGCGAAAAATGTTGATAAAAAATGGTTTCAAGCAATGCTTGCACAAAGTGCTTCAATGCAGTAAAAGCTCTACGAGTCTACGTGCGGCATTCAACAAAATGAAAAAAGCAGTAGAACATTTTTTAAACTTACGCAAGAAGGAAGTCGCAGAGCCGGATATTTCTCAATAAGATTTTGCACAGTAAGATTTCCGGCATAGGCTTCCTTTCGTCTAAGGCCAAACGTTCGCTTCATTCTATCTTCAAACAAAGACACATCAATAGTTTTTTTTCGGCATTCGGCTGTCATTGCTTTTGTATGGCTAGCAATGCTAGTGTCGTCTTCGCCCTCATCATTGTTGCAAAGCACCGACTCGTCCTTAAAATATTAAATATACAGCAATGAGTATGTATCATTTAAAAACTGTACTAAAATACAATCACTTTGCACTTGCAATGCATTACAAAGAAGTAGTTGCGTAGAGAGGTAGGGCTATAGACCTCCAAGTGGTCTGTTGACCAAAATGCAGAATAAGAAAAATATCACGTTTTTAGCATTTCTAAAATTGTTTTTTGCATTGAAATGGACTACAAACCGATTAAAAGCATCTGTTGAAACATACACTTAAGAGAAGGGGTAATTTGTCAAAAATAAAACTCATAAATTAGTAAAAACTTTGAAAAATGGCCAAAAAAATCCATAAATTTGATTGTTTGTTAAAATGCTGAACATAAGTTTTATCAAAAATAATTACAAAAAACTCAGAAAGAGGAGGTGAAGTATTCAGTATTTGTTAATTACTAATCACTTCGCTCTAATCTCTTTCCATTAGCCCCCCAATGATCTTTCTCTATTAAATATAGACAAATTAAATTACTCAGTGCGAATTCTATTGAACGATGAAATTTTATAATGTACCAACTTGTCAATAAAAGAACTGAAATTTTACCATTAGCCACTGCCCACATAGCCTATTTGTGCAACCATTTTCATATTTTAAAAGCATTACTTTTTATCAAAATAAGCCAATAAACGAGGTATTTTTGCAAAAAAAAACGAAAATTTGCAAAAAAAACGAAATTTTTTGGAAAAAAAACAAAAAATTTTGCAAAAAAAACGAAAAAGTCTAGGGGCTCTGCCCCCAGACCCCACATTGTAGATTTCTGGCCACGCGTCTGCTGGAAAGTTTTTATGTACTTATACACTGTTTAGTGTTTAATTTATACAACACTGGTATACCAATGGGCAGCACTAAAAACACGGTTTTATTGCTTTACAAACTTTATGGTTTGAACTTAAATTAAAAGAAAAAAATGGCATGATTAAAAGACTGAATACAGAATGGGCTTACGTTATTGAAAATTGATAAACTAAATGAAAAAAAATGATCAAACTGAGTAAACTTGAACTGCTGATCAAAGCGGTAATTAATTAACCACTACAAAAATGAATTCTTACCTTTTACAATTTGCAGTTTAGAATTTGGAGGAATGTTTTCTAAATTTTCCACATCAACCCACTCTTTAAATTCCTTAGAAAAACGTTGCAAGATTATCGGAAATGGCAAGTTAAACACTTCTTTAGCTTTACTTTTCAATTCAGTATTGCTGCAATTAACAATTTTTCATGATTCGCCAAATTGTATCAAAATGTACCGAAACAAGCATCATCCATTTCTAAATTTACCTGATAGCAATAATTTAATCTACCAAAATAATAGTTAAGAAATAATGTATTTACACTGCATAAATTAACTAGTAGTACACAACCAAGCGCTTAAAAGTTACACAAAGTAAGTTCAAAAAGTCACACACAGAATATTTAAGAAAATCGAAAAAAACAAAGTTATTAATTCAATTCAAAAGTTTTCTGGACACTTTGTTTGCAATACAATTAGCAAGTACATTGCATTACATAAAGGTTCTTAGTCAATGCTTTCAAATAATTGTTCGTTCGAGAGTAAGTTTAAATAATTCAAACTGGATCCAGAGCATCAAATTTTATTTTTTATGATACTAATGCTCTAAGCCAACATACAACTTATTGTTCAACACTAAGTAATAAGTATTAAAAAAAAAAAAAAAATTCAAAATAATAAGTTTTAAGCTCGATTGCACTTGAGACCAATAGAAAACTGTATCTTAAGCTATCGCATAGAATCAAAATTAAAAAAATTAGAGAAGAGTTTGCTGTAAAAAGGCTACCATTAATGACGGGTAAAGTCAATCATTTACCAGCAGCTAATAAGTTTTAATGAAATTCACAAGTTAAACCGAATCCAGTCTTTTTGATATATATTTTAAATAATTAAAGTCATGGATCTTTTTGCATTCATTTTCTGAAATGCTCATCCTCTTTCATTTTCCGATGCAAATTTGATACAGTCAAGTACCGTTAATTGGGTACCATCGCCATGGCACAAAAATTGTCTAGAAACGGAATTCCTGCATTGTAATTTACTGTGTTTTGCCTTTATAATCGGGCAACCTCGCTATCCGACTATCATCACTTAAACATTTAATCAAGAAATATCAGACTCCTAAGCGCCTATTTTCACTTAAGTTTGAGAACCAAAGTTGATATTATTTGTTAATAAATAAAAACAAAAACACTCACTAATGCGTCATCATTAGTTACTTGTTCTTTGATTGCAGTTGTTTCTTAAAGTTGACAAGAACAACTATTCTGACCGAGTCGTTAGTAATGTTTTGCTTCTTATCAATAAATATACTTGCAGTATAAGGATTCAGCGGCACAACTTTATCGCCCAGTCATCTTCAATTCTACTGCTCTCATATGCACTGAAAATCCAGTACAGAATTTTCATCATGCGTAGTTTGTACATTTCATTGTGGTCTTTTGCTCTTTTGTACATTTCAGTGTGGTACATTTCAGCCCCCAGCGCTCAAAAATTTTGCATTTTTTACAAAAATAACTTAATTTTAGGACTATTTTAATAAAAAATAATGCTTTTAAAACGTGGTATAGAAATTGGCAGTGCAACATGATTCAACTGGTTGCATTAATTGGCTATATAGGAAGTGGCTAATGATAACATTGCAGTTATCTTGTTTACTTGCTGGTAAATCATAAAATCCTATTATTCAATAAAACTCACTCGGAGTAATCTATTTCGTTTATATTTTACAAAGAAAAATAATTGGGGGGGGGAGGGTAATGGAAAAATATTTGGGAGAAGTGATTGGTAATTAACTAACACTAAACAGCCCCCTCCCCTTATTCCTGAGTATACAATATATTTGTTAAGAAAACCTATGTTTGGCGTTTTTACACTAGCGACCAAATTTGATTGTTTATTTTTGGGCATTTTTTAGAGTTTTTATTGATTTGTGACATTAATTTTTGACAATTAGCCCACCCCTGAATATAAGTTTCAAAAGATGTTTTAAACACTTTTTAGTCAATTCCAGCGCAAAAAACAGTCTCAAAAGAGCTAAAAACGCGGTATTTTTCTTATTCTGCATTCTGATTGACAGGCCAATTTTGATTGACGCCCCCCCCTCGGCTACGCTGCTGAGCTCATACATATTAAAACGTGGAAAAATAAGCAATCAAAGTTGTAAATGTTTCAGGATAATATCATCCTGTTTTGACGTAACCATAGCGCGCAAAATACGCTCCATTCAAGTTTGCAAAATTGACTTCCGGTGAAAAAAGACATGTATAATATTATCCGAACAAATACCAAACGTTTTGCATTTAAATCAGTGCTTTATCGACAAAGTTTTTTGAAAAATTTTTAATAGTGTAGGAGTTTTTTAAATTTGTAAGTGGCATTTTAAAATTGAAATCAAAATTAACAAACTGAAACTTTATAGTATACAGTTCCGTATGTAAGCACCTGCATATTCAAAAACTTAACCGGTACGCCTGTGCTGTACAATGATACGGTTGGCAAGCTTTCAGAGACGCAATTACATCTAGCTTTTATTTTCAACTGTACTGTAAACAGGTAAACTAAGCAATGTAATCCGTATTCTAAAAATTTGGGTTTAACTGTAAACTCCAACTCAAGCTTTCATCTTTTTTCATCCTTGAGACTTGATTCAACTACTTATAACGGAAATGAAAAATGAACGGTATAATAATTACTATTTAAATTAACACAGAATATTATCAAATAATAAATGCTATCAAGCTATTCCTTTTGTCAACAAAAGCGTCTGTCTCCTCTGATTCAACTTTGATTAGATATTTGTCTTTCTGTAGTTCAGATAACAGCTTTAAAAATAGGCCTAGTCCATTTACAATCTTGTTGTGAAGAAGGGAGTCAAAACGCCGTTTTATGTTGTTACTTTCTGCGAACGGCTCAGAGAAAAAGCGTCCATGAAAAGATCGAGTCATCAATTTTCAGATGAGAAAGACAATTAGGAAACCATATCGTTTACATAAGTTCTAAAAATTCTACCGAAATATCGAACTTAAAATGAGCTTTTAAGTCCTACCTTTCAAATTTAATCTAGTGGAAGTTACCCAATTATGAGTCACTCAAATTTGAAACGTAAACGACGACAAACCCAGCATGCGTATTATTTAGTAATCACAATGTTTTCAACTTAAAAGTCCTATAACAGCTGTTCCGTGGCCCAGTTGACAAAAGTTTTGAGGCCAGGCAGACGTATTACTTTGTTAACTGATCGTGCTAAATTGTGTTAGATTGTGTCGTCTAATGTTTGCTGAATTAGCAATTTGTGTATTTGTTTTTGCTCGACAATAAAAAAATACTACTACTACTACTACTAATAATCGCCAACAAATCTATGTTTTAAGTGTAACTAATCAATTTGTTTATGTATATGTTGTTCAGAAGTTCGCTTCTGATGAACCCGTTCAGGGTGAAACAGACTGTTAAGGATTTTTGAATTAGACTGTGAATAAAATTATAATTTGCTCTGATCTCTGATCATTGAACTCTCTTGAGTTGGAGATACCAAAAAGAACAGTTAAAAAAAGGTTTTAGGTGCGCGTGGACATATCAAATTAACAACATAATAATTACTTTCTAAAAAAGAATATTATAGGTTGTTTTGCAATTTAAACTGAAGTCACAGATTTCTACCTTATAACACTAGCATGGTTGCGAACTCGAAATTTAAATTCTTAAACTTGAACAACAAAACTTATTTTAAATCAAAACTCGAACGTTTAGGCCTGTGCTTCATTAATCAAGCTCAAGTTTTCTAAATTTACTTGCTTTTAATAATACTTGAGCTCGGAAAATTCAGAACGAAAACCTTGAACTTGAACTCGATTAGTCAAATTATAGTAGCTGAACTCGAACATGCTGATCTCAGATAAAAACTCAATCCAGTTTGTATTCCAACAACATAGCAACTTTTAAGGTGTCGTTATCATTTGCGTTATGCTGTTTTATTCTGTTTTACACAGAGTATCGCATTCGCTATTTCTGAGTTACACTCTAATTTCAAATATGGAATAATTTACTATTGATTTTTCTCTTTATCTTAACAAGCTGAAACGTGGAATTTACCACATTTTATCGTTCACACTGCATTAGCACTAGTTTATATGTGGGATCTACCATGTTTCATTTTTCACGCCTTCTTAACACAATTAGATGTGGAATTTACCACATTTTGTTTTCCATCCCTAACTTTTGACAGCAAAATCTCCATGTTTTGGCGTGTTTTTTGATAAATTCCATGTTTAACCGTGGTAATACTCGGTTCCACGCTTAGGTTTCCACGTATTTGATTTACAGTGTAATGAGGCATTATATGCCATAAAACCACTTTGTATGCTCATTTATGATAAACTGTTTGTGTTTACCTTCTGCCAAGCAATTAAGTAAACACTGGAATCCATTCACCAACACAAAGAAGATAATGTTTTTCATCATTCAATTGCAATTCCTCATAGAATTCTGAACTTTTCAAGTTTTTATTGGCGCACTAAAATTCCTCTTAGCCTAGTTAGTGCTCCTTCGAATACCAAACATTTCATCGTCAGCACATCTATTTTACAATCTATTTTAGCTCAACTACCTTTATGTGTTTATTTGTTTAGCGTGCTTCTGGCCTTAAGGCTACCAACGCAGAATGCTAGGGAAGATCCATCAGAACGGCGACCGTACTTAAAACAAGCAATACAAAAAAGTTATCCTACCACAGAGTTCGAACATGCGGTCTTTGGATTACCGGTCCACTGCCTTACCACTTGAACTGAAAAGGATTTTTTTCTCGAATGCTTAATTTTGGCTATTTAAACCCAGTACTACGTACAGTATGATGCGAAAAATAATTTGATTGTGATGTTTTGACTTTTGCAGGCCGGAAGGTTTTACGTTTTCAAACGTCAAAACATCACAATTGAATTATTATCAACATCATAGCACTGGGTTTTAATAGCCAAAATTAAGCATGCGAGGAGACATCCTCTCTCTAGCTCAAATGGTTGAGCAATTGATCGGTAATCCAAAGGCTGCAAGTTTGAATTTTGTGGAAACTTGTTTTAAGTATAGTCGCCGTTGTGATGGCTCTTCCCTAGGCTTCTGCGCTGGTATCCTTTAAGCCAGAAGCATGGAAAACAATTAAACATTTAAACTTTAGCCTGCAACAAAGATTTCGATAAATTTATTTTCAACATTTTTTGTTAATCTTGTTCAAATAATTTTTTTTCTGAATAGAAAAGGTATACTTGAATAGAGATGTAACAATGCACACTGCACAATGCATACTAGGCATACTTTTATTGTATTAGTAATTAAATTAATTTTATTTACGGAATCGCTTTGACCAGAAGACTGCAGAAAAAAGCAAAAATTTCTGCTCAACCTGCCACCTGCCATTTATCTACCCACTGTGGAGGCTTTATACAGAAACTTATACTGTTAAATATCAAGCAGAGAAGTTCTGAATACTAATTTTGGATTGACCAAACCAACAATCTAACTAGTGTCTACCAGTTTCATTTCAGGCCCTTTATTCACTCATCCACTATTATTTTATAGCTATAAGACAAGAAATCTAATCTGAACTGTTCACATTTCTAAAATAGGAACAGTTTAGAACAATATCGGGCATTATGTTGTTAGCATCTGATGATTTGTGATCGGGAAATGACGTTTCATGCAATTGATTCAACGTGTTGTGTATTGCAAGTTCCTACTCAATAACAGCTTTCAGAGCTTTGGTTGATACAGTAAAATGGTTCAATCACTTGAAGTTCAAAAAGTTGATATTAAGTGAGAAGTTAAAAATGAAATTTTTTCTGATACATCGCGTTTTACTCACACAGTTGAATGACAAAAGTACTGCATTTTACTGTAGGTTGCTTATGAGAATGTTTTCAAAACATTTTATTAGGAGCATCATACTCAGAATTCAATTTTAAGCCATAGACCTTATCTAGAGTCTAAGAGGCACAATCAATTACTGTATGTGTAACAGCCTAGCTATAGTTATTTTTGAACACTTGGGGAGCAAATTTGAAATTGCGATTTTCAGAAATTTTTACGTAACTAAGCAAATCTTCTCTCATTTACACAACGGTTATGAACTTAAAATTTTTACAGAAATTATGGATGCCATTGTACAGAAATTGGTCTACAGCCATATCGTTCAATTCATCGTCTTTAACCATAATTTGCTGCCAAACTTAACCAAGATATACTTCTTCATTTTCTGCTTGTAATTGCAACACTTTTTTAAAAGTTATATCACGTATCAAAGTGAGTAAATTGATTTAACACACTAACTTAAAAGCAAAAAGTACTTTTGGTGTCATTATGTAATTGCTTTTAGTGGTGTTAGATGCGTTCACTTGCTTATGATGAGATTTTTGTAAAATCTGAATTAGAATTTAACTGGCTGTACAAAAAACCTCACACTAATTTGAAACTTGCTTATACAAATCGTTGACAATAAGATGATTTCTGTTAAGTTGTAGATACAAAAAAGAAAACAACGAAGTGATTCGGTGATTGTCACTTTTTCGTCCTAAGACGATTCAGAATCGACGTCAATGTTGCATGTGGTCGAGCGAGAAAGCTAGTTGAGAGAGTTGTGGGGAGCGGGCAGGGGTTTCAAAATAATTGTCCAGCCAGTTGCAAGAAGATACAAGAAATTAAAAAATAACTACAGTTGGAAAGGAGCTCAGATACTAGTACTAACAGTAGTTAAGACCATAGTCGAAAAAGAATGCGTATACCGTAGATTAAGAAATAGTTGAACAGCAAGCTGGCAAAACGCAAAACCAACTTAGGGCCGTTTTTGTGATCATTTACTTACATATAACGTCATCAAATTGACGTCATAACTTTTTCACCTTCATAATACCCTAAAAATTTTCTAATTTTGAAAAAAGTCAATTATGGAAGTAAATATTTTTATCAAAATAAACTCAGCATTGGATGACAAGCAAAACGCTGTGATTGGATAAATGTTGCAAAATACGTGTCATAATTTCAATGTAATTTATTGTATGAACATGTTTATCAAAACAAACCAAAATCACACAGTATATTGCAGTATGCATGTGCTTTTTTCAGTAGTAATATCAAGGCTCTGCATCAAATATGACAAAAGTTATAGGAGTTTACAACTACTAAAAATGGTAATTTTTTACAACTTTGGGAACATTTTTGTTCCTGCATTGCGACGTCATAATCATACAACGTCATAAATGCATTTGAAGATTGCCTATGTCCCACTTGTTGAGTAACCAAAGTTTAAAAATTCAGGTCCACCCAAAAAAAGAGTGAGATTGACCAAAGTAAACCTCAAAAAAGCTAAAAACTTTAGTCAACTTTTGCGGAAATGACGTCATTATGACGTAAATGTTCAGGTAAAGTGGGGTGGGGATAACCTTAGCCGGAAAATTCTGACTATGCTAAGCATCGCTACATAGGTTAAAAATTTTATCTTTCCAGGGCTCCTAAACGCGTTTTCTGACTAGACTAGTATAGCAACATTGGAAAATTTGGATAACATCAGTCGGAGTGTTTACTCCGTAAATTCAAGAGTTAGAAGCGCCGATTGCCCAAAAGTTTCATGTTCTTCCACGTGATTTTGGTTCATACTGCATTTAAAACTTTCTCTCCATTGAGATTGCAAATGCTTCAAAAACTGAGGCATTTGATCGCTTGAAATCTGCGAGTCTGCTGACCCTGTTAAACTGCCAAAAACTTTGTCTGGCTTGCGCAAACGCGATAGACCGCAAATCAAAGGGATTTTTAATTTGAGCTCTGGTGTTTTTATCTCGTGTGCAGTTTTGTGTTGTATGCAGTGGCAGATCCAGAAAATTTTGGTGGGGGAAGATGATAAAATTTATCTGCGCAAATTGAATCAAATTCAGTTTATGGGGTTTAGGACAAGAGCATTTGGGACATTGTTTTACAAATAAATAATCATTTAATGACAATATGACAATGAATATATTTAAGCCGTCGCGCGTTTCGTCTTTGCTCGTGTATAATCTCAAAATTTTGGTTGTTTACTTTATACTTAATGATCTTGATTTCGCGTAAAGTACTTGGGCGTATTTTTGGTCCTTTTTAAGTTGACCTCCGAAAAAAAAAAAAAACTAAACGGTCTGCTATTCAAAACACTGCCATTATTTTCTTCGGTTTTGAGGAAAAAAAACGAAAACGAAACAAAAACGGTCTTCACAGACTAACAAGCTGATTTTGCGCCCCATTTCAGGTTACTCAAATTGAAGAAAGTTTTTGGCAAAAGTTGATAAGTCGCATTTCTCTGTTTCGAGAAAATCGCGTATAAAGTTTTAAATTTCGATTTGGCCTTGTTATCAATTAAGTACAACATATTATGCTATGTAATACCAATAAATGATTAAAAATTATGATAATTTTTTTTCTTGGGGAAACTGGTTTTAGTAAATAACTGTACGAAATATACGAAAAACTCACGTTTTGAAAAATGCTTTTTATCAACTTTTGCCACAACTGCTTCAAATACTTTTTGGAACCTTTAATGATGGCATGAGAACAAACATTATTTTATGCAAAAAGCAATAACAAGAGTCATACATAATTCACATTTGACGTTTTCTCCTTACTTTGTGAAATTGTTGGCAACTATTGTATCATAATTTTGACGCAATAATCTATTTTAATTGTTGCAGGCTGCAAAACTGCACAATGTTTCATTTTTGCTTAATCGATTTTCATTGAGTGTTTCTCAAACCAAGGGTCGCAACGCACATTTTGGTTGCTATAAGCCTTGCTGGATATGTAGCGGAATATGATATAGATGTAAAACTACGAAATCGCTTTCTGATAAAAGTAATTATGACATGAAATAATAGGGTGGCTCAATCAGAGAGGCTAGGAGGGCTTCAGTTCCCACTTAATCAAATTACTGACAACTTATTAACCCCAATCAGCGTTGAAGCATGTTTTGAACTTGAACACTGAACAAATAAGGTAGGGTGCTGAAGGGACTAGAAAGTTTAATTCTTTCAAATGACTTTCTATATTCAACATTTTACTTTTTTGAAAATATTCTCGCTTGCTATCTTGTTTGAAGCAATTGCGAAACAAAGCTCAAGAGAAAAAACGTAAAAATTTTAGGCGCTCGTTATAAGAACCAAACTTTTTGAAATGTGATTAAAATGGTTCTAAGACGGCTATTATTTGCCAAAAAATTATGAAAATCGCCAAGCGGCTGGGAGCAAAGCCCCAAGATTGCCATGGCCTCCGGCAACTGAGTTCTCCGCCCCCACAACCCCGTCTAAGACACGATTGAGTTGGATCAGATGATTCACCACGAAACTTAACTGAGACTTTTTTCGAGCAAAAATCGTTAACTTTAGGTTCAATTATACCCGCATCTTAGTAAAATCCTGGTTGCGCGTTTGAACGTGAAAACCTATTTTTGTTAAAGACCGGCTATTTTTGTTATTTCAGAGCACACTTAAAATTGTTTAGGTAACAGTTGCTGCTGCAGATTGATTTTTCAAGCAATTATGGCCCTCAGACGAGACAAGTTAAGAAACGTTACAACCTTATTTATTTTTTTTTTTGTACACATAAAAACACAATTTTTTAAAATGTGCATAATTTGTAACCGTGCAAGATCAATTTTAATGTGCAAAAATTCAGTCTAATTTAGTGCACTCTCAGTTTCGACTAGTGCATTTACTTCGTTTTCTCTGGCGGCGGAACTGGCTGGCTCTTACTTTCATAGCCCAACATTTAGCCTAAATACTGCGAACTGTACCATTAAAAAAAACTCACTCTAACTTACATTTCCTAATGCTAATAACTACTGGCTATTCACGTTTTGGTTTCGCCGACTACTGTAGTTATTCGCTTTTAACGTATCGCTGAATCACATAAAAGATCCATAAATAATGGTCGCTCTTTCCTAAGTCAAAATAGGCTTGCCATTTAAACAATCAATTAAGTTACCTAAGTTTCAAAAGTTGTTGAATAGTTTCAAAATTAGTTCAGTTTGAGATCATCAAAACCATCAACAGTGAGAAGATGTCAGCTTCTTTTTGTGAATTGCTAAATTAATTTTGAAAGTCACACGATAAATGAATTAAAAATGGCGCACAAAAGGTCTTATAAACATTAGATGGAAATCCCCTGTCTTAGCAAAAGCCCTTTCCATAAGTCCAGAAATTTCTTTCTTTCACTTGTAATCAATTATGTGATAATTTGTAATATGAAAAGATTGAATCAAAGAGTCGCCACAGGAAGCTACATTTTTCTTTGTTCGTGAATTACTTAAGTTTTAACTTGTTCAATGCAACTCGAACCGGAATAATTTGCAACCGAGTGTAACCAACAGAGGTGGAGTCCTCGAGGACGTCCTTGGCCTCGAGGACGTCCTCGAGGACACATTTTCAAGTCCTTGGCCTTGGCCTCAAAGCTTCAAGTCCTCGAAAATTGCCCTGTCCTCGGCTCGAGGACAGCACCATTTTTTTAATGGTTAAAATTTTGTAGATCGGCTGAAAAATGTTTTTCTAGACCGTTTTTTTTTTGGAGATCAACCGAAAAAAAATTTTTGAGACCTGTTTTCTTGGGAAAACACTTGCATTTGTGTCCTTTGTCCTTGTCCTTGGCCTCGAGCATTCCTGTCTTTGGCCTCGGATTTGTTTTGTGTCCTTGGCCTTGGCCTTGAGTTTTGTGTCCTCGACTCCACCGCTGGTAATCAAGCAGCTACTTTTGTCCTGCAAAACTAGTTTTTGTCGGCAGCGTGACCAAAAGGGCAATAGCGACAGTTTTACGACAGCCGTCATTGCATGATCTGGGTTCAACCCCCAGCCTCGTCATATTGTTGCATTTTGAAAAAAAATTCTTTACAATAGTTATCTCTGCTCGGTGGTTTCGAACAAGCAGCAAATTCAGTAGAAAAGACTTTTAAGAAATCAAAAGAAATTTTCATTGGATCACTGGAAACTTCTACGCAGGTAACGATTCCCCCAAACACGAAGTAGTTACGACCATGAAAAGCGTTCGGATCATCAAACACTTAGCATCTGACGTTGTCCAGTGATAGGATAAAAAAGAATTATGCAGTTTTTGACAACATCTCATTGAAGTCGTTTCAAGTTTTTCGAGTTTGCAACCATAAAGCTTATTTTAGCAATTATCATAATGAAATGGTTGTTTCATCTCTATAGTTAAGCAAATCGACTTGACTAAAAAGCTAAGTAACTTAGTCTTTGGGACTAAACTTTCAAGCCACATTTTATGCAATTAGCGAATAGAGTCATCTTACTTTCTCTTTTCCAAATTGTGACTGCAGATAATAGCTGCTAAACTTCTCTCAAGAAATTATAGAGCTGATTTCAAAACTTTTTTAAATATGCAACGAGCAGTAACCACAGACATGAAAATGTTTTATAATATTAGTATAAACTAAATGCTTGAAAACTCACTAATCCAGTTCATTTGCGAGTCATTTAAAAAAAATATATCAAATCTATCATTATACTCGATGTAGGCCTATTACGCTAAAGCGTGCAACAACTTTGCTAGGCCCATCTCCGCGTCATTGCGCCCGAACAGCACTGCTTCTATTGAAGAAATGTTGCAGCGGTGGCAAGCCGTAGGCAAAACTGCGTCCTACTTGATAAGTCCAAGATTTAAACCTTAAATCTTTTGCTACAGAGACTAACGCGTTAACGCGCGACCAACTGGCCGTTTTTGGTAACGACTTTCTATTTAAACTTTGTTCTTAACATAATAGCCCCCCCACAAATTAAAGAAATCCAAAGGGGCAAAGGAGGCGGCAAAGATGTTGGTAGATTTCTTTTGTCTGTTTGAAGAGTTTTTACCCAAAAACTGACGGACTGTCACAATAATAATAATAATGATAATGAGTTGTTTTTTTGAATTGTTTTTGCCACGTTTGCTCTAATTATTATTGTGGTCATTTATTATGAAGCTTGTCAGCGTGTGGTTTAAAGTTGCATAAAAGTTTGTTTTGGTAATATCATATTACGTATGACGAGCTCTTTTTCTCTCTAAATCTAATTTGTACTACCGGTACCACATTTGTTAACTAGAGCGACAAATTTGAGAAACTGTATGTTTGTGAGAGTGTAGAAATTATTGAAGTCTTGCTGTTTTGCCCCATGATCTTGTTCGAGATTATATTATTCGTAAATGGCAATCTACGAGTAGAGCTGTAAGTGTTGTTGTGTAACTTGGTTTAGCGAATGCAGAAATAAGAATATTTTGAGTTTGGGATTTTAGCATATTTGTCGCTTCTGAAGTCCGAGTTGTAAATTGGTTGCCATATGTTTGTCTTAATACTTTCGATTAATACTTTTGATTACTTTTACTAAATTTCTTTTATTGATTATTTTGATATATTTTATATCTGCGCTAATTATGCTTCATTTTAATTCTATTTGAATAAGAGTATATGTACCGTTGTGGTAGTAACTAGGTGTATAAGTATTTGGAAGACCTCAGCAGCGACGAGCTCGCATTTTTAAAGATTCCGCCGTCCTTACTTCGCTTCTTCTAGCCATCTGGGGCATTAGTGTAAGTGAGTTTGTGACATCTGGGGGCTCATCCGGGATAAAATTGAAAAATGGCGAGTGAGTTTGTTTCTGAGGTATTTGAGAAGTTGCGAGAGCAAGTAAATAATATGGGACTTGATGAGAAGGCGAAAAATAAGTTTCTGATGGATGAGTAGAAGAGGTGGTGTGACAAAGAGGAAAGAAAGGAGAAACGAGAGGCGGAAAAGGAAAAGCGTGCAGCAGAAGAAGCTCGACAGAAGCAGGAAGAGGCCCAGCGTCAATGGGAGTTTGAGCTGGAGAAGCTGAAATTGGAAGTCGAAGCCAAAAAGCTGGAAAGGGCACAACAAGATGCAAACCAAGATGTTGTGTACAGACCCTTAGGCAAGGTGAAGTCGCTGGAGCTTCCTTCGTTTGTGGACGAAAAGGATGACTTGGACAGCTACCTTCTCCGTTTTGAGAGGTGCGCTGTGGTCGCTAAGTGGGAGAAAGCAAGTTGGGCAACCCATATCAGTGCGTTATTGTCTGGCAAGGCGTTGGATGTATACTCGAGATTATCCGAGGATGAGGCATTGAACTACGATAGGCTTAATACAGCGTTGCTTAATCGATACAATTACACGGAACACGGTTATAGGCAGAGATTTCGAGAAGCAAAACCTGAAGGATCGGAGAGTACCGGCCAATTTATTGTTCGGTTGAAGAACTACTTTGGGAAATGGGTTGAACTCTCCGAAGTTCAAAAATTTTACGAAGGAGTGGAGAGCTAAATAGTACTAGAACAATTTGGAAAGGCATGTTCTAAGGAGCTATTTGTATATCTGATGGAAAGGAAGCCGCAGACGCTGGATGAGTTAGCGAAGCTAGCCGAACAATACTTGCAAGCGCACAATAAAAAGTTATCGGCTAGAGATGTGGTTCCAAGACGTGACTTATCTAAGCCTAAAGAGAGTGGAAGACTAAGTTTCAACAATGATTTGAAGTGCTTTGCTTGCCACGGTTATGGCCACAAGGCTGCTGATTGCAGAAGGTGTCCCCCCAGGAATTATGTTTCACTAAGAAGTAGCAATAGTGCTCCAGGAAGAGACAGACCTGCAACCCACAGCGCTGGTTGCACCGTTCCCCTTCGGACAAAATGGGAAGAAGCAAATGGAGCGCAATTAAATCAGAACTCTGCACATGGGAGTAGAGATAACATCAATGATGGAGAGTGGTTAGAGTTAAAAAACGGCGAAATAGTTAGGGTGCTAAAAGCTGCGTGCTTGGAGAACGTAGAAGAGAATCAGATGCCAGTTGTGACAGGTGTGGTTGGAGGCAAGGCGTTGCAAGTGCTGAGAGACACCGGGTGTTCGGGAGTGATTGTCAAGAAATCATTGGTAGAGGAAAGCCAATTTACCGAGGAGGTTGGATACATCATGACCATAGATCGTCGTGCGTTGAAAGTTCCGACTGCCACCATTGAGATTGATACTCCTTACTATTCTGGAGTGGTGGAGGCAATGTGCTTGGAAAACCCGTAATATGATCTTATAATCGGGAATATACCAGATGCGAGGGATCCTAATGATGCCAATGAAAAGTGGTGTGTTCCTGTGGCTGTGGTTGCATGGGCGCAAGCCAGGAAGAAGACCCAACAGCTGCAACCGTTAATCGTCGCAAAGGGGGCAAATATTCTTTCAATTACGAAAGAAGAGCTGATCAGACTTCAAGAAGAAGATGAGTCGTTGGCGAAATTCAAAGGGATAGAAGAGATCGTTCGAAATGGCTATGGGGTTGGCTACAAAAAGAAGGGAGGAGTCCTGTACCATATGCGTAGAAGAGTGGATGGAGATGAAGCACCGAACAAACAGATACTAGTGCCCAAAAAGCTTAGGCGGAAAGTAATGGAGATAGCTCATGATTCTATTTTTGGCGGTCACATGGGCCTGAAAAAGACGGAAGATCGCATTTTGTCAAACTTCTGCTGGCCTGATATGCATCAAGATGTGGCCAGTTATTGCCAATCGTGCGACGTTTGCCAAAAGACTGTTTCCAAAGGTAGTGTGTCACGAGTGCCTTTGGGCAAAACCCCTCTTATTGATATGCCGTTCAAGCAAGTAGCCATTGACTTAATCGGTCCGATTATTCCATCCAGTGATAAAGGGCACCGCTATATCTTGACGTTAGTTGATTATGCCACGCGCTACCCTGAAGCTGTACCTTTAAAGAACATTGATACAGAAACGGTTGCAGAAGCGTTACTTGATTTATACTGCAGAGTAGGAATTCAGAAGGAGGTTCTCAGCGACTTGGGGACCTAGCTTGTATCTGAGTGCATGCAAGAAGTTTTAAGGCTGCTGTCTATACGAAGACTAACAACAACACCTTACTATCCAATCTGCAATGGACTTTCAGAAAAATTTAATGGGACATTAAAGAAAATGTTGCGACGTCTGTGTGCGGACCAACCCAGACAGTGGTATTGGTTCATCAACCCGTTGCTGTTTGCCTACAGGGAAGTATCTCAAGAGTCGACTGGTTTCTCGCCATTTGAGTTGCTTTATGACAGAACAGTGAGGGGCCCTATGAAGATCTTGAAAGAGTTATGGGCAGGAGAGGATGAAGAAACGGAAGTGCAAACAAGCTACCAGCATGTCTTTGAGCTTCGTGAAAGACTTGAGGAAACAATGAAACTGGCTCAGGGTGAACTGCGTAAAAGCCAGAGCCGTTATTAGCATTACTATGACAAAAAGGCTAAACAAAGATGGTTTAAGGAGGGAGACAAGATCTTGATTATGCTGCCTACCAACAACAACAAACTGTTGATGCAATGGAAGGGATCGTATAAGGTTGCAAAGAAGCTGGGAGAGAACCACTATCAAATATCTGTTTCAAATAAGTTAAAGACTTATCATGCTGACATGCTAAAGCTTTATCATGGTTGCAGTGCTGCCGAAGGTGAAAGCCAAGCTGCTGTGGCGACTGCTTTTGCAAGTTTGAGGGAGGAGGAACTGCCCAGTATTGATGACGAGTCACTGCTTGAGCTCGGCGTTCATCATCAAAAGGAGGATGTCAATGATGTTAAAATAGGGCATTAGTTAACGGAGGAACAATCACAGCAGCTTAGAGACTTGCTGGGAAACTTCGCTGAAGTATTTTCTGACGTGCCGGGGAAAAAGAAGTGATCGAACATAAAATTGAATTAAGCGATGATGAGCCTGTTAGCAGCCGACCATATTCGTTGTCATATGCTGTGAGACAAGATCTGAAGGAAGAAATTGACGATATGCTAAAGCTTGGCATTATTCGACCCTCAACATCGCCATACGCCTCACCTATTGTGATTGTTAAAAAGAAGGACGGCTCAAATCGCATATGTGTAGATTATCGCAAGCTCAACAAATTAACTGTGTCTGATCCGGAGCCGATAAAGACGGCTGAAGATTTGTTTCAAAAATTAGGACAGTCCAAGTATTTTTCAAAAATTGATTAGAGCAATAGCTATTGGCAAGTTCCAGTTAAGGACAGCGACGTTTTAAAAACTGCTTTCGTTACTCCAGATGGCCAATACGAATTTATGCGCATGCCTTTTGGTATGAAAAATTCTGGAGCGACTTTGGTTAGAGGACTAAGGACTGTTTTAGCCAAGCTCGATGGTGTGGAGAGTTACATCGACGATTTGCTAGTGTATTCAGACACTTGGGACGCTCATTTATGCACCCTCAATGAACTGCTACGGAGATTAGGTGATGCCAACCTAACGGCAAAACCCTCTAAGTGTACTTTTGGATCTACATCTATTGAATTTTTAGGGCATGATATAGGGTTCGATTGGATTAAACCTAACCAAGATAATCTCAGCAAAATCGAGGATGCGAGGCGCCCTACCACAAAGAAAGAGGTACGATCGTTTTTTGGCTTATTGAACTATTACCAAGACTTTATTCCTTCGTTTGCTACAATCGCAGCGCCTCTAAGTGATTTGACAAAAAAGGGCATGCCTAACAGGGTATCTTGAGTAGAAGCCCAAGAGAAAGCATTTGTTACTTTTCAAAAAGCGTTGCTAAGCAGGCCGATTTTAAAATTACCGGATTATTCCAAACCATTTGTTTTGCAAACGGATGCTTCGAATGTAGGCGTAGGTGCATCTTTGATGCAAAAGTATGAGGATAACTTGCATCCCATAACGTTTGCAAGCAAAAAGTTGACTGCTGCTGAGCAAAAGTATTCCACTCTAGAGAAAGAGTGTCTTGCTATTGTGTGGGCCGTTAAGAAATATAAATTATTTTTAGCTGGTACCAAATTCGTTTTACAAACTGATCATAAGCCATTGTCATATTTGAATAGTGCTAAATTTCAAAACGATCGAATAATGAGGTGGTCGCTATCCCTCCAGGATTATGATTACTGAGTGGAAGACATACCCGGTAGGGATAACCACTTGGCAGACTATATGAGCCGGGTAATGTTAAGAATTCGAATTGATTTGATTTGTGCTCTGTATATGGTGATTTGTTTTGCTCTATGTGTATTGCTTGTGCTAAATGTCTCAAATTGTGTATTGGATTACAAATTGGATTATAAGTGGAACTCCCAAGATTAATTGGATAAAAGTCTTATTGCATGCTGTTGTTTTGTTATCGCTATGTATTTTTGCATTAATATTTTTTTGTGTTATTAGGCATTTATTGTATCTGACAGGGGTTGAACTCAGACAAGCGATAGGGCAGCGTAATCGTGATTAATGTGAACTGACCTTGTTCTCTAAACGTGGCATGCCTGTCTATTATGCTTCTAAACGTAATGAGACCAAAAGTAGCTTGCCAGGTGATTTAATTGTCTTCCAAAGAGTGCTCTGCTTTGCTTTATTTTGCCAAACCGTTTATGCTTTCTTAAGTGCTTCGTACGTAAAGTTGTTCACAGTCATCAAGGTGGATCAAATTAGCCCGTTGGGTTGGATATCCGTTTTTAGATTGGGGTGACTTTATGAAATTTATAAGAGTTTCAAAACCCTGTTGCATGTGCTGAGCGTAATTATTATTATTGCTATGATTTATGAATATTTTCTCTGATAATATTCTTAAGGTGGGGCATATGTCACAATAATAATAATAATGATAATGAGTTGTTTTTTTGGATTGTTTTTGCCACGTTTGCTCTAATTATTATCATGGTCATTTATTATCAAGCTTGTCAGCGTGTGGTTTAAAGTTGCATAAAAGTTTGTTTTGGTAATATCATATTACGTATGACGAGCTCTTTTTCTCTCTAAATCTAATTTGTACTACCGGTACCACATTTGTTAACTAGAGCGACAAATTTGAGAAACTGTATGTTTGTGAGAGTGTAGAAATTATTGAAGTCTTGCTGTTTTGCCCCATGATCTTGTTCGAGATTATATTATTCGTAAATGGCAATCTACGAGTAGAGCTGTAAGTGTTGTTGTGTAACTTGGTTTAGCGAATGCAGAAATAAGAATATTTTGAGTTTGGGATTTTAGCATATTTGTCGCTTCTGAAGTCCGAGTTGTAAATTGGTTGCCATATGTTTGTCTTAATACTTTCGATTAATACTTTTGATTACTTTTACTAAATTTCTTTTATTGATTATTTTGATATATTTTATATCTGCGCTAATTATGCTTCATTTTAATTCTATTTGAATAAGAGTATATGTACCGTTGTGGTAGTAACTAGGTGTATGAGTATTTGGAAGACCTCAGCAGCGAAGAGCTCGCATTTTTAAAGATTCCGCCGTCCTTACTTCGCTTCTTCTAGCCATCTGGGGCATTAGTGTAAGTGAGTTTGTGACACGGACATATAATCCAAAGTTTGGAACGGATCCATCTAATTCGAAAACAATGTCAGTATGCTTGGTTAAAAGTCTTCAACTGGGAAGCAACATACAACTGTTGCATGTCGAGATGCAACTGATAATACATGTCTAGATGCCCATTTCCTGTGATGATAAGTTCAGAAAAAGAAGCTCCACTGTCGTGCAGTAACAGCACCACACATTTATCTTACAGCTATCTCTTTGGTGTTTTACCACCACATGTATATTTTGTGAACTTCAACACTTGATATTCGGTTTGTAGACTCAAACTGATATGTTAAAATTTGCCTCATCAGAAAAAGCAACAATATGTGGTAGATAATTAATTAATATCTTCTCCAATTCTTTCAAGATTTTCTCTAGCAAAAACACCTTGCTTGGGGCTATAGTTTGGTTACTGCGCTTGAACAATACAAATTTACAAAAAGGTGAAACTGCAATTGTATCCAATCTAACTTTTTCGGAAAATGAAAAATTTGCAGCAATAAAACCTTCAAATTATGTAGTATTGGTATACTGAATTTGAAAGTTCCGCCTTATAAACTCTGAGAGCAACGTAAAATTGTAATCACGTAAACACTTTTTGCTCACCCTGTATATTTAGTCAAAGTTTATTAAGAACAATAGACAGAAAACCATGATAATTAGCTTATACTTGAAATATTCGTAAGATAATTTTACAAATAACTGTATTGTTAGTAGTTCTGGAAAGAGTAAAAATTGCTGTCATTCTTTTAACTCTTAACCCACAAGTAAAAAAAGGTTCTACATTTTTCCTCAAAGATTATCAATATGCGTGAAAGCGTTTAATAAAATCAAAAAACTAATCGTACACAAAATTAATTTACATACTCGTACACGTTTTGGGGTACAACATTCTCGTATCTGTTTTTATCCTCGGTTGCACAAGCATAGCTTTCTATATTTTCTGCTGATTTTACGTTTAAATAGTGGCTTTCTTTCCATCGATTCGTATTCTGTTGTTGACTGTGGCCTTTGGAGGGTTTTGTTGCATCGTTTTTCCATGCCGTAGAAGAGTTTTTGACGTTAGTGGGTGAGTTTTTATTTCTTTTTCTGCAATTATACACAGTGCAATCAGACTCACATTGTTATGACCAAAGTTTAAAATGTATTGATTGTTGAGATAAGACAAACAATTCTAGGCTTTTTCTCAACCATGCTCATTAAACACAGTCAAAAACTGTAGAATCCTTTATGGTTAACTTTGCCATTACTCTTCTGCAATGTCAACAATAATTTCAAAAAAGATTCTTGATTAAGCGATTCGTATTGAAGTTTTAAAGGCTTTAAAAAACTGCTAAAATTTTTCCTTTGAATATCAGAAATTCTGCTTTTGTCAAAAGCTTAATTGTAGATCCTCTTGAAAAATATTTTTTAGGTGGACTGCTCAATAACAGGACCTTCCATTTCCAAAACCAAGACTTTGTTTTGCCTCAAATACTTCGAATACTAAATAACGGCGACTTCTGAACTATTTTTGTAGTCAATCGCTTGTCATATGCAGGTATGCTCAAAAAAAGAATCCTAATCAGTGTGAGGCTGTAAATGCACTTTAATAAATAAGCAAAATAATCCATAAATATAGAAACAACAAATTAAATTTTTGAGCAGAAAGACATAAAAAATGGGTGACAAAGTAACATTACCGATAATGATGTTTATTTTTAGTTTTCTTCCTAATTTATTCAAAAGATCTTCACAGCTTAGTTGTTCCCATCGTAAGTTAATAAAAATTACCAATCTTTGATTGTTATGTCACTTTAACAGTTTTTGAAATAAAACTAATAGACCGCCAGCCCAGAAGGTTTATGTACGCCAAAGACAGCGGAACGTTTGAAGCATCTAAAATGCTAGTTGTTACTCCATTTTTTTAAAAATGTTTCACTGGCAAGGCAAAATTTCCTCAAAGAACCCCTAAATCCACATTTTTTGGGGTTCAGACTGGCCGTTATTTACTCAAAGACGGTACAGTTAGAAATTGTTTCAAATCCACTGAATACTAAAATGGCGGAGACAGTAACTTTAGGTTCCGCTAACGTTTGACAGCAACCAGGGGCGTATGTAGGGGGGGCATTGGGTCATGGATCCCCCTTTGCGTCGCCAGGATAGTATAATTAGCATAGAATAGTGTGCAAAATTGCGGCATGCCTCCCCCCCCCTTTTTTCAGTTGTGTAGAAGCTTTGAACATACAAATGGAAGTTGAAGACCTTTGTTTTCGGCCCGCTCCCAAAAAATTGGGCTAAATTTGAGTGACAACCTTTTTTTTTTTCTTTTTTTGGTCTTCATCTAATTTTGGGCAAAAAATCGGACTAAATTTGAGTGAAACAACGTTCATTCTGGTCTTTGTTCTTCTCAAATTTTCTGAGGTTCCTGCTCCCCCCTTTCCAAATCCTGCGCACCTACTGACAGCAACGAGTTTTGGGAGGTGCACAAAAATGATCTTTATTTGCCCCAAAAACGGCATGGATAAAAATTGCTCAAAAACGTTTATTGGAGTCTGTTGAACACAAAAATAGCAAAGACAGTGACTTTTGGTTCGGCTAACCCCTTAACAGTAACAAATTTAGTGAAGGGTGGAGGAGGGGGGAACAAAAACATTACCTCTATTTACCTGGAACATGAAAATGGAGGGATAAAAATTGCTTAAAAACATTTTTTTGAAATCCATTGAAAGCAAACATGGTTGAAACTGTTATTTTTGGTTTAGCTCTCCCTTGACAGTAACGAATTTTAGTGGGAGCACAACAAATTTTCTTTATTTATGAAGAAATGACAAAAGTAAAACCTTATCAAAAACGTTTTCTTTGAGTCCTCAGAACAAGATCGACTAATATTTAGCTTTGAAATCAAAATGAGTAAAATCTCGAAACGTAAAAACATACCGATTATGTTCTCCGTTGTATTGGCTCGGTGCTTTTCATTGAGAATGGCAATATCAAATCTGGTATTCTCAAATTAATTTCTATTTTCTACTCCAAAAGTCATTGCAGCGCTGAATATGGCTCTTGGAATGGCTTTTACAGTATTTTTTTGATAAAATTAATTTTAAGTCGATGACGTTACCACTAATCAAATAACATAATGGTCGATTTTGGCAAAAATGCCTTTGTTTTCAGTAATGTTACGTGAGCAGCTATCTTGTTTTAAGAAAGATCGTTCAACTTCAAGGATTGCTCATGAAACTGTTTTGCGGTATAGACTACATCATTGAGCGTCGAGTGGATAGAGCTTCTGCTACTGGAACGTTAGACTCTGTTTCGATTCTCGGTCGGGTCAACCCAAAGACTATAAATTGGTATTTGCAGCTTCCTTGCATGACGTTCAGCATTGAAGAAAACAGATGTAGCCTTCATTGTGTGTGGTATACAGGTGGGCAGGTGGCGGCTTGACTCCAACACCGAAATATCTTTTTGCTGTCTCTTGGCCGAGGCAACTTGGTGGATAAGTTGTAAGTGCAGTTGCAGTAATTTCAAGATGTACCGATATCGCACAATTAACTGCAGTACGGCAAAATTAAAATTAAAAAAGTTATTCAGTAAATTTTTGTATGACTTTTTCATACCTCCAAACCTGAGTTGATTTGTATCACAGTCTCAAAGCAATTAATACTAGTACAGTGTTTCGAAAGAATCTAGAATTTCAAAATCTAGAGAATTTAGAATTTCCAAACATGTGATAAATTTACGTATTACCGGCATTCAAAAATGCTGACTGGCTCGTTAAACATCGCAATTAAACATTGCATAAATTGCTTAGCTGCAGAGAATTTCAATAATGATCCCGCTACGGCAAAGATTATTTAGATCTGTCAGCTCAAATAATTCGAAAAACATAACTTTGCAGTTCTTTTAAAAGAGGCAGAGATGTTTGAAAATATTTAATACTAATTCGGATATCATTATTTGAACAGACAGCAGGAAGTTTGCTAAGTTAGTCAACTCGTGAGTCCAACATGCGTACTCTTGGAAATATCAATTAATATAATGGATGTAACAGAACCCAATTCTGATCCATAACGTAGGCCTACCGGAGAAACAGGTTTTCACAAAACGGCGAAAAGGTGCTGTATAGTATTATTGTATCCCAGCTTGTAACTATCAGGCATATCTATTTGACAAAATTTTACATTCATCAGCAATCGTGGTTGGCAAACACGTCCTTGAAGAATTTGCTTCCGTGTCGCGAATCCCTATTCTGAGTATTATTTTCCAATAATCTGCAACTTGGAACATGTAAAAGTTATAAAAAGGTCAAGTTTTGCTAAAAGATACAAACATTGACGTGGCAAACACAAAGTAAAAAAAGGATTTTTCTGGAGAAAATCCTGTTTCACTTTTTCAAGTCAGGATTGATAATTGTAATTCTGTAAATCCAGTGTGCTACTCAAACTTTGCTGGAATTGGGTATGAAGCCGGTTCTTTAAATTGAGCTACAGATCCCTGTGAATTGGCTAAATGGCACCATACTTCATCTTGATGTGGACAGCTCCACAAACCAAAAGTTCTTTTTCTTTGAAACTAGTGCATAGCAGAAAATATTAGGTTAGTGACTTTTGCAATGAAGTATTTGTTTATCATAAAGTTATACTGCAAGTTAGGACGAGTTTATGTAATAGATTAGACTCGGTAATTTAAAATGTGACAAAAACATTGTAGAGGTAAAAATGTGTGCAAAATTTGGAGCCAATTAACCCATGTCCGGCGGCATGATTTTACTACGCTAACAGGCGGCATAGGTACTATATTCTACCTAAACTTATTTTGCGGAAAATTTGTCGTTGTAGGTGTAATTTCTGAAACAATTGAATTTGATTCAAACAGTAAGCCTTTCAAGACTATGCGACATAATTAAGCACCGCCCAGATGCAACGTATTATGACGTCATAATGCATATCGATGAAATTCTAATAGCTGGTTTACACACAATGCTGAGAATGCATCATGCTTTTAGGTGTTTAGGAACACAGGCTGTGCGTTGCTGTTATTCAGCTACTTTTGAGTCAGTCAGATAAAAACGTTTTAGGGCCGGTCTACACTGTGCGTACAAAATTACAAAAGTTTTTACGCTCGTACGTCGAGGGTGTCTACACAATACAAAACGGCGCTTACAAGCGTAACAGCTTAACAGCGTATTCTGTGGGCGGCCATAATATTGCGCTGAATTGGATAACAGAAATCACAGATTTATTACAATTCTTTGTTGTTTTGGTTAAATTTTGGTCAGATTATGCATCACGAGAAGTAGTATTGTCTTTTTGATAATTTAAACGTGAATTTTTTTCAACCTTCCTCACAAAAAAACATAACGTATGGCCAATCAGTGATCGAGTGTCTGTTACTGATATGCTAGATCTGGGTTCGATTCCTTGCTTAGCGTTTAGCAATAAAAAGGGACAACGTGAAGACTCCACAGTGTGTGGTGAACAAGAGGTGGCAGCTTAACTCGAAGACCAATAGGTTCCTTTGCTGTCTCCTGGCCAAAGCAACTTGGCGAATACAACAAAATTACAAAAATTAACTTATAGGCCACTGATGCAGGCCCGGTGCCAGAATAGCGTGACTGGGGGGCAGAAATAAATTTTGGGGGGCACGAGAAGTTTATTTACATGAATTTATGAGTGTGGATCAAACGAAAAAGGTGAAGACCAAAAAAGAAAATGGTCTTCAGTTCAAAAATTTCCACAAACTCTGGTTTTCATCTCAAAATTTTGCGACTTTTTACGAATCCTAAAGTGAAGACCAAAAAAAAAAGGTCTTCGTCCCCAAAGTTTCATGAATCCCTGTGTGAGTCCACAAAAACTACAAAAAAATAGTTCTTGCTCGCAAATTCTAAGGCAATAAGCACCGATTTGGGTGTCTTAGGCGTCGATTTGCACTCCAGTAGCCCCGAGCCTGTTAATCTCTTCGGAGCACAGTCCTTGCTTGGGGCACACAAGCAATCATTTGGGGGGGCACAGCCCCGGAATGCCCCCTCGTGGCGCCGGGCCTGCACTGATGGGCACTAGAGGCTGGTTTCAAAGGTCCGGTTCTTCCTCTTTTGAATTCCTCTTAGCGGAGAGTGACTCGGTGGAAAAATCTGATTACAATGTTTTTCAGGGTACATTTTGTTTTCAGCTTTCAACTGTTTTTCAGTTCTACTGATACATTCCGTTTACAGAGGTGGAGTCCTCGAGAACACAGTTTGAAGTCCTTGGCCTCGAAGCTTCAAGTCCTCGAAAATTGCCCTGTCCTCGGCTCGAGAACAGCGGTATTTTTGGAATCCTTAAAATTTTGTAGATCGTTTTCTGTAGAAAAAATTGTTGTTTTGGAGATTTTTTGCTTTTGTTTTTTTGAGAACACCTGAAAAAAAATTTTCAAAGACGTTTTTTTTATTTTTTGGAGAACACTTGTGCCTGTGTCCTTGCCCTAGAAAGGCTCTGTCCTTGAAAGGGCTGTCTTTGGGCTAGGGTATTTTTTTGTGTCCTTGGCCTCGAGCCTTGTGCCCTCAACTTCATTTCTGTCCCGTGTCCGTTTAAGCCAAATGTTGAGCGTCTTTCGCCTTTCTCCCATTACAACTTTTATATAAACTTTATCCATTCCACTCTTGAAAACACAATTGACGGTGCATGATGCGCAGCATGCAGGTGTACGTTATCCTCTTGAATTGTCGAACGGTTTGAGTGCGCGAACATTATAAACTACAATCTTTTCCGCATTTAATCCCTTGCGCAAAAACAACACGCATTTTATCCTTATT
This sequence comes from Trididemnum nubilum, assembly GCA_963965965.1. NCBI lineage: Eukaryota > Metazoa > Chordata > Ascidiacea > Aplousobranchia > Didemnidae > Trididemnum > Trididemnum nubilum. The sequence continues at coordinate 5,149,456 of OZ014473.1, read as the reverse complement.
GTAATGACTCCTCCTCCCAATCGGTTTGAGTTAACTCCTTGTAATCAATCAGATTGAATTGCATCATAACTCCTAATTTCGTAACTAAAATTTTTGTCGACATGCTTGTTGCAGTATTCATCTTTTTTTTTTCACACAAACGCTTCTACTGAAGGCCTTTTTGTACTACCACTCTGGTAGTTTTGTATTACAGTAACGCACAAGAATTTGATAATAAAAGTTTGGGATTCAATCCCTCACCCGCTAAACCTAAACTTAATCGGAGAAATGCTTACCCTAGCATTAGCCGAAGATTGAAAAATCTCACAAATGTCCAGCTACTTGCACTTTCATAAAACATAAAACGAAAGTAGGGCGATTTATGGCAGCTGAAAAATTTCAATTACCCTAAACTGCAGTAATATTCTTACCACTGAAACTGCAGAAAATTGATTGTGCGATTAGAGCATTCAATAAGTTTACAGAACTTCGAGGAGGAACTTTTGAATTCTCTCAATAAGACACATATTGCAACTTTTGTAATACATCTGTATTCAATGTTTTCAAAAACTCAATAAACTAAATTTGTTGCTAGCAAAATTACAAAATTCCAATCGCAAAGCAGTTATTATTTCAGAAACTAACACATTCAGCATCTCTTACGATTGTAATATTTCGGAGGGAGTGAGGAACCCTCCATCTGGTTGTCGCTTTATGTAGATATCAGCGCGGATTAGACCAACACATATTATTATTGATAGTATTGATATATAAACAAGTGTAAAGCAAAAGCTACCTCAGAGATTTAATCAAAACTTGTAGAAAAGTTCATCTCCAGAGTTTTTGCTTAAAGCAAAACCTGTTTCATAGGTTTAATCAAAACTTGTACGAAAAAATAGCAAAGGATGCCAATGTCCAATCAGTCTCAGAAAGCAGATATTTTATTATACATCAACACTATTTTGATTATAAAACTTGAATATGAATAATGCCTGGATCCTGGAAAAGTCAAGCAGCAACTCTATGAAGCATTAATAATAACCAATGTCTTGATTGATTTCATGGTGGGAAAAGAAAATGTCACAAGTTCAGCCAACAGCACTTAACCCAAGCCATGAGCAATTTTCATTATGATGTGCTGACCATGAGGCATGTTGAAGAACTACAGAACAAACTTTAATGAAATTTGATGGCTTTACTTCTGTTTTTCACTCTTATCACTTAAGGAGAAAATGTCATATTGTTAGTCAACAGTGCTTAACCCAAATCATAATCAATTTCCAGTAGGTTGTGATGACCATGAAGCATGTTGTAGAAATACACAACAAACATTAATGGAACTTCATGGCTTCTGGTTTTAAATCGTGCAGTTCCAACCAGTTTCCAATTATCTTCTATGTGTTGGAGGACCTAGATTAAAACACATAATAATTACTCCTACCAAAAAAAGTTCAAAATTCTGCAAAGTGTCCAAAACCGTCATAAGCAGTAGACATATCAAAAAAATGTACCAATTATGCATAAAACACCAGCACTCAGAGAAGAGTCCAAAATTTTTAGAGGCAACCAGTCGACACAAGACGATTGACTTGGCCAACTTTAATCTTAGTCCGAACCAGACCTGAAAGATGTTTGACGTAAAACCCTAACCATATCAAATTTCCTTGCATCAAACCGATCACATTAAATCTCAAAAAAGCACCAATACTACATTACAGAACAAAGCTATCAAATCAAGATAGCAAAATTAAAGCAAAAAAAAGTTTTTTTCAACTAAACAAAGAATACTTTATTCAATCAAAATTAATTTTAGCGAAGATATCACTACAGCTATTTTTCAACCATAAAGCGCAGCAAACTGGAACATACAACTGTTAATTGGCGCGCTGTTGTAGTATCGATGAATGGCTTCTACAATTATTATTTTCAAGCATAAAGTGCACCAAATGGCTTCTATAGCTTTTGTTTTTAGGCGCAATGTGCACCAAACTATAAGATGCACTACATTACGTTAAATTTATTAAACTCTAAAAAAAAACTTTTTAAAGATCTAAATGGTTTAACTCTGAATGAAATTATGGAATCAAATCAAGTCTTTCATTATACATGCTGTAATACATCAAAGCGCATTAAGTTGGCAGGGCCCACCAACCACAGCATCATCGTACCCGAGCAACATAGCTGCCTTGAAAGAAATGTTGCAACAATACAAAGCCGCTGGCAATGCTGTGTTTGATTTGACCAGGCAGAATTCAATCTCAGACGTCTTCTACAGAGACAAATGCATTACCACTTGATCAACTGGCCGTAAGAGAGCATAACCAGAAGTGCAAATTAAATGCATCAAAGTATAAAGCACTAATTGGATTTCTTAAAAACTTTAAGTATAATTGGTGCACATTATGGTTTGAAAAATACGACACTTTAAAGTCTTAGTTGCACCTAAGAAAAACAAGCAATGCTACTCATATATTACAAGAAACTTGAAATTGTGTAGTTAAGCTGCAGTGATGTGAACATTGTCTTGTCACACAATCACATTAAAATAAACTTTAAAAGTGAGAAATTTTCTTTGGTCCACTGCTAATTTTAAATGATTGTTTTAACTAAAAGCAAATGATTTAGATAAAACTTCCAAGTCTGTTTTTTTAGTTTCATTATGAAAACGCTTAAAGTTTCATTTTTAATAAAAGCTCAAATAGCTGGTAAAGATTGTCAATCTAGAAATACACATAACTAACCTTGAAAACCTGACAATGCCATTGTTACATTGGCTATCATCCTTGAAATCTGTGAGCATTAAAGATCTACGTTGTTTCATAAATTTATCTATAAGTCTTGACCAAAGGACCCTATCATTGATAAATTTGTTAAATTCCAAATACTTACAGTTACTATATTTTGTTCATTACAATAAAAACTTGCAAATAGAGTCTTAATTTACAATTCTGAAAAGCAATTGCAGAATAGAAAAACTTTTGATTTCACTATCTTATTGACATGACAGTAAAACAAACCATTTGGCTTGGCAGTGTCTGCAATTTTACTCAACTACGGAATTTGTAAAAGTCTGAAACCTGATAGTTACTGAATAATAAGTGCGTGCATCTTGAAATAGCATAATTTTACATGCCTATATAGCTGTAACTGCACAGCTTATCATATCTGTAGGCTAGTACCAGGGTACATCTACTGGTAGATTATAGCACTTTAATTCTGCTTTTATTACTGTAGCTGTAGGCTAACTGATAGTGTAGGCTCTAATACTTTTGAGTTTCATTGATATAAAAAATCAGACCCTAGATTTTATCGGCAGACTAGTTTTTTAACTTTGCATATTTTCTGACAGTAGCTTAGGCTATAAAGTTGCTTGTTTACCAGTATCTCTTACCGGTATAATGCAGCATCACTGCAGCTGCAAAGTGCACCAGTAGGTTAAACCTTTTGAACTAAACTAGCCTACAGCAGCTTTCAGGCTAAGATTAGGCCTACTAGTTTACTTTAACAACATGGTATATTACACCCTAGATACGAGTACCACCAAGACATAGACTACTGTACCATACTGGTAGGCCTATTGGTGGTACTGGTTTTGGCCTAAGCTAGTCCCCCTGGTCAGGACTGTGATCTACATTGCCACACCACACATCAGTTTTAATTTTCAAATTTCTTTACTTGGAATAGGCTAACCAAATATTACATAACAACAAACAATTTATAATTCACTTTTGGGCCTATCGACCTAGGCCTCTTTTTTGCTAGTTTTTCCTCATAGAGCCTCAAATTGACCATTTTCATGTTAAACTAGGCTATTTCAAACCAACACTCACACTTTCACTTTTGAAAATCAACTTTTTTTCAACAAAACTTATGAACATAATTGCTCTTTTAGCAAATTTTTTTTCTCTGGCAATTTTACTCTTGTAAGGAGCTACGCCCGTAAGGTGGTACGCCTGGGCTTACGGAATTTTCCTTTAAAACAAACTAAGGTTTCGCTCGTAAGCTGACGATTTTACTCACAGTGTAGACCAGCCCTAAAGGTGCGTTTAAAGTGGACGCGAAGCAACACGAAGCGAAGGTTGGCGACCTTTGCCAACCTTCGCAAGTGATCGATTACGTCACTCGCGAAGGTTGCCAACCTTCGCAAGAGATTGCTAATCTTCGCGACTGATTGCTTCATAGGCTAATTTTAATAACTTAATTTTAAAATGTATTCAATGAGCAGAAACTTTTGTGTACTTTATTACTGAAGCGCTATTATAGTAATCACAGGTTCTGTTTCCTCATAGGGTGCTGGAATTACTGGTAAAAAGAAGATTGTGTTTATATTATGTTATCAATAACCGTGAAGAAGAGTCTAGACTAATAGCTCAGGCAACAAAACAATCTTGAGAAAAAAGTTTGTAAAGTATAAGTGGAAAACGAAGTACAGTCATAGTTGGGCAAGTTAATGCAAAACGTTAGCTTCGTTAACCACTAGTCCGTTAACAAACTTCACACTTCCATTAACGTTAATCCGCTTTTTTCAGCTTTAATTAACTGAAGTTAATAAAGTCCGTTAATCCGTTAACATTTTGCGTGTAATTTACATTTCTTTTTGTTCTCTTGCTTCTAGAACACAAATTGACGCTGTTGAGCTGATTGTACGGAAATATTTATTGCTATGGTGGTCTTTTTGTGTTTTGAAAGATACATTTTATAGTCTAATCTAATTTCAAGATAAAAACAAGTTCAAATGTACAACGACGCTGCAAGATATTAACGATAAAAACCTTAACAGAAGTTAAGAGAACTTAACGGAAGTTACTTTAGTCCATTAACAGCACTTAACGGAAGTTAATTTAGTCCGTTAACATAAAAAAACTTTTTAACGGATTAACGAGTTAATGAAAAAGTTAGCTTCGTTATTAACGGATTAACGATCAACGGACTTGTGCCCACCTATGAGTACAGTAGATCGAATTTGGAAATGAAAAGACTAGTCATTTCTTCGAAAACATAGTCGTATTTAGTCTATTTACTAGCTATCAATGATTTGTTTAGATCCTTCCACTGAAAACTTGCCATAATCTGTTTTGACAATGACAGTTCTGGGTTTTAATGCAGAAACGCAAAAAGCTGGAAGCAGATATAAAAAATTCTCTTTAGGTGTTTACTCAGTTAACAAATCCTTAAACGCTTACACCATCCATGTCTCATTATGGCAATGGTAGATCTACCGGTTTCTTGTACAGTGTAGACCAATAGGCTAGTCTACAGGTACATTTAAAGAATAAACTATGTTGTTTTTTTGATGTTTTTTTTCTTTTTCAGGCAAGCATGTTATGATACCTGTAGTAAGCTTAAACAGTTGTTTGTATTTGTTATTTAGTGCTGTTTATGATGACTCCCAATGTTAACGCTATGAGTGAATCTGGAAGCTGGATTTGTCATCAGTTATGTAGTGGATTTTTTGCTTATTGTGCAATGGATTGCTGTGTTGATTTGCTGAAGAAAGCAAAAAAAACATTGCAGTTTTTCATGATTTGACACTATCATCGAAGGACAAGAATTTAGCACAGCAATACCAGCAGTTGCTTTGCGGAAAAGTCAGCTTCTAAAACTATGTTTGTTGTTTTATTTGCTAGCGGAGCGCTTATCAATGTTTAGTGCGAAGTTAAATGCTTTCGAGAGCATTTTATTAGTTTGCATTTTCTATCGGTTCCAGTTGGCTACGTTGCGACGGTCACGTTTACCTCAAAAGGCTTCACTCCAAACCACCGTTTGTAAGATACAGACAAACTTATAGCTGTAACGTCAACCCCCCTCCTTCTTAGAAATTTTTTGATGATGCCCCTGATAAAAAAAAAACATTTAGATTTTTTCATGTGAAAATTGTTACTCAAGCATCTGAATAGAAATGTTGTTAGTTCTCACATTTTCACGCAACTCACGCTTCCTTCCCCAGTCCAATTATTTTTATTATAAATGCTGTATCAAGTTTTTTGTTTAGTGGTGACTAATGAGAATAGAACATTATTTATGAACTTGCTTGGCGGCTACTTCTCTACCACTAACAGTAACCTCAGCAAAAAAATATAACTCACTTTCTACTGGTGAGATATACATTGACTTTTTAGTTCATCTAAATACACTGACTGTAATTGTAATGATTAAACTTCAGACTTAAAATTGTGTACTTTGTCACTTTATTCACCATGTAAAGCAGCTAAAATTTTAAGAGACAGTAAAAATGTTTTGAAATCACAAACAACTAAAATCAGATATTACACAAAGACACAGTAAATGAATATTTAACACACTTGACACTTCTATTTTCATCACATAGAACTGCAGTGAAAAATCACTACCAGACTACAATATTCATGATTATAAAACTAGGAGTAGTCCAAAACCATTGCTTCCAGTTCAACTTGATCACAGTCACAAACCTTCAGAAACAAGAAGACTTTTAAGAGGACATTCAGAAGAAAAAATTCCATGTTTGTACCTATACAAAGAAGTGACTACTAATTAGGCCAATCCAAAAGTTCACATAAATTTTTTGATTTTTTGTATCTATCTAGCTCTTGTATGAAGCAGTGTAGCTTGAAACCAATTTTAAATACAGTTTTATTCACCAAGTTTGCTTGGTCAAGTAGACAGAGAAAAAATTTTTGCAAGTTTTCCAGTATTCAATGAATTGTTCAATTGTGGTTACTTTTAAAACAACAAGCTAACAAACAATGGGTAAAAACACTATCAACACATTCAAAACTAGCCTGTTGGTGGGTTATTTTATATTCTAAAAAAAAACAAAACCATTTTAGTTTAAGTTTACTTTAAGACAAAAAAGCAAAAGCTGCTCAGCCAAAAGAACCACTGGACTGATACAATAGCTACTGCTATGCTGCGCAGAATAAAAAGTTTTGTTTTAAATGCTAGATGTTGTGGGGCTAGGCCTACTGCTTTGGTGTATTCATTATAATGAAGCTCTGAGATCCAGCATAGCTATGATAAATCACTCTAGGATTTACAGCCTTAGCTGTCTAGATCCAAATTAAAGGCGATGAATCATCCAGCCAACTCCAGTGGTTTACAATAGCTAAAATTCAACTATATTTTTTGATATTTTTTGTTTTAATTTTGGGACTGCGGTTGCAAAGATATTCAACAAATACAAAAAGATGTCCCCCCGAAAAAAGTTTTTGGAAACTCTGAGTTTTGATCTTCCCGCCAAAACCACAGTAGGCCTTATGGTTTTAGAGAACTGTGGTAGGCCTAATAGTTTAGAGATAGTTTATTTCTAAATAGTTTAGGACTAATTAGGCCTTAACTATTTTTTACTGTAGGCCGAATAGTTTAGTGAACTGTGGTTTTGGCGGGAAGATCAAAACTCAGAGTTTTCAAAAATTTTTTTCGGGGGACATCTTTTTGTATTAGTAGAATATCTTTGCAAACGCAGCCCCAAAATCAAAAAAAATATCAAAAATTATAGTTCAATTTTAGCTATTGTAAACCACCGGAATTGGCTGGATGAATTACCGCCTTTAACCTGGCTAGTCTAGGGCTATCGCGAATCTAACTTTACCAACAACCTACTCTTTGGACAGAAAAATAGGCGCTAAACAATACAAATATACTATTTATATTATTTTCTTTTAAAATGCGATTGTAAAAATCTAATCAGTGATTTAGTAGGTTATCTTACTACAGCCTCCAAGCAAGCGCTGTTGAGCAACTGCTTGCGAAGGTTGCGAGCGGTTGTAACCTTTCGCGAGCTGTCAATGACGTCAAATTTTGGTTGCTTGGCATCGCTTCGAGTTGCTTCGCTTCCAGTCTAAATGCACCTTAAAATTGCCAGCGAAAAAAATTTGCTAAAAGAACAAATTTTTTTCGCCGGTATGCTCGTAAGCTCGTAAGCTCACGATTTGCTGAAATTTTCAAAAATTGGTTTTCCAGGTCTCGAGGTAGGCTAAAATAAGGTTCATAAGTTTTGTTGAAAAAAAGTTGATTTTCATAAGTGAAAGTATGCGTGTTGGTTTGAAATAGCCTAGTTCAACATAAAAATGGTCAATTTGCGGCTCTATGACGAAAAACTAGCAAAAAAGTGGCCTAGATCAATAGGCCCAAAAGTGAATTATGATGAATTATTAATTGTTTGTTGTTATGTAACATTTGATTCGCCAATACTAAGAAAAGAAATTTGAAAATTAAAACTGATATGTGGTGTGGCAATGCAGATCACAGTCCTGACCAAGAGAACTTGATTAGGCCAAAACCAGTAGGCCTACAGATAGGCCTACCAGTATGGTACCTACGGTTGGTCTTCAACCCGTCTTGGTGGTACTCCTACCTAGCGTGTATTATACCACATTGTAAAAGTAAACTGGTAATCCTAGCTTAATAGCTGCTGTAGGCTAGTTTAATTCAAAAGGATTAACCTATTTGTGCACTTTGCAGGTGCAGTGATGCTGTGTAAGAGATACTGGTAAGCAAGTAACTTAATAGCCTAACCTACTGTCAGAAAATATGCTAAGTTAGAAAACTAGTCTGCCAATAAAATCTAAGCTCTGATTTTTAATATTAATGAAACTCAAAACTAGAGTTCGACCGATATGACTTTTTCCGATCGATACCGATATCGATATTTTGGACATTTTTAGGCCGATATCGATAACTGACATATTAACTTAAGAAATATGAAACTTTGTCACTATTTTTCAATTAACTTGACACTAAAAGCTTCACTAATTCTACTCCAAAGAAAGACTATTGCAAACGCACTCCAGTATTAGTCAATGAAAAAGCAAACCAAATATACAACGATTTGCCAATCAATAGTCAAGAGCAGCCGTGCTTGCTCTCAAAAATGAGCAGTTCAAGGTAATTGTGCTAAGCTGATATTTTATCGATGGTAGATAGTTAATACGATATATTGGCTGAACCCTGACATCTGCCGATATATATCGGCTGACCAATATATCGGTCGAGCTCTACTCAAAACTATTAGAGCCTACAGTATTAGTTAGCCTACCGTAATAAAAGCAGAATTAAAGTGCTATAATCTAAGCGTACCCTGGTACTAGTCTACTGATATGATAAGCTGTGCAGTTACAGCTATATAGGCATGTAAAATTATTCTATTTCAAGATTCACGCACTTATTATTCAGTAACTATCAGGTTTTAGACTTTTACAAATAGTTGAATTGAATTGCAGACACTGTCAAGTCACATGGTTTATTCTACAGTCATGTCAATAAGATAGTGAAATCAAAAGTTTTTCTATTCTGCAATTGCTTTTCAGAATTGTAAATTAAGACTCTATTTGCAAGTTTTTATTGTAATGAACAAAATATAGTAACTGTAAGTATTTGGAATTTAACAAATTTATCAATGATAGGGTCCTTTGGTCAAGACTTATAGATAAATTTATGAAACAACGTAGATCTTTAATGCTCACAGATTTCAAGGATGATAGCCAATGTAACAGTGGCATTGTCAGGTTTTCAAGGTTAGTTATGTGTATTTCTAGATTGACAATCTTTACCAGCTATTTGAGCTTTTATTAAAAATGAAACTTTAAGTGTTTTCATAATGAAACTAAAAAAACAGACTTGGAAGTTTTATCTAAATCATTTGCTTTTAGTTAAAACAATCATTTAAAATTAGCAGTGGACCAAAGAAAATTTCTCACTTTTAAAGTTTATTTTAATGTGATTGTGTGACAAGACAATGTTCACATCACTGCAGCTTAACTACACAATTTCAAGTTTCTTGTAATATATGAGTAGCATTGCTTGTTTTTCTTAGGTGCAACTAAGACTTTAAAGTGTCGTATTTTTCAAACCATAATGTGCACCAATTATACTTAAAGTTTTTAAGAAATCCAATTAGTGCTTTATACTTTGATGCATTTAATTTGCACTTCTGGTTATGCTCTCTTACGGCAGTTGATCAAGTGGTAATGGCTTTTAATGATCAAGTGGTAATGCTTTTGGAGTTTAATAAATTTAACGTAATGTAGTGCATCTTATAGTTTGGTGCACTTTGTGCCTAAAAACAAAAGCTATAGAAGCCATTTTGTGTGCTTTATGCTAGTAAATAATTATTATGGAAGCCATTTATCGATACTACGACAGTGTTCCAATTAACAGTTATATGTTCCAGTTTGCTGTGGCTTATGGTCTAAAGAATGTTGTAGTGAAGTCTTTGCTAGAATTAATTTTAATTGAATAAAGTATTCTTTTTTTAGTGTTAAAAAGTTGTTTGTTCTACTTTAGTTTTGCTTACTTGATTTGATAGCTTTGTTCTGTAACCTAGTACCGGTACGTTTATGCAATTTAATGTGACCGGTTTGATGCAAGAAGATTTAACGCGGCAGCAATGTTGTTGGGGTTTTGCGTCAAACATCTTTCGGGTCTGGTTCGGACTAAGATTAAAGTTGGCCAAATTAATCGTCTTATGTCAACTGGTTGCCTCTAAAAATTTTGGACTCTTCTCTGAGTGCTGGTGTTTTGTGTATGATTGGTACGGTTTTTGATATGTCTACAGCTAATAATGGTTTTGGACACTTTGCAGAATTTTGAACTTTTTTTGGTAGGAGTAATTATTATGTGTTTTACTCTAAGTTCTCCAATGAGTAGAAGATAATTGGAAACTGATTGGAACTGCATGATTGAAAGATTGAAAACCAGAAGTAAAGCCATCAAGTTCCATTAATGTTTGTTGTGTATTTCTACAACATGCTTCATGGTAATCACACGCTACTTGAAATTGACCATGGTTTGGGTTAAGCACTGTTGACTAACAATATGACTTTTTCTCCTTTAGTGATAAGAGTGAAAAGCTGAAGTTAAGCCATCAAATTTCATTAAGTTTGTTTCGTATTTCATAGATGATTATTAATGCTTCATAGAGTTGCTGCTTGACTCTTCCAGGATCCAGGCATTTCTCTTTACCAAGTTTTGTAACCGAAATGTTGATGATGTATAATAAAATATCTGCTTTCTGAGACTGATTGGACATTGACATTCTTTTTAATGCTCTGGTTATTTTTTCCTACAAGTTTTGATTAAACCTATGAAACAGGTTTTGCTTTAAGCGAAACTCTTAAGTTGAACTTTCCTACAAGTTTTGATTAAATCTCTGAGGTAGCTTTTGCTTTACACTTATTTATACATCAACAGTAATATGAGCTTGTCCAATCTGTGCTGATATCTACATAAAGCGACAACCAGATGGAGGGTTCCTCACTCCCTCCGAAATATTACAATCGTAAGAGATGCTGGATGTGTTAGTTTCTGAAATAATAACTGCTTTGCGATTGGAATTTTGTAATTTTGCTAGCAACAAATTTAGTTTATTGAGTTTTTGAAAACATTGAATACAGTTGTATTACAAAAGTTGCAATATGTGACTTATTGAGAGAATACAAAAGTTCCTCCTCTGAGTACTGTAAACTTATTGAATGCTCTAGTCGAACAATCAATTTTCTGCAGTTTCAGTGGTAAGAATATTACTGCAGTGTAAGGTAATTGAAATGTTTTAGCCATTATAATTCGACCTACTTTCGTTTTATGTTTTGTGAAAGTGCAATTAGCTAGGCATCTGTGAGATTTCTCTCAATCTTCGGCTAATGCTAGGGTAAGCATTTCTCTGAATAAGTTCAGGTTTAGCAGGTGAGGGATTAAATCAGTAGCATAACCAGAGAGGTTCATTTGGTCAACATGCCCCCCTTTGGCATGTTGACCAAAATGCAGAATGGGAAAAACATTACGTTTTTAGCACTTTTGAGACTGTTTTATGCACTGAAGTGGACTAAATAGTGATTTAAAACATCTTTTGAAACATACATTTGGGGGGGCTAATTTGTCAAAAATAAAACTAACAAATGAATGAAAACTTTGAAAAATGGTAAGAAATAAGCAATCAAATTTGATCGCAAGTGTAAAAATGCCAAACATAAATGTCATCAACATATATACTATAAACTAAAGAATAGGGGGGGGGAGGCTATTCATTTTTTGTTAATTACCAATCATTTCTTCCAAATCTTCTTTCATTAGCCCCCTTTCCCCAATTATTTTTCTCAATAAACTGCATACGAAATGAATTACTCCATTGGTTACTCCGTGTGAGTTTTATTGAACTATTCGGTTTTATAATTTACTAGCATCTAAACAAGAGAACTAACATTTTACCATTAGCCACCTCCCAAATAGCCCATTTATGCCACCAATTTAATCATGTTTGCCTATTTCTAAGCCAATTTCTAAGCCAATTTCTAAGCCAAGTTTTAAAAGCATTATTTTTTAATCAAAATAGCCCTTAAATGAAGTAATTTTTGCAAAAAATGCAAAATTTTCGAGCGCTTGGGGCAAAGCCCCCAGACCCCCATTGGCCTTTGGCTGCTGGGGGCTCCACCCCCAGACCTCCAAAACAGCATTCCCCATTGCAAATTTCTGGCTGCGCGACTGGATTGAAACAAAAACTTTTATTATCAAATTCTTGTGCGTTACTGTGATACAAAACTACCAGAGTGGTTGTAAAAAAAGGCCTTCAGTAGAAGCGTTTGTGTGAAAAAAAAAAGAGATTAATACTGCAACAAGCAGATCAACAAAAACTTCAGTAATGAAATTAGGAGTTATAATGCAATTCAATCTGATAGATTACAAGGAGTTAACGCAGACCACTTGGGGGAAGAGTCAACAAAATAATAGGCTTAATAAAATGCGTGTTGTTTTTCACAAGGGATTAAATGCGGAAAAGATTGTAGTTTAATGTGATATTGCATCACTTAATTACGCATCATTCGCACAGTCAAACTGTTTGACAATTCGAGAGGGTAACCTACACCTGCATGCTACGCATCATGCACCGTCGATTGCGTTTCCAGGGGTGGACTGGATAAAGTTCATATAAAAGCTGATATGGGAGAAAGGCGAAAGACGCTCAACATTTGGCTTAAACGGACATGGGGCAGAGCTGTAGTCGAGAGCACAAGGCTCGAGGCCAAGGACACAAAAAAACATCCTAGCCCAAAGACAGCCCTTTCAAGGACAGAGCCTTTCTAGGGCAAGGACACAGGCACAAGTGTTCTCCAAAAAAAAAACGTTTTTGAAAATTTTTTTTCAGGTGTTCTCAAAAAAACAAAAGCAAAAAATCTCCAAAACAACAATTTTTTCTACAGAAAACGATCTACAAAATTTTAAGGATTCCAAAAATACCGCTGTTCTCGAGCCGAGGACAGGGCAATTTTCGAGGACTTGAAGCTTCGAGGCCAAGGACTTCAAACTGTGTTCTCGAGGACTCCACCTCTGTAAACGGAATGTATCAGTAGAACTGAAAAACAGTTGAAAGCTGAAAACAAAATGTACCCTGAAAAACATTGTGATCAGATTTTTCCGCCGAGTCACTCTCCGCTAAGAGGAATTCAAAAGAGGAAGAACCGGACCTTTGAAACCAGCCTCTAGTGCCCATCAGTGCAGGCCCGGCGCCACGAGGGGGCATTCCGGGGCCGTGCCCCCCCAAATGATTGCTTGTGTGCCCCAAGCAAGGACTGTGCTCCGAAGAGATTAACAGGCTCGGGGCTACTGGAGTGCAAATCGACGCCTAAGACACCCAAATCGGTGCTTATTGCCTTAGAATTTGCGAGCAAGAACTATTTTTTCGTAGTTTTTGTGGACTCACACAGGGATTCATGAAACTTTGGGGACGAAGACCTTTTTTTTTTGGTCTTCACTTTAGGATTCGTAAAAAGTCGCAAAATTTTGAGATGAAAACCAGAGTTTGTGGAAATTTTTGAACTGAAGACCATTTTCTTTTTTGGTCTTCACCTTTTTCGTTTGATCCACACTCTCGAACTCACATTAATAAACTTCTCGTGCCCACCAAAATTTATTTCTGCCCCCCAGTCACGCTATTCTGGCACCGGGCCTGCATCAGTGGCCTATAAGTTAATTTTTGTAATTTTGTTGTATTCGCCAAGTTGCTTTGGCCAGGAGACAGCAAAGGAGCCTATTGGTCTTCGAGTTAAGCTGCCACCTCTTGTTCACCACACACTGTGGAGTCTTCACGTTGTCCCTTTTTATTGCTAAACGCTAAGCAAGGAATCGAACCCAGATCTAGCATATCAGTAACAGACGCTCGATCACTGATTGGTACAATTTTTTTTTCTTCATCCAACAAAACATTCGCTACCTAATAACCACCACCACACTCTTGATTGGCCATACGTTATGTTTTTTTGTGAGGAAGGTTGAAAAAAATTCACGTTTAAATTATCAAAAAGACAATACTACTTCTCGTGATGCATAATCTGACTCAAATTTAGCCGAAACAACAAAGAATTGTAATAAATCTGTGATTTCTGTTATCCAATTTAGCACAATATTATGGCCACCCACAGAATACGCTGTTAAGCCGTTACGCTCGTAAGCGCCGTTTTGTATAGTGTAGACACCCTCGACGTACGAGCGTAAAAACTTTTGTAATTTTGTACGCACAGTGTAGACCGGCCCTAAAACGTTTAAATGCGCCAGAACTGCAAATAATGGCTTGATTGTTCTTGATGGCGCAAAGCAGTAACTATTTTTTCTTTGGATAGGTCTTTTAGCCTCTAACGCTAGCCTGGTTAGCTAGTTTTACAGTAGCTAGCCGTTACAGTAGTTTGACAATTATTTAGCCAGTTTTTTCCGTACAGTAGTTACCCAGTCACTTGTTATAACCTGTAAGCCTCTACCTAGTTACTAGTTTGGTACTGTGCATAAACTGTAGCAGTAGCAGTACGGAGCTGCAGTAGCAATATCTGCAGGTTTTGTAAAATCACACTTGATGTTTGGTATATTAACGATATCATCTACAGGTTGTTTTAGATGTTTTACAGTACGAGATATATTAGTTAATATTTCAGGAAGCTGTTCATTTTTACCAATTTACTGAGTTATTATGAATGCACTTGGAGCTGGATCTAGGATCCACAATTCACAAGGGCGAAGGTTAGTAGGCCTATGATGCGGTCTCATGACTAATTTTATACTTTTCCATATCGACAAATTACTTTACTTGATTTTATTTTCATATTTTTTACAGATATACGGATGATCAATTGAGGTAAATGATTGAAAAATCGGATTCTGAATACGAGGAAGACTCGTATGATGCATCAGATGACGAAAATTATGTTCCAGCAGCAAATGGTGGTACCGGCACTCCAGAAGATTCAGACATCGAGCAAGAAGTAATAATATAAGTTAAGCAAGAAAAATAATTCAACTCCGATGAAAGTGTTGAAGATGAGCCTGTGCCTCAAAACGTCAGCAGTATCTGGATAGCCAAGGATAAAACAGAATGGAATACCAACCCACTACCAAGCGCACAAACAGGATATCGTTACTTTCTGCATCAAAAGGGTGGACCTGCAGCAAACAGTAATCTGCAGCCAACAGTAACCTGTTCACACCAGATGAGTTATTTAATTCAATAATGAGACGAGAGATTTGTGACATTATATTACGAGAAACAAAGCAAAAGGGCAAAAGTGTGTGTGATGCTTTCAACAATGATCCAATGAACAGGTTTCCTTTTGCTTCCGGACGGCCACCACCAAAAGCATTCCAGCCTTTTACAGAAACTGAGCTGCTCACATTTTTTGGCATTCTGATTGCTGCTGGTGTGCACAGACAAAACAAAGAGAATCTGGACGATATGTGGAAAGGTAATACATTACCACTTATACGTGCAGGGTGTAGCTTCACCTATGTCTCATGACCGATTCAAAATGATGCTCAAATTTATTAGATTTAACAACGAAAACATTCTCGCAGAACGCGCGCAAACAGATAAGGCCGCACCAATACGAGACATTTGGTTACTGTTGAATCAAAATTTGGAAAAAACCTGCAAGTCTTATGAATGCATAGGAAAAAATGTATCGACAAGCAATTATTTCCATTCAGAGGCCATACCAAATTTACACAGTACATACCATCTAAACCTGCTAAATATTGCATTAAGATTTTCTGGGTATGCGATGCATCAAATGCATGCCCACTGCAAGGTCAGATTTACAGTAGAAAACCAATAGATGGTCCACGACAAGTAAAAGTTGGCGAGCAAACATTTCTGACCCTAATCAGTTTGTATAAAAGCTCTGGAAGAAATGTTACAACGGATGGTAACTTTTTCACAACTATGTAATCAGCTAAGGTATTGAACTCCTGGAACATGACTTTAGTTGGTACAGTCAAAAGGAACAAAACATTTCTGCCATGCAACTTGCAGCCTACCAAGGAAAGGCCTGTTTATTCAACCAAACTTGCCTACCATGGTGATGCAACAGTATGTTCATATGTGTCAAAGAAAAAAAAGTATATGCACATGTCAGGAGAAGTTGAAAAAACACCAATCAGCTGCGCCAGAGATAATAAAATACTACTACAAAACAAAACGCGGTGTTGATACTATGGATAAAATGCTGTAGTAATAATAAGATGGTGATGAGGAACCATTTTGTTCGAAGCGCAGTGGAAATGGTGTTTGGACGACAAATTGTGACTTCACAAAAAAATGCTGCTGTCGCTCGTGCTTCTCACGGCAGTCGTGAACCTACTTTGATCGTGGGCATTTGTTGCGTCTTCGGAGACCAGAAGAGGAAACAACAAAAATCAGGAAAAGCTGTGTCATTTGCGGACAGCCTAAAAGCCATGAACATTCAGTATCTAAAATGATGTGCATCTCTTGTGAAAATATAAAACTCTTCTTTGTTTACGCATTTCTTTATGTTGTAATACATTCATTGGTTTGTGTTGTTTTAATAAAATAACATCATCTATGAAAAATCATGATTAAGAATTTTGGGATTCATTTCAAACAAAAGATATAAATAAGTACATAAACCGGCA
The DNA here is from genome assembly GCA_963965965.1 of Trididemnum nubilum. Taxonomy (NCBI): domain Eukaryota; kingdom Metazoa; phylum Chordata; class Ascidiacea; order Aplousobranchia; family Didemnidae; genus Trididemnum; species Trididemnum nubilum. The sequence continues at coordinate 5,132,593 of OZ014473.1, read as the reverse complement.
GCCCAGAAGGTTTATTTACCTCAAAGACGGCGGAAGGTTTGATGCGCCTAAAATACACGTCTTTACTCAACTTTTAAGAAAATGTTTTACTGGCAAGCCAAAAGTTCGGCTAAGACCCCCCAAATCCACAATTTATGGGAGGTCAAAATGGCCTTTATTTACCCCAAAGACGGCATGGATAAAAATTGCTTAAAATCGTTTTCTGGGGTCCACCAAACACCGAAATGGCGAAGACAGTAACTTTAGGTTCGGCTAACCCCCCAAACAGTAACGAATTTGTGGGGGGTCAAAAATGGCTTTTATTTTCTCCAAAGACGGCATGGATAAAAATTGCTCAAAAACGTCCGTTGGAGTCCACTGAACACTAAAATGGCGAATACAGTAACTTTAGGTTCGGCTAACCCCTTGGCAGTAACGAATTTAGGGAGGGGGGGCACAAAAATTGCCTTTATTTACCTGGAAGACGGCATGGCTAAAAACTGCTCAAAAACGTACGTTGGAGTCCTTTAAACGTCCATTAAAATGGCGAAGACAGTAACTTTAGATTCGGCTAACCCCTTGACAGTAACGAATTTAGGGGAGGAGGCAAAAAACATGATCTTTATTTACCTGAAAAACGGCAAGGGTAAAAACTGCTTAAAAACATTTCTTGGAGTCTACTGAACACAGAAATGATTAAAAGAGTTATCGTAGGTTCGGCTATCTCCCTGGCAGTAACAAATTTAGACGGTAGCTCAAAAAACTGCCTTTATTTATTTAAAGACGGCAGGGGTAAAAACTGCTCAAATACGTTTTTTGGTAGTCCACTGAAAACAAAAACAGTGGCAACAAACTTTGGTATCCTCAAATTGATTTCTTACTGACAAGTTTGACGTCCTTCGTGGTAACTTGTCGGTTATGATTTCCGTGGTCACACAAGGGGAACCCTTGTAGTAGGGATAGCTTAAGGCTGTCCTTACTACAAGGGTTTAGCGATTTTTTCTCTTGTTTTTTTAAGTACCACAAGTGAAAAATCGTTTATTCCCTAGAAACCTTCTGCCGCTGGACAAGCCCTTAAGGTTTGTCCAGCTCGGCCGAAAGTCTTGTCCAGCTAGGAATAACTTTGTTAGAGAAGCTGAGGGCTGCCGATGAGAGCTAAAAGCTCGAAACAGCGCTGTCCAGCTCTGTGATTTCTTACTTTTACACCAAAAGTCATTGCAGCTCTAAAGATGGCTTTTACAGTATTGCTTTTGGAAACATTCATTTTCAGTTGATGACGTCATCAATCATTAAGTAACGTGATGGTCGATTTTGGCAAAATGACGTCATATTTCACAGCCTCGAAGAAACTAATACGAGTGTAGTACATCAAAAAAATCTAGAATCTCAAAAAACATGTGATAAATTTACTCATTACCAGCATTCAAATTGCTCGCTGGCTAGTTTACCATTGCGATTAAACAATGCACAAATCGTTCAGGGCAGAGAATTTTAATGATGACAAATCTAAGACTTATCGGCTTATATAAGTTCGAACATCGTAAATTTGCAGTTCTTTTAAAAGAAGCAGAGATACTTGAAAATATTTAATTATCATTATTTGCGCAAACAGTAGGATGTTTGCTTGAGTAGTCAACTCGTAAGTCAAACATGCGTACGAGTATCCTTAAAAATATCAATTAACATATTGGATTACATTGCTAATGCAACAGTTCTAATCCAAAAACAGAGGCCTACTAACAGGAGAGATAGGTTGGCACACAACGAAGGAAAATTGTCAGATAGTACTGTATCACAACTCGCAAATATCAAGCATATCTATTTGACAAATTGTTCATACATTAGCGATTATTAGTGAACACGTCCTAGAAGAAATTGCTTCCAGGTCGCGAATCTCTATTTTGAGAATTATTTGCAATGATCTGCAACCTGGAGTATGTAAAAGTTACAAAAAAAGGAACGACTTTTCTTTAAAAGATACAAACAAGCATTGACTTGTCAAACACAAAAGAAATAAAGGTTTTTTTTAGAGAAGATTTTGTTTCACTGTTTCAAGTCAAGATAGATGATCGTAATTCTGTAAATCCAGTGGGGCTACTCAAATTTAGCTGGAACTATATCTGTACAAGGCCGCAACTATGGGGGGCAAAAGGGGGCGGTGCCCCACTAAACAAAAATTTCACCCTCCCCCCCCCAAACTTCCCTTTCCCTTGTGGCAGTTTCAGGATGGTGGCTTTTTTCTTTCGAAACCAACAAAGAACTCAGAGAAAGGTAGACCGAATGGGCGCGAATACCTTTTTTTTTTGCGATCAACTGAAAACTCGGAGAAAACTAGACCAGCCGAAAAATTTTGGCCCCCTAGAAAGAAATTTTGCCCCCTCTAGAACAACGTTCTAGTTGCGGCACTGTATCTGTAACCGGCTCTTTAAATTGACCAATGGCACCAAACTGTATCTTGTTGAGAACAACTTCAAAATTTTTTTTTCTATTTAAGACTGGCCCATGACACAAACTAGGTCACTGACCTGTGCCATAAAATATTTCTATCATATCGGAGTTATAGTTTAAGGCTAGAAAAATGTTATACGTGATACTGAAAGTTAAAACGAGCTTATGTCATAGATTATGCTGGGTGTTTGAAAATGTGACAAAACCATTATAGAGATAAAAATAAGTTCAGAATTTGGAGCTAAAGAGGGCAAAATTGTCAATCGGGCCGAGTTTTGTAGACGCTGGCAACGTAAGCAAAGAACAATCTAGTACACTTAATTTCTAAAGAGCAACTAGCAGACGTAGTATTCATTGCCAAAAAGCAATGATTGAATAATGAAATGTGGGTAAGGAAAAGGAGAGAACGAAATTTTGAACCATTTCAAAATGAATGCTCTATTCTACAACAAAAATAAAAGCAAGATACAGTGAGGTTGTTTTAGTTCAACAGAAGGTGCTTCGTTGCTGTAGCAAGACCGAAAATACCGATCCATCAGTTGAGAATAAAAATCAATCAAACAATCAAATAAAGATGTTAGAAGAGTAAGGCACCAAAACAATTTTTGGAACATTCTTTCCTTAAAACACAAGAGGAACCAATTGTAACCTCTGTCCTACATGCCCTCTTATCAGACATTTGTCAGTGCAAAAACATAAACTTCATCTTCAAATGTTGGATTATACAGTTGTCAATAATTATGGTATGTTCCAAACCAATTTGCAGTTGTCTTAAAACGCCTTATATTGGCTTCCAAGACCTGATGAACTGCTAGTTTCGGTCTACGCTGGGTGTAAAATCGTAAGCAAAAAAGCGTATTTTAGTTTATTTCAAACAGACCACGTTGGTTAAAATCAACTAAGAACACACTCTTACACCCACAATTTTAAGCCTAATGTAGAATGGGCCTAAATGCACGACTAATTCTTGCATACAGGCCAAACAAATATTGAAAATTAAGTTGCTGTCGTTATTAACGTCATCGATTAATGTAATTTCGTTGATCTGTTTGATCGAGACCATCTCATTGTCCTTGGTGACCTCATAACACCAAAAATAAACGCTATTAGTGCCTAATAGTGTCTATTGAGAAGTTCAAACTAAAAATAAAAACTTTTTAAATATTGCCCGTATAGAACGTGGTTTTAGGGCCGGTCTACACTGTGCGTACAAAATTACAAAAGTTTTTACGCTCGTACGTCGAGGGTGTCTACACTATACAAAACGGCGCTTATGAGCGTAACGGCTTAACAGCGTATTCTGTGGGTGGCCATAATATTGTGCTAAATTGGATAACAGAAATCACAGATTTATTACAATTCTTTGTTGTTTCGGCTAAATTTGAGTCAAATAATGCATCACGAGAAGTAGTGTTATCTTTTTGATAATTTAAACGTGAATTTTTTTCAACCTTCCTCACAAAAAAACATAACGTATGGCCAATCAAGAGTGTGGTGGTGGTTATTAGGTAGCGAATGTTTTGTTGGATGAAGAAAAAAAAATTGTACCAATCAGTGATCGAGCGTCTGTTACTGATATGCTAGATCTAGGTTCGATTCCTTGCTTAGCGTTTAGCAATAAAAAGGGACAACGTGAAGACTCCACAGTGTGTGGTGAACAAGAGGTGGCAGCTTAACTCGAAGACCAATAGGCTCCTTTGCTGTCTCCTGGCCAAAGCAACTTGGCGAATACAACAAAATTACAAAAATTAACTTATAGGCCACTGATGCAGGCCCGGTGCCAGAATAGCGTGACTGGGGGGCAGAAATAAATTTTGGTGGGCACGAGAAGTTTATTAATGTGAGTTCGAGAGTGTGGATCAAACGAAAAAGGTGAAGACCAAAAAAGAAAATGGTCTTCAGTTCAAAAATTTCCACAAACTCTGGTTTTCATCTCAAAATTTTGCGACTTTTTACGAATCCTAAAGTGAAGACCAAAAAAAAAAGGTCTTCGTCCCCAAAGTTTCATGAATCCCTGTGTGAGTCCACAAAAACTACGAAAAAATAGTTCTTGCTCGCAAATTCTAAGGCAATAAGCACCGATTTGGGTGTCTTAGGCGTCGATTTGCACTCCAGTAGCCCCGAGCCTGTTAATCTCTTCGGAGCACAGTCCTTGCTTGGGGCACACAAGCAATCATTTGGGGGGGCACGGCCCCGGAATGCCCCCTCGTGGCGCCGGGCCTGCACTGATGGGCACTAGAGGCTGGTTTCAAAGGTCCGGTTCTTCCTCTTTTGAATTCCTCTTAGCGGAGAGTGACTCGGCGGAAAAATCTGATCACAATGTTTTTCAGGGTACATTTTGTTTTCAGCTTTCAACTGTTTTTCAGTTCTACTGATACATTCCGTTTACAGAGGTGGAGTCCTCGAGAACACAGTTTGAAGTCCTTGGCCTCGAAGCTTCAAGTCCTCGAAAATTGCCCTGTCCTCGGCTCGAGAACAGCGGTATTTTTGGAATCCTTAAAATTTTGTAGATCGTTTTCTGTAGAAAAAATTGTTGTTTTGGAGATTTTTTGCTTTTGTTTTTTTGAGAACACCTGAAAAAAATTTTCAAAGACGTTTTTTTTATTTTTTGGAGAACACTTGTGCCTGTGTCCTTGCCCTAGAAAGGCTCTGTCCTTGAAAGGGCTGTCTTTGGGCTAGGATGTTTTTTTGTGTCCTTGGCCTCGAGCCTTGTACTCTCGACTACAGCTCTGCCCCATGTCCGTTTAAGCCAAATGTTGAGCGTCTTTCGCCTTTCTCCCATATCAGCTTTTATATGAACTTTATCCAGTCCACCCCTGGAAACGCAATCGACGGTGCATGATGCGTAGCATGCAGGTGTAGGTTACCCTCTCGAATTGTCAAACAGTTTGACTGTGCGGAAGATGCGTAATTAAGTGATGCAATATCACATTAAACTACAATCTTTTCCGCATTTAATCCCTTGCGCAAAAACAACACGCATTTTATCATTATTATATTGACTCCTCCCCCGAAGCGGTTTGAGTTAACTCCTTGTAACCAATCAGATTGAATTGCATTATAACTCGTGATTTCCTTACTAAAGTTTTTGTTGACATACTTATTATTATTCAGTGTTTATTTCAGACTCATGAAGTCCATATACAAGCACAATCCACACACACACACACAAAAAAAGAAATACTGTACAGCAGGAGCTCTTTTTTTCCTGAATGGTGCAACATACATCATTTTCTATTCATTCACAAACAAAATGCCACAATAATGATCATAGTATTTAGAATCATAGAAGCAATCAGAAGGCATTAACATTTTAAGCCAAAGGTTCTGAGATAAATGACAGCGTTCAACAAATTTATTGGTAATTTTACGCTGTACAGCGTAGAACGAATCAATGTTATAGCATATTTGACTTGCTCTGGCACTGTGATAGCGAGTCATGCCATGCAGAATTCTATACGCATCATTGTAGGCAACTTTTAACCGATTTATAGATGATGTGGAGTAGTTACACCATAGTTGACTAGCATAAAAACACATGCAGTGTGCACGAAATAAAATGTTTTTCACCTCAATTGAATACTTAAAAAAACGAGTTTTGAGCCTATTGGCTGTACAATATAAACATCTCGCTTGTCTTGCAATATCAGTATCATCACATAAATCACTGCCAATACTAACTCCACGATATACCACATTATTTACAAACTTAATTTTCCGACCATCAATATTCATATTTCAAGGCATAAACGTGTACACATCCTTTGAAGAAAAAATCATACTAACAGTCTTTTTACAATTAAAAGCAATATTATGTAATTTGGCATAATTACTACACACATCTAATAAATTTTGTAGCCCTCCAGCACTCGCAGCATAAATCATCAGCATACATTATTGCAGTATTCATCTTTTCTTTTTTCACACAAACGCTTCTACTGAACGCTTTTTTTTACTACCACTCTGGTAGTTTTGTATCACAGTAACGCACAAGAATTTGATAATAAAAGTTTGGGATTCAATCCCTCACCCGCTAAACCTAAACTTAATCGGAGAAATGCTTACCCTAGCATCAGCCGAAGATTGAAAAATCTCACAGATGTTCAGCTACTTGCACTTTCATAAAACATAAAACGAAAGTAGGGCGAACTATGGTAGCTGAAAAATTTCAATTACCCTAAACTGCAGTAATATTTTTACCACTAAAACTGCAGAAAATTGATTGTGCGATTAGAGCATTCAATAAGTTTACAGAACTTCGAGGAGGAACTTTTGAATTCTCTCAATAAGTCACATATTGCAACTTTTGTAATACAACTGTATTCAATGTTTTCAAAAACTCAATAAACTAAATTTGTTGCTAGCAAAATTACAAAATTCCAATCGCAAAGCAGTTATTATTTCAGAAACTAACACATCCAGCATCTCTTACGATTGTAATATTTCGGAGGGAGTGAGGAACCCTCCATCTGGTTGTCGCTTTATGTAGATATCAGCGCGGATTAGACCAACACATATTATTATTGATAGTATTGATATATAAACAAGTGTAAAGCAAAAGCTACCTCAGAGATTTAATCAAAACTTGTAGAAAAGTTCATCTCCAGAGTTTTTGCTTAAAGCAAAACCTGTTTCATAGGTTTAATCAAAACTTGTACGAAAAAATAGCAAAGGATGCCAATGTCCAATCAGTCTCAGAAAGCAGATATTTTATTATACATCAACACTATTTTGATTATAAAACTTGAATATGAATAATGCCTGGATCCTGGAAAAGTCAAGCAGCAATTCTATAAAGCATTAATAATAACCAATGTCTTGATTGATTTCATGGTGGGAAAAGAAAATGTCACAAGTTCAGCCAACAGCACTTAACCCAAGCCATGAGCAATTTTCATTATGATGTGCTGACCATGAGGCATGTTGAAGAACTACAGAACAAACATTAATGAAATTTGATGGCTTTACTTCTGTTTTTCACTCTTATCACTTAAGGAGAAAATGTCATATTGTTAGTCAACAGTGCTTAACCCAAATCATAATCAATTTCCAGTAGGTTGTGATGACCATGAAGCATGTTGTAGAAATACACAACAAACATTAATGGAACTTCATGGCTTCTGGTTTTAAATCGTGCAGTTCCAACCAGTTTCCAATTATCTTCTATGTGTTGGAGGACCTAGATTAAAACACATAATAATTACTCCTACCAAAAAAAGTTCAAAATTCTGCAAAGCGTCCAAAACCGTCATGAGCAGTAGACATATCAAAAAAATGTACCAATTATGCATAAAACACCAGCACTCAGAGAAGAGTCCAAAATTTTTAGAGGCAACCAGTTGACACAAGACGATTGACTTGGCCAACTTTAATCTTAGTCCGAACCAGACCTGAAAGATGTTTGACATAAAACCCTAACCATATCAAATTTCCTTGCATCAAACCGATCACATTAAATCTCAAAAAAGCGCCAATACTACATTACAGAACAAAGCTATCAAATCAAGCTAGCAAAATTAAAGCAAAAAAAAACTTTTTTAACTGAACAAAGAATACTTTATTCAATCAAAATTAATTTTAGCAAAGATATCACAACAGCTATTTTTCAACCATAAAGCGCAGCAAACTGGAACATACAACTGTTAATTGGCGCGCTGTTGTAGTATTGATGAATGGCTTCTACAATTATTATTTTCAAGCATAAAGTGCACCAAATGGCTTCTATAGCTTTTGTTTTTAGGCGCAATGTGCACCAAACTATAAGATGCACTACATTACGTTAAATTTATTAAACTCTAAAAAAAAACTTTTTAAAGATCTAAATGGTTTAACTCTGAATGAAATTATGGAATCAAATCAAGTCTTTCATTATACATGCTGTAATACATCAAAGCGCATTAAGTTGGCAGGGCCCACCAACCACAGCATCATCGCACCCGAGCAACATAGCTGCCTTGAAAGAAATGTTGCAGCGATACAAAGCCGCTGGCAATGCTGTGTTTGATTTGACCAGGCAGAATTCAATCTCAGACGTCTACTACAGAGACAAATGCATTACCACTTGATCAACTGGCCGTAAGAGAGCATAACCAGAAGTGCAGATTAACCCTATCTTGGGCGGGCTATTTTTGCACCCTATTTTGGGCGGGGGTGGCACCTGTGTATTTTTTTGCAAAGACTGAAAGGCGCTATAAATCGAATTTTTTGTACAGGAAAAGTGTATTTCAACTATTTTTGAAATTTCATGAAGTCGCACCAATGACAATATTACGACGGAGATGACGTCATTGCGATTGTTTTTACAGCTGAAATTTTTATTGGCTTGTTTTTTTAGTGTGTTTGAGAGTATATGGATATATTTTTGAGTTACCAGCTTGCTATTCTTTTGTAGGAAGTGATGATGTCAAATCTTGCTACATAATCTATGCTGAGGTCTCTTTACGAAAATTTTAAGCGTCCCATATCACCCGACTTTCCCCTACTGTATATCTTTTTTTTTGCATTGTATGCTTACTAGGACCTATTCGTAATTGAAACTTCAAAACTTTTTTTCAAGTTTTTTTCTGAAAAATAAAGAATGAAAAGATAAGAAAAACAAGAAAGAAGTAAAACGTAATACACAGTTTGCGCTGTCGGCTATAAAATTGTTCATAAAATCATTTTGAATATTCAAATGTCCATAGGTTTAGAGCAGTCAATTTGTACACCCAAATCGATTTTTTCTCTTTCGAGAGGACAATTCCTTCTGTTTACTCTGAACACTGATGGCACAGTTGGTGGCAATGCTTCAGGCAAACGTTCTGGTTGCATTTGTAGCAAATATACTTGACTTTTGCCAATTTATCTTTGAGACCTTTGTAGCCAAGAACTCCGCGAATCGATAAGAGACACAAGTGACAGCGTTTCTTATCGACATTAAGATCAGGAATTGAGGATGAAGCATTAGAAGTTTCTTTGTTTGCGCCCAGGACATACTTTATGGCAGCCTGTGAAGGTTGTTGCAAGCCAAGAGGATTCTGCTGTCGGGTAACGACATGCGATTTGATGAGGGATTGCGCCAAATCCCAAACACACTCGAAACTGCTCATGCGAGTGTTAGGGTGAAGATCTCGGAAAATGGTCAAAGAATTAGTTCTAGCAGTGTCCAATATGTAAGCCAGAGTGTTCATTGTCCATCGTCTTGTTTTGAACTTGGTAGAGTAATTTCCAGCTATCATGTCCATTACGTCTACTCCTCGTTTGGTACGATCATAGAAAGCAATTACATGAGGCTTGAGTCGAGCATCTTTTGTCACTTTGACATCTTTGTGCATGGTACTGAAAACAAGAACATTTCTTTCTCCAGACTTTTTCTTCACAACATACGATACAAGCAGAAGTTTGTTGTCTTCTGTAAAAGCGTACATTGTGTAGAGATCTTCCCTTTGTTTTATCTCCTTCATCTCGTTCGGTATGCCAACTCTACCAGATCTCATCGTGCCGACAAGAGTAATCTTATTGGCCAAAAGATATTTTGCAATTGAAACACTTGTAAAATATCTGTCCATGCTAATATTTCTTCCTGATATGTCCACCTGCTTTTTCAAGCTTTCAACCAAATATTCTGTATACTTGTCACTGCCAGTAACGTAATACTGATTTGGTGCTTCGGGTTTGCCGGCATAAGGAAGGGTAAAGTACGTGTACGGGATAGTGCTGTCCGATATGCTTCGATAAAGTAATCCATATTTGGCAGGTTTGTTGGGGTTGTATTGTCTCAGTTTTATGCTCCCTCGATATGGATACAAAGTTTCGTCGATGGCCAGATATTCAGAAGGCACCCGAGCTTTAGCACAATTATGGTAGAACTCTTCAAATATGTCACATATAGCAGTGAATCGATCTTCTTTCCAACGTTCTTGTCTTGAAGAAGCATCATCAAATTGGATGGCAACACAAAGAAAAGAAAATCGTTTTCTGGACATAGTAGCACGGAAAGAATCATTTGAAGACTTGTGATAAAAGACATCGTGAATATTTCGTAGATTCAACTTCATTGCTCCACGCATATACATGAGTCCCAGAAATGCCCTAATTTCATTTGGTGTAGTTGGCTTTACGTGAGTAATTTTGTCATCAGCTTCTAATTTTTCACCGTATTTATCCCGAAATACATCAATCTTCTTATTGGTGCACTCAGTAATGTTTGTGATCATGTTGTCGGTAAAGAATAGTTCAAAAGCCTCAAGTGGAGTGATATTTTCGTGGTCACGTGCTACTGATCTTTCAAAGCCAGGTTTATTGCGAATAACGTTTTCACTGCCACGTCTGCCAACAACAGACTTTTTGGTTGTCCAGGAGTAGGTTATTTGCTTATCCCTACTCGTATAACGATAGGTTTGTGGGGTTTGCAACGGCAATGGATCGTAGTTTTCTTCATTGATTGTGTCACTCAGAGAAGGAAGAACATTTTTCCTTATTGGTTAAGGATTTACTACCGTAACGTCTCCGTCATCAGAGGTTATATCTTCTTCAAAATCGTCAACATTGGTTGGTTGCACTTCAATATCATCGTCGGAGTCGTCATTCGGATAATCCGGTTTAGTATCACTGAGAGCAAGGTCTTCGTTCTCTAAAATTTGTCAAATATCTTCTTCACTAAGATAGCTTGTCCTGCGCCGCTTTGAAGAAGCCATTCTCTTTCCCAAAAACAACAACAAACCTATCTTGAAAGCACTAATATGAAAAGTGTAATAGGTGTAAAACTACCCTCAAAAAAGTGCGGTATACAAATATGCTGTAAAACCTGCTTTTCACTTAGAACGAATCTTTAGCACTAAATAAAGCGAATTTTATGTCGCCGTTCGATCGCCGTATTACGCCACATGCCATTGCATTTTGCGTTTTGATGTTACTCGAGTAAAGGTCCAAAGTTCGAGACATTTATTACACCGCAATCGTGCCAGCGACGTGCGATGTAATGAATTTGCTTTACTTTTAAATATGAAATAAAAGCAGTCCAAAATGATCTTCTGACATAAACAATTTCATTGAAAACAAGCTATAGTTCTGCTGAAAGTTGTAATTGTTATTGATAATTCCATTTTTATCCTTCAACCAACAGAAAGTGTCTTGATACATTGTACTAAGGATCGAATTCCAGACCGGCTTGGGAATAGCCTTTGTTTCAATGTTCTTGTTGAGTTTTAGATTTCTTCCCATTTGAATTTGCTGCTTGTTCGAAGCCACCAGGCAGGGAATCATCATAAATTGAATTATCCAAAGGCACAGCAATGCGACATGAGTGAGCGTTGAATCGCTTACCGATTGATAATATGCCAATTATTGGGAACGCTGTCGCTGTAAAAACGACGTGCTAATTAGCCAATAATAGTGTATCCAAAGATGTTTGTGTGTTTGTCGTTTCTGAATAACTTGGTGAACATAAAAATTCCCTAAGTGCTTTTGACAGATCAAGTAATTATACCTCTTTCCTTTCACCACATCAATTAAAATTTACAAAGGTTACACCGAAATAAACCATAACACAAATCCGAAAGTATGAAGGTGAAAGCACTTACACCTTAAAGATATTCAGAAACAAAAAAAGGAGCAAAAACAAACAATAGCAAAAATGACGTCATTAGTGACGTAATTATGACGTCAGAACTTTTAAAAGTTGACTCAACATTACAATGCAACACAAAATTAAAATTTATGACATCCATCAAAATTAAGTGCTACTGACATGGCATAATGATCAAAATTACACAAAATCGGCCGAGGTACCTCTGATGAAACCGGAAATGACGTCATTTCCCGTCATCTGAGGGACCCCAAAATTTCTGCAAATGTGCGCTATAAAATTTTATTCAAAGTCAGGAGATTCCAAATCCAAACCTTAAGTCGTTTGGCATTTATTTTAAAAAAACCGATAGGGGGGGCAAATTTGCCCCTCCCCGCCCAAAATAGGGTTAAATGCATCAGAGTATAAAGAACTAATTGGATTTCTTAAAAACTTTAAGTATAATTGGTGCACCTTATGGTTTGAAAAATACGACGCTTTAAACTCTTAGTTGCACCTAAGAAAAACAAGCAATGCTACTCATATATTACAAGAAACTTGAAATTGTGTAGTTAAGCTGCAGTGATGTGAACATTGTCTTGTCACACAATCACATTAAAATAAACTTTAAAAGTGAGAAATTTTCTTTGGTCCACTGCTAATTTTAAATGATTGTTTTAACTAAAAGCAAATGATTTAGATAAAACTTCCAAGTCTGTTTTTTTAGTTTCATTATGAAAACGCTTAAAGTTTCATTTTTAATAAAAGCTCAAATAGCTGGTAAAGATTGTCAATCTAGAAATACACATAACTAACCTTGAAAACCTGACAATGCCACTGTTACATTGGCTGTCATCCTTGAAATCTGTGAGCATTAAAGATCAACGTTGTTTCATAAATTTATCTATAAGTCTTGACCAAAGGACCCTATCATTGATAAATTTGTTAAATTCCAATTACTTACAGTTACTATATTTTGTTCATTACAATAAAAACTTGCAAATAGAGTCTTAATTTACAATTCTGAAAAGCAATTGCAGAATAGAAAAACTTTTGATTTTACTATCTTATTGACATGACAGTAAAACAAACCATTTGGCTTGGCAGTGTCTGCAATTTTACTCAACTACGGAATTTGTAAAAGTCTGAAACCTGATAGTTACTGAATAATAAGTGAGCAGATCTTGAAATAGCATAATTTTACATGTCTATATAGCTGTAACTGCATAGCTTATCATATCAGTAGGCTAGTACCAGGGTACACCTACTGGTAGATTATAGCACTTTAATTCTGCTTTTATTACTGTAGCTGTAGGCTAACTGATAGTGTAGGCTCTAATACTTTTGAGTTTCATTGATATAAAAAATCAGACCCTAGATTTTATCGGCAGACTAGTTTTTTAACTTTGCATATTTTCTGACAGTAGCTTAGGCTATAAAGTTGCTTGTTTACCAGTATCTCTTACCGGTATAATGCAGCATCACTGCACCTGCAAAGTGCACCAGTAGGTTAAACCTTTTGAACTAAACTAGCCTACAGCAGCTTTCAGGCTAAGATAACTAGTTTACTTTAACAACGTGGTATATTACATCCTAGGTATTAGTATCACCAAGACGTAGACCTTCCGTACTAACCCAAGGCAAACGGTACCATACTGGTAGACCTATTGGTGGTACTGGTTTTGGCCTAAGCTAGTCCCCCAGGTCAGGACTGAGATCTGCATCGCCACACCACACATCAGTTTTAATTTTCAAATTTCTTTACTTGGAATAGGCTATCCAAATGTTACATAAAAACAACCAATTTATAATTCACTTTTGGGCCTATCGACCAGAGGTGGAGTCGAGGACACAAGGCTCGAGGCCAAGGCCAAGGACACAAAAAAAAATTCGAGGCCAAGGCCAAGGACAGCCTTTCCGAGGATAGACACTGAACTGAACTGAACTGAACTTCATTTTATTTTGTTACCTCTTATTAATAAACAGCACAAACCCACAAAGTAATGCAAAATGAAAATAAATTAAACACATTCAGCATAAATCAGAGCAAGGTAAATATTGTAGCAAAACAGGCACAAGGAGACTGCAAAGGGACTGATTTTGTCTTCGTGTCTGCAGCCACCTATTGTAATTGAAGCTTTACTTTTTGTTCAGTAATATCTAATCTTTTTTTTTTTTTTTTTGAGAACACACCAACAAACAAACAATATCGGCGGAGAGGAGAAGGGAAGAAAGAGGAGAAGGGGAGAAGCAGGAATCTCTTATTTAAAAAATAAAAATAAAAAAATAACTAAAAACAATAGTGTTAATATTAAAGCTTATGTTTCTTGATCATATTTTTGCAAGAGTAAGTTTTTAAGTATTGCTTTGAAAGATTGCAATGTCTTACATGTTTTTAAATCGGCATCCAATGCGTTCCAAATCAGAGGAACTTGATATTTTATAGATCTTTGAGCTTTTGACGTATTTAAAAGAGGAATGAAATAATTGTTTTGGTAGGATGCTCTGGTAAACTTTTCGTATACATGACTCGCTTCAGTGAGATAGTTGTTAAATTGATCAGGTAGCATTTTCATTTTAAATTTAAACACAAAAAATGCTTTTTCAAAAAAGACCATATCAACTAATTTAAGGATGCGCAATTTTGCATAAAATTGTGTTGCTCGATCATAATATTTACCTCCTCCAACAATTTTGAGGCCAAGGATACGAATGCTCGAGGCCAAGGCCAAGGACCAAGGACACAAGCGAAAGTGCTCTCAAAAAAAAAAAGTTTTCACAAATATTTTTCAAGCAATCTCCACAAAAAAACGTTTTCCAAAAAATTTTTCAAGCGCTCCACAAATTTTAACAATTCAAAAATAGTGCTGTCCTCGAGCCGAAGACAGGCCAAATTTCGAGGACTTAAAGCCTCGAGGCCAAGGACTTCAAAATGTGTCCTCGAGGACTCCACCTCTGCTATCGACTTAAACCTCTTTTTTGCAAGTTTTTCCTCATAGAGCCGCAAATTGACCATTTTCATGTTGAACTACGCTATTTCAAACCAACACGCATACTTTCACTTTTGAAAATCAACTTTTTTCAACAAAACTTATCAACCTAATTTTAGCCTACCACAAGACCTGGCAAACCAGTTTTTAGAATTTTACGCAAATCGTGAGCTTACAAGCTTACGAGGGTACCGGCGAAAAAAAATTGTTCTTTTAGCAAATTGTTTTCGCTGGCAATTTCACTTTTGTAAGGTGCTACGCCCGTAAGATGGTACGCCTGGGCTTACGGAATTTTCCTAAAATAAATTAAGGTTACGCTCGTAAGCTGACAATTTTACGCACAACGTAGACTGGCCCTTAAACGAAATTCGTGTTATCGATGCCTAAATAATATAATCTTGCTGTAAATGGAATCCAACAAGCCTTAAATTTTTGTACAGTAGCCTACATCATATGAATATTGACCTCAAAGTTTAAAAATATTTTCAATGTGCGCAATAGCAAAAATCCCGTCATTTTTGTTCATTTGCTACGTTTTTGCGTCTGCCTCCAGTTTAGACGCTATCGTGCGCCTTTTTATGTTGAAATAGGACTGACGGCAAAATCAATGGGGTTTCTAAAGTTAGGGCAATCATATTAGATTCGGCGTAATTGACTCCATTCTTCTTGACCCAGCCGTTTCAGAGATATTTTACTTCAAGCCCCACGTAGGATCTATCCTAATTAAATTTTCATTGGTAACCCAGACGTTTCAATGCAGTAGCCTAGCCCATAGAGGCTTTTAGGTTAAAAGGCCTTTCTGGTTTAGTCTAATAGCGGCGTCGTCTTAGGATAGAACTGAGATTGCGTCGCAAATGCTATTATCGTCAGCTACGGCTGCCAATAAAAATAATGATTAGAGATGCCCTACGTCATGTTTAAAGTAGAATATCTTTGGCACAGCTGGGTCAAACAGGATGTAGTCAACACCGATCTAATCGTAATACGTTTGCTCTAAGTTAAGATAGCCTCAGTGAATATGCTTCAGTCCTTTTTTAAAAACGCTATGGGTTTTATAATGTGATATTTCGTTATAATGCTTTCATTCCCAGAAAAAAGAGGGTAATTCCAACAACCAAACTTTATGCGATTACATGTTCCAAAATTATCTGCAAGCAGAAAAACTTGTATCAAAATTTTGACTACGGCACACGTTACGATAAAGTCTAAAATTAATGAAGTTGATAAAAGTCGCATAATTTGCATTAAAGAAAGACTCAGAGAACGCAAGACTCTAAGCACTTAACGAAAGACTTAATAACCGAAAGAGCATTTTGAATATTGCTAATGCGTAGACTTATTAGTTTATCACAGTTTAGGAATTTAGATTTTTTTTGAAAGTCTATGGGTTGCTTTGAGTCTGTGCAATAATTCAATGCAGTTTTTTGTGGTGTGATATGGTCCATAAAAGTTTACTGAGAACGATAAAATAATACGCGCCAACGATAAAATAATTTTGAATTGATAAAATATTAAAAAAGTCTTTTCGTTTCGTAAATCAACTTTTGGTTCAAGTTTATTCCCAAACAATCCTCAATAGTGCGACATTGCTAGGATGAAATTAACTGTTCTAAATTTAACTTAAACGAGGTAATTGCAACGTTTTGTGACGTCATCACGTTGACGTAATATATGATTCAACTATAAAAATCACCACAAGAGGTTAAAAGCACAGTAGTTTGTTGTTTCGTTCTAAGGACTCATCCGGTGTTATTGCAATTCTTAGAGCAAGATTACATTAGCACCTGATGAGTTCTTAGAACAAAAAAAAAGGTTGTGCTTTTAACTTTTTACTGTGATTTTTTAGTTGTATTTTGCTCGGGTTTTACTTTGTGCATAATCGAGCGCTGTTTCAGAACATTGACTATCAACAATTTTCTTACATAAAACTCACATTAAAAACCAAGCTGATACGCAAAATTTAAATTGCTTGTAAAGACAACGTCACTAAAGTATGACGTCATTTTTGCCAAAATCGACCATCACGTTACTTGATGATTGACGACGTCATCAATTGAAAATGAATGTTTCCAAAAACAATACTGTAAAAGCCATGTTTAGTGCTGCAATGACTTTTGGGGTAAGAGTAAGAAATCAATTTGAGGATACCAAAGTTTGTTGCCACTGTTTTTGTTTTCAGTGGACTACCAAAAAACGTATTTGAGCAGTTTTTACCCCTGCCGTCTTTAAATAAATAAAGGCAGTTTTTTGAGCTACCGTCTAAATTTGTTACTGCCAGGGAGATAGCCGAACCTACGATAACTCTTTTAATCATTTCTGTGTTCAGTAGACTCCAAGAAATGTTTTTAAGCAGTTTTTACCCTTGCCGTTTTTCAGGTAAATAAAGATCATGTTTTTTGCCTCCTCCCCTAAATTCGTTACTGTCAAGGGGTTAGCCGAATCTAAAGTTACTGTCTTCGCCATTTTAATGGACGTTTAAAGGACTCCAACGTACGTTTTTGAGCAGTTTTTAGCCATGCCGTCTTCCAGGTAAATAAAGGCAATTTTTGTGCCCCCCCTCCCTAAATTCGTTACTGCCAAGGGGTTAGCCGAACCTAAAGTTACTGTATTCGCCATTTTAGTGTTCAGTGGACTCCAACGGACGTTTTTGAGCAATTTTTATCCATGCCGTCTTTGGAGAAAATAAAAGCCATTTTTGACCCCCCACAAATTCGTTACTGTTTGGGGGGTTAGCCGAACCTAAAGTTACTGTCTTCGCCATTTCGGTGTTTGGTGGACCCCAGAAAACGATTTTAAGCAATTTTTATCCATGCCGTCTTTGGGGTAAATAAAGGCCATTTTGACCTCCCATAAATTGTGGATTTGGGGGGTCTTAGCCGAACTTTTGGCTTGCCAGTAAAACATTTTCTTAAAAGTTGAGTAAAGACGTGTATTTTAGGCGCATCAAACCTTCCGCCGTCTTTGAGGTAAATAAACCTTCTGGGCTGCCGGTCTAACAATTGTACCTATGCCGCCTGTTATGGGTTTAAGAAAAACTTCATCCGATATACCAGGATTGTGTAAACATATTTGGGTGAAAGTTTTCTTGAACAAACCTATGCAAGAATGTATAAATGTCGGAAAATCTCAGGTATCTACGAATTACAGCAAAAAAGTTATCGCTATTTCAAATCGCATAAGTTACAATTGTAATTATGCCGATGGACAAAGGTTTAAAGTTGGCAAAGTTGTCAATCGTGCCAGAATCTGTGGACACTAACAAAGTGAGCAAAAGATACCCCAGTAGACTTAATTTCTGAAAAGCAACGAGTTGACCAGTTGCAGCTTAATATTCATTGTCAAAAAGCAACGATTGAATGATGAAATGTGGGTAAAAGGAATGGGAGAGAACGGAACTTCAAATCATTTTAAAACGAATGCTCTATTCTATGAAAAGAAGAAAAGCAAAAAACAGTGTGGTTATTTAGTTCAACAGAACTTCTTTTGTTGCAGTAGCAAGACCCAAAATACGGATTTATCAGTCTAAATAGAGATGTTAGAAGAGTAAGGCACCAAGACAATTTTTGGAAGAGTCTTTGCTTAAAATATCAGGAGAAGAGCCAAATGAAGCTTATGTCCTTTCATCAGACAATTGTCAATGCAAAAACATAAAATCCATCTTCAAATGTTTGATTGTACAGTATGTCAATAAATGTGACATGTTAAAACCTGTTTGTACTTTTGGAAAAACGCCTTATAATGCCTTTCGAGAAGCTGATGAGCTGTTAGCCCCGGTCTATAGACCGTGTATACACTGGCAGAGGTGGAGTCGAGGACACAAGGCTCGAGGCCAAGGCCAAGGACACAAAAAAATCCGAGGCCAAGGACAGCCTTTTCGAGGAAAGAACCTCTCGAGGCCAAGGACAGGAATGCTCGAGGCCAAGGACCAAGGACACAGGCGCAAGCGTTCTCCAAAAAAAAAGGTCTTCAAATTTTTTTTCAGGCAATCTCCAAATTCATTGGCGTACCCAGAATTTTGATTGGGGGAGGCCTAAACCACAAATCTATTAGCTTTTTTTTCCAGAGAGGAAGTTTTTGTTTTTTCCAGAGAGGAATTTTTCAAAATTTTACCAGAGAGGAAGTTTTTTGGGACAAAAATACCGTAGGAGGAAAGATCTGAAATCGCTGCCTGTTTGCACGTGACCAGGATTTTGCAAAGGAAGAGGGTTTAAACTATGCAAATATCTAACTTTGGGAACGTGTTGAGAAAGCTTGTGTAACTCAAATGTATCACAGACGGGGTTCTGTTGGCGGGGCCCCCAGCCGCCCGAGGGTTTGGGGTTCTGGGGGTCAAAGCCCCCAGCAATTGGGCAATTTTTTTAAATTTTTTGGAAAAAAAGCTATTTCAATGCCATTGGATCACATTTTGCAAGTGTTAAGAGCCATTTGAAACCACTAGATTTTTGACATTTGAAAGCCAATTGAAATCAAATCAAATCTTTCATTATACTCGCTGTATTACGCCGAAGCGTGTAACGAGTTGACGGGGCCTATCTCCGCGTCATTGCGCCTAGGCAACACAGCTTCTTTTGAAGAAATGTCGCAGCGGTGGCGAGCCATTGGCAACACTGTGTCCGATTTGACCGGCCTGAGATTTGAATCTCAGACCTCCCGCTTTAGAGACGAACGTGTTACCGTTTGACCAACTGGCCGGTGAACGACGTTAATGGGGCCACCTTCACAAGTGGAACCTCGTCCTGCAGGGGAGCGCCTAGATACTCCCAGGTCGTCATTCAGCTAAACCCCTATGGCGTTCGAGTCTTAGGCAGAGGGACTCGTTCGAAAAATAAGCAACAATCTCCTCCAGACAACTCTAGTGGCAGCTCCACCAATGTGCCCGCTACACGTTTGGAGAGGCGAATGGAGGCCGCGCAGAGTATTCGTACTCGAGATAATGTCGCACACTCACCGGTCAACCATCATCAATTGCTGTTGGGCAATCGGAATATCCTCATCTTTACAGGAAAAGAGCTAGAATTGGTTGAGGAAGCAAAGCGGTATCATTTCGATATTATCGGAGTTTCTTCAACCAAACGACGTGGCTCTGGAACTGTGGATCTGGATGGCGGATGGAAACTTTTCTATTCTGGTGCTGATCCTAGTATGTCTGCACAAGCGGGTGTGGAAATTCTCACAAGCCCCGTTTGTCAGACTGTGTGTCAAATTGGATTCCTTTGGGATCACGGGTCTGTATGTTGAAGCTCAAGGTATTGGATCAGTCATTGTGCTTATTGCAGGTATATGCCCCCAATGCCATGAGTGAATATCAGGCTTTTGTGGATGAAGTAAATGATGCTCTTCTCCGAGTATCAGCTACTGAATCTACAGTCCTTATGGGGGATTTTAACGCACATGTTGGAACAGACACAGATACGTGAAAGGGTGTGATCGGAAAACATGGAGTCACTGGACTGAATGAGAACGGAAGGTATTTATTGCAGCTCTGTTGTAGCAACGGACTCCGCATCATGAATACCTTTTTCCAGCACAGAGAGGTATACATGGTATCGACCCTAGTATGGACCAAAAATCTTAGATAGATTTTTGCATAGTTTCGTCAGATTTGTTTTCTGATG